>JAVDOI010000093.1:218930-583689 GCA_032191485.1 Leptoclinus maculatus | reverse complement strand
AGATTTCTTTTCCAGAAAGCAACAAGAGGGGGAAACACTACAAGAATTTTCTCACGCACTCATGTGTCTCATGGATAAGGTTGTAAAAAGGGCCCCACATGGGTTACTGAACAAGGACGTGTTACTCAGAGATCAGTTTGTCGAACATGTGTCTGATTGTTACCTACGCAGAGAACTCAAGCAGTTTGTCAGGGGTCACCCCACTGCCACCTTGATAGATGTCCGTGGTGAGGCCATTAGGTGGGAACAAGAAGGGATGCCAGGGGGTGGGAGGAGCAGAAGCAACTCTGTCCCTGCAGCATTTGGTTTTCAGCATTCTGTTCAGGGAGGCCATCCCGGTTATGGCAAGGCAGGTAACTCCTCTGTTACCTCTGAGCTAGGTGAACTAAAGGAAATTTTGAGGAATCAGCAAGATCAGTTTAATCAGCTTACCAGAAGCCTTGCAGCACTTAACAATGTCCCTAGAACTCAGTCAAAGCCTCGCATGAAAACTGTAATTTGTAGGAGGTGCCAACAGCCTGGTCACTTTGCAAGAGAGTGTAAAGGAGAATATGTTGCTGCTTTGCCCCAGCCAGCCACTGTAGCAGTACACACCAACTCTAATGATCAGCACTCCACTCAGAACCAGGGAAACTTTCGCCCTCTGAACTGTTGAGCCAAAGTTCAGGTGGGGGCTCCCCCGGCTCAGAGTCTGCAGTAGATGACCCTCACAATCTGGTGTCTGCTTGCCCAACCATTACGGTGTTGATGGGTGGGGTTTGGGTTCCATGCCTCGTTGACACCGGGTCAATGGTCTCAACCATAACGGAGAGTTTCTTTGTACAGCATTTTGTACCTTGGGGCACAGAAAAGCTTCACTCTTGCAACTGGTTGAGGCTAAGTGCTGCTAATGGGCTGGCAATACCGTATGTAGGCTACTTTGAGTTGGATGTGCAGCTTTGTGATAAAGTTATTGCAAAGCGTGGAGTGTTGGTGGTTGGGGATCCCTCACACAATATGCCTGCAGTTCCTGGTGTACTAGGAATGAATATCATCAAGGAATGTTACTGGGAGTTGTTTGTACAGCATGGTCCGGCTCTTTTTAACTTGCCCTCTGTGTTGCAGGCTCCAACCCCAATTCAGCAAGCTCTCCAGCAGTGTCACCAGGTCCAGGCTAATGCCCCTCCTGATCGCTCGGGTCGTGTAAAGGTGAAGGGAGGGAGGGTCTGCAGAGTTCCCGGGGGTGCAATGAAATTGGTGGCAGCCACATGCTCCCAACATCACCTGGCAGATGATGTTTTGTTTGAGCCCCTTACCAACGGTTTACCTGCAGGGTTACTAGCATCCCCAGCGCTAGTCCGTGTGATAAGAGGTACTGTTTATATCCCCATTGTAAATGTAGGGACCGAAGATGTTTTACTGTACCCTCGCACTGTTTTGGGCACCGTGAGTCATGCCCACCTGGTGAGTTTACCCGCCGGTCTTGAAGAGGGAGAGATATCAGCCACAGTTTCCTCCCAGACTGTAACCAGTACAGTGCAGGACAAAATTGCGGCAGCTGATTTAACGGCACTCAACGAGCCAGAGCAATGTCAGGTCAGGTCCTTACTGCAGAAGTACAGTGGTGTCTTTTCTGCCCATGAAGGAGATATAGGTTGCACTAATCTTATTTCCCATGAAATTCCTTTAGTGGATGAGGTACCTGTACGTCAGAGATATCGGCGCATTCGTCCGTCAGAGTATGAGGCAGCAAAGACTCACATCCACCAGCTTCTTGAGGCACAGGTTATCAGAGAAAGTAGTAGCCCCTTTGCCTCTCCCATTGTGCTGGTAAAGAAGAAGGATGGCAGCCTTCGTCTGTGTGTGGACTATCGGCTCCTGAACAGCAAGACCCGCAAAGACGCATTCCCATTGCCCCGTATTGAAGAGTCCCTTGACACCTTGTCAGGGGCCCGCTGGTTCTCGACTCTGGATCTGGCTGCCGGGTACAACCAAGTACCAGTCCTAGAAAAGGACAAAATGAAGACTGCATTCTGCACCCCCTTTGGGCTGTTCGAGTGGAACCGGATGCCATTTGGGTTGTGCAATGCCCCAAGTACCTTCCAGAGATTAATGGAGAGGATCTTTGGAGATCAGCACTGTCAGTCGTTGCTACTGTACTTGGATGATGTTGTTGTTTTCTCTTCCACTGTAGCACAGCATGTGGAGCGTCTGGATGCCGTACTGGGCCGATTGCAGCAGGAGGGCCTCAAAGCTAAGTGGGAAAAGTGCTCCTTCTTCAGACCAGAGGTGAAATACTTGGGCCACATCATATCCAGGGATGGTGTGTCCACAGACCCTGGCAAAATAGAAGCGGTCTCAAAGTGGCAGCGACCTAACCATGGGTCTGAGTTGCGTTCCTTCCTAGGATTTGCAAGCTACTACCGCCGTTTTGTTGAGGGGTTTGCCAAGCTTGCTGCCCCACTGCATCGCCTGGTTGCTGAACTGACTGGCTCAAAATCACGGAAAGCAGGACAAATTCTACCTGCGGCGTGGACGGAGGAGTGTGAGCAGAGCTTTGAGGGTCTTAAGGGTAGGTTGATTGCTTCTCCAGTCTTGGCCTATGCTAACTTCACCTTACCATTCATCCTAGAGGTTGATGCCAGCTACAGTGGACTGGGTGCTGTGCTCTCACAAGAACAGGATGGTAAGGTAAGACCCATAGCTTATGCGAGCCGTGGCCTTAAGCCTACAGAGCGTAACATGAGCAACTACAGCTCTATGAAATTGGAGTTTCTGGCCCTCAAATGGGCCATGACTGAAAAATTCAGAGATTACCTCTTGGGACAGAAATGTGTGGTGTATACGGACAATAACCCACTAAGTCATCTATCCACAGCCAAGCTGGGTGCTACGGAACAGCGTTGGGCTGCACAACTTGCCGCCTTTGATTTCACCATCAAGTATAGGCCTGGTCGCAGTAATCAGAATGCAGATGCCCTTTCCCGGCAGCACCCATTCAGCGCATCGGATTATGCAGCCTCTGGCATCCAAGTTCCAGACCCGCTCCAGCAGGCTATTGGAACCAAGCAAGCTACACAGGCCACCATCTCGGTTTTCCCTTGCCACACTCAGTCTGACCTACGTGTTTTACAGGAAGCAGACCCTATCATCAAGGAATTCCTGGGGTTTTGGACCAAAAGGAAGGGCCCTGATGCAGCTGAACGACGCCAGGCCTCCAAGGAAGCTCTTGTGCTGGTAAGACAGTGGGACCGGATAGTGGAACAAGATGGAGTTCTTTATCGCAGAATCTGCCACCCCAAGGGAGAAGAGGTTCTCCAGCTGGTGCTACCCATGTCGCTTAAGAGCCAGGTCCTGTATCAGCTACATCATGAACATGGACATCAAGGCATACAACGGACAACTGATTTGGTCCATCAGCGGTGCTACTGGCCCGGAATGCACCATGACATTAAGAAATGGTGTCTGGAGTGTGAACGTTGTCAGCTAGCTAAAAACACTCAACCGGCTACCTGCGCCTACATGGGCCATTTGTTAGCTTCTCGCCCAAATCAAATACTTGCGGTGGACTTTACTATGCTAGAGCCGTCGAAAAATGGGATGGAGAATGTCCTGGTCATGACTGATGTCTTTTCCAAGTACACTCAGGCAGTTCCAACACACGACCAACGGGCCTCAACGGTGGCCAAGGTGCTGGTCAATGAGTGGTTCTGCAAGTTTGGCGTTCCCAGTCGTATCCACTCTGACCAAGGCAGGAATTTCGAGAGCCATCTCATCAAACAGCTTTGCAGTATATACAGCATTGAGAAAAGCCACACCACTCCCTACCATCCAGCTGGTAATGGCCAATGTGAGCGGTTCAACCGCACCCTACATAACCTCCTACGCACCCTGCCAGTCACCAAGAAGAGGGATTGGTCGTGCTACCTGCCACAAGTGACTTTCTCCTACAACACCACAGCACACCAATCCACTGGTGAGTCTCCATTTTTCTTGATGTTTGGGCAGGACCCTCAGTTACCTGTCGATTTCCTTTTGGGCAGAGTTCAGGAACCTGTGGCTGGTACCGCCCATGACTGGATTGTGGAACACCAAACACGACTACGACATGCTTTTGAGGGCGCTACCAAACACCTCGAGGCTACAGCTGCTCAGCGTAAGAAGCACTATGATAAACGGGTGCGAGATGTCCCCCTGCAAGAAGGGCAGTTGGTCTACCTCCGGGATGTTGGAGTCAGAGGCCGTCATAAGATCCAAGACATCTGGAGCTCGGTAGAGTACAAAGTGCTAAGGGCTCCAGCAGTTGGGGGATCGGTGTATACTATTGCCCCGATGAACGACCCTCACAAGGTAAAACATGTCCATCGTTCACTAATAAAAAGTAAATTGGCTTGTGTGATCAACAGTCCTAGTGAGCCAACCCAAGAGACGGAACCCCCTCCCATAGATGAGTCATCGCTGGATGGTGAATGGTTCATGCTGGTTCCTGGATGTACAAATGCACCAGTCGATTGCCAACCAAATCTGTATGCTCATGCCTCAAATCAGCCAGAGGCAATGGTGCCACCTTCTTCCAGCCGGCACCAGGCAAATCAACTACCAGGTACAGTCGCGGTTCTCCCAGGCAACAGGGAGGCATCCACAAGAAGGACCACACGAACTAATGCTGGGAGGCATCCTAACCTCCATCACCTACCCCAGACAGCCGAGAGTAGGTCAATGGGGGCTACGAACTCTCAGGTACCTGTGCCTAGCGTTTCTGCCATATTCAGACCATGGCAGTAGGTCCCAATCGTCGGGGCGACGATTTAAAAACTAGGGGGTAGATTGTAGTGGGGAACACTCCTCAGAGTGTAGGGTTGTGAACGCAGCCCTCAGGCTAGGCTCCTCCCCCCCAATTAGTGCCAGCCCTTAAAAGGCACCTGTGGTCCTGGCCTCAGTCCTGTCTGGCCCCTGCCCTGGTGTTGTGGTGAGTTCAGACGTATTCCTCCTTGTTGCCGTCTGACTACTTACCCCTTGTTTGAGGTGGTAAGTAGTCACCATCTTAATTTGTATTATTTTGCAGCATGGTGTGCCCTTTTAATCTCTTTATCATTTGTAGGTTCACCTGCTGCTGTTTTGCTGCCTTATTTTGTTTGTTTGTTTTTGCCTCCATTCTACTTGTTTGGCTTTTGTTGTGCATGTTTGAGCTGTTCATTTGTTCTGCATGGTTTGGTAGTTTTAATGATTTTCCTTTAATCATTTAATAAATATCATGTTAATTTTATGAAACGCGTCTCTGTCAAATATCAGTTATGAATCTGTGTGTCCTTAATTAATTCAAGACTATATATATATATTTGGTTCGTTAAGTTTATATTTCCTGGGGTGCAAGTCTCCAGGTGGCGTTGTTGGTTCCCTTTAATTTCTCCCCCCCCCTAAGGCCACGCTACATTCGGAAGGCTCAGAAAGGCGCTATGCAAGTACAAGACCATTTACAAGTCCTTTTCATCGCTATGTCCTTGCAAAAATAATGTTATTAATTAATAATTATATAAGCGACAAAGCTACGCTGCAGCCAACTGCGCTTTCGAACGACCAATAACTAATAGACTGCTAAACGGTGGCAATGTCTGGGGGTGTTCATTTTATAATCCTCACTCATCCCTGACTCTGGCTGCTTAAAGTAGAGATAGCAAGTTTATTGCGTTTGGGGAGATTTTTATACAGTGGCAGCATTAATCTTTTAATTGACAATCATGTGCTTACTTCCCTCAGCTCAAAAATAAAATATCCATGTCAGACAAAGGCATTTAGCCTCCATGCAACATGAGCATGTAGGGTGGAAGAGGTGCAAATATGAGAATATTCAAATTACCTCTCCCCTCCTCATATAGTTAGCAGATGTCTGACATAGAGAAACATAGAAGAGATCAAAAGGACTTTGAGCCTGAGCAAAACACTTATGACACCCTTTTCTGTATTAAAAAAATAAGGTATTGCAATTGAAGTAAAATGCAAGTCGGGATACCAGAGAGTGTTCTTCGGTAGGAAGCCATTAGCCATATTCAAGACCGGGTTGATTGCAATGTCTTTGCTGAGGTTTATAGGATCAGCAGAAGTGTCAGCATGTTTTACCTTTGTGGTGAAGCTCTTTGCCAGCAGGTCAAAGGAAGCTGCTGGTGACTCCATATGTATCAGGAGACATGTGACTGTTTGCATTCTCACCAAGCCATCAACAGCCAGCAGTGCAGGAATTCACCACTCCAAACTTTTAGCAAAAGGGTTACAAACTAGCACGTTTCATCTATCCCGCGCAGTGCAACAGTAGAAATTGTGACAGACATTAGGACAGTTTCCAAAAAGAGAAGTCCTAATTCCTTTGTAGTGGCACATATAATATTTAAGTAACGGTAATGGACATGAGCTTTTTAATAACATGAGATTTGGAAAGACAAATCTCATTCTGGAGGATATTATGTGCCTGTTTTTGCTCTCTGATCCTCATAGCCCCTCCATCCTATGGTTGTTGTCTCAGCTCAAAGCCCCCAGGCCAGAGTTTTCATGTAATTACTAGCACATGGTCACTCAGGAGGCCCAGAATCAGTCAGCCACTCTTTGATCATAACTGATATTGAATGGCATTTACCCCCTGGACAGAGAAAAACCTGTTTCTTTGGCTCTGCGAACAGATGGCCACAGAGTGGTGGAGGGTTTTGCTATTATTCAAAATTCCTCACAGAGAATGTGGAATGCCAGAAGCCTTTTTACCCACCAGGAGAGCTGGAATAGAGATCACACATATTTTGGCGAGGATTTGGGGCGTTTGTGCTTCAAATAACCTCCTGTCAAACGCTGAGGAAGATGCTGTCAACCTTCGACATTTGCTAGATGAAAGTTTTTTTTCGGCTCAAGGCCTGTCAGACAGAAAAACTAAATGTTCAAGATGTTACTTGCGATTTTGCTCACACTCTGTTTAAACACTCCTCAGATGTCTGCAAATGAAAGCAATGTTAATGTCAAATCTCAACTAATTCATTCCACTTCTCTTTGACTTTTACCTTTCCGAGTTTACTTTCCTACTTCTAGTTTCTACTTAAGTAGAAACAGACATGTTCAGCTCTCCACAGGCAAAGGTGAGCAGAGGAGGTTATCAACAGAGGGATATTTGTGGCCCTTTGAAAGTGAATATCAGTTCCTCTTTATTTGATCGGCCGAGAAAGAAACTGGAGACAAGATCTACAAGAAAGAAAGAATTACCCAATTTGCACAGTTCAATAAAAAAGCTCTCATGGAATTAGATTTACTATTGAAATGTTTAAGTTTGAAAATGTAAACTATAGCATTCAATACATACACTGTAGTTTGGCTAAAGGGGAGTTTTGGGATAGAACAAACTAGACAAGAGGGAAAAGAGCTTACATTGCATTAGCCAACACCACAGCATGTTGTCTACAGCTAGGTAGCACTTCTGTGTGTGCCTTGATCTTTGAGGTTGCAAACCCAGAGTACGATCGTAAATATCTGAAACAGGAGGCTTACTCGTCGAGTACTCATCGAAATAGCTGGGGAGAAAATAAACCGGAGAGAAATTGGGGAAAAAAGAAGCGATCGACGTGTTGAGAAAACGTCGGATGTTGAAATGGAGTGTGCTCGAGATGCGGCAGTGCTGCCGGAACACGGCGACTGCCGTCCTCCATGAGAGTAACATGATGGTTTTGCAAATAGGATAAATACAATGGCCACACGGACACTCCAAGAGTCGATGACTAAATAAATAATAACTGTAGATGATTTTTTATCTAAGAAATAGTGACAAAAAGATGACCTAATGTTTACAATATAAAGAAGCTTTGGCTAGCCAATTGTCAATGTCATGTAGCACAGGGGTTCCACTTGTAACTTTAGGCCCACTTCTGAGTGTCAAAAATATTCAGAGGAACACCTTCCCAAATAAATGAGAGAAAAATATATATATAACATGCCAGCTGTAATGGCCAAAATAAATATTCTTCTTTCAGTCAGTGAGTGTTGCCTCCGTGTTGCTGTGTTTGAATCTGAATGGTGCTGGAGCAGGCGAGACAAACAATGCCTGTGGAGTTTCACCTAAATGTGTGTCATTGTTGACTGAAAAGGCTTCAGATACGAGAGCCCAGAAGCAATTAACCCTCCACACTTACAACTTCCCCACGCTGAATAGCTACACCACCTTCAAAGCTTTAATTGGAGTCACACCCTCTGGTGCATTCACTTTTTCATCCACATCATACACTGGCTCAATTTCAAACAAGGAGTTGACAAGGCAGATATGAAACTTGGAGTTACTAGAATTAGGGGATGCAATTATGGCAGACAAGGACACCTTCATTGAGAAGCTATTGGAGGATGTTGGGGCCAAATGTTTGATCATTCCACCTTTTAAAGACGGAAGCCGAGAGGAAACTGAGAGAGCCCAGGCCACAGCCAGACTCTGTATTCTCGTTGAAAGAACGATTAAGCAGATAAGAGAGTACCATGTTTGGGATTCACCAGTTCCCCTCACCTTGGGATCCACAGTGATTCAGATATGGTCCTGCTGTTGCCTGATTGCAAGTTACCAGGGTCCTCTAGATCTTAAAGGTTAGTTCAAGTACTGGGTAGAGTCAACGCGCTGCCATCCTGCTACTCCCCAATGTCTTTCTCCAGTCAGCAACATCTTCATCTTGGGTCTGCCTTGTCTTCTTTCCAATCTGGGATAGGCATGTTGCTACAACATGTTTGCAGTTACGCAAAATAAAGAAAAATGCATGCATCTAAATGATCTAAATTTACAACATCAACGGTAAACTTCAATGGGCAGATTATTTCAGTTACAATCAAAGTGTGATGACTCTTGACCTCAAAGGGTCCTCATTTGGGTATGACCACTTTCTTCGTCTGGACAGCCTCCAAGAAATCTTGCATCAGGATGCCACATGTAGGAACAAAAACATGGGAGATCCCTGCTTGACGGCAGAGAGCCTGTGGCTCGAGTTCCACTCCACTTTTCATTGCTTTGGTTGGCGGGGCACCGGTCACATGATCCTCGCGGAGAGTGAGTTTGCAGTGGATTCTGACCTAGACATAAAAGAGTCTGTCCATTCTTTGTTAAAGGCTTGAGTTTCACGTACTATTCCGACTGTTCGGCCTCTCGTCCAGTCTCTCCCGTCTGTTTATATCTCACTTAAGCCGCGATGCTTATTGGAATACACAAATGTGATTGGCAGAGTAGCATCACATGATATGATTTACAACGCATGTAATTGGTCGGTGTGTTTCCTGGACCACTGAACGAGTGCCGTAAAGGCTGGAAAAACTGTATATAATCTACCATATACAATTTTCAGATTATATATATTTTTTCCAAATATAGCCACGTAAATTCAAAAGCCTTTAAAGTAAAAAAAAGCTCAACCACATTAGGGCTTCTTAGTAAACTTTTTACTTTCTGAATGGAACCATTGTTGCATGACTTAAAAGCAGCTAAGAAAGATGTGAATTTCTGTGAAAAAGAGGATTATGAAAACAACTACCAAATCAACGCAATCTATCAGATGCGGTTTATGACTATGTTATGGCCCGCAATTATTTCCAGTTTCTCATGCTGAATTGGGTTATAAAACTGACAGAAATGTATACCAGAGCTAGAATAATTGATTCCCAAAACAGTAATAAGAACAGGGGGATGCAGATTGAAACAACAACAGAACAAACACTGGAGTGCTCAGCAGAAATGCTGCAAAAACCAATAATGGTAGTGTGATTAGGCTGGCAAATGCAAGGCTTTAAGCACTTTAATTAGAGTGATGGCTGCTTTCATGCTATCATCTGCTGCCAATGATACAGTCTTAATTAACCCATTTAAAAGCAGTGGTGTGTATTTATGTCCAAAATGAGCCTTTCCGGTGTCAAAGGAAAACATAAAAGCTTAATGCTATCCCCAACAGCTCACTCTGATGGTTATCACACCACTGTTTCCGTCTGTACACGTTCACAGGAACAAAGTCAAGCATGATAGGTTGTTCTCATTTGTCAAAGTTATTGTAGAAACCTGTCGACCTCCACGTCAAGTGAAGGTTCATCTCATTCATCCAAGTATTACATCATCTGGGAAAAACAAACTCCTGACGATATTTCACCAGTTATCCAAGAGGCTCTTTCGATTATGTATTAATTATATAGAGCCAAGATATTGCCTAATTGCAAATGTAAGGAAGTACTTTATGAAGTGGTTTAAAACGGTTTCAGTATTTGATTGTAATTAACCACAAACCAACTTTAACTATTCAAGAGGATCACTGTTCAAGCCGCCAAAGAAACGTATATAAAAAAAGCATTTTAAGACAAATAAACAGAAAACGTTAACTAGACAATGAGGGCCGACTTTTTTTTTTATTTTGGTAACATTTTACAATATACTTGTAGAAATAAGCATTCAATAATACTTTAATTAATGCATGAATCATCATGAGTTTTTGCAGGAATCATGACAAACTAAGTCATTGCTTTATGTTTAATACATCCAAAAACAAAAAGTCAAACCTGTCCATTCAAAATGTTTCTTACTAGAACCAAAGCAGCAATAAAAAATGACATAACTGATGTTTCATAACTTTCACCACTGCCTTTCATGTCAAACATCAGTGGTGCTGTGCTATGAACTATACAATTGTAACACAAAGTACAATACGCCCACACCCTTCATTTTTTGTCACATTTGCAGGTCTTTGGATTGCTTCATTGCAATGATACTGTCAGTAATTAAGTCCAAAATCCACTGAGCCACACTTTCGTCCGCACAGGATCACACTATACTGTACACCCATCACATCACAACCTTTCAAATACATTTTTCTGTTTCAACATCTTCTGATATCCCGAGCCTCTCCTTCCTTTGATTTCTTGTCTTTGTCCTTCTTTGGCTCTATCTCTGATGTAGCTGAAGCATATGAGCTGTCGTCATTTGGATACTTTGGAGGCTCAGCTACCAACGCCTGCTGGGACGCTGTAGGTGTCTGATACGGTGACTATTCTGCAGCTTCGGCTTTCAGTTTTAGGGCTGTCACAGAAAAATTTGATTATTGAGACACTAACATCTGTCAAACCGTGCCTTTGTTATCATTTGTCATTTCGCCATCCCCCAGACTTTCACGGAGAATATTTGTCTCTTCAGTCAAAGACTCAGATTGAGGATCTTCACTTTGAACATCAACTGTTTTTTTCAATTTGTGAGAAGCGATCTGGGCAGTGAATGCTTCTTTAGTCAAATCTTAGCAAAACTGCGTTACATATAGTAGATGGAAGAAAATAATAATTTCACAATGAGGAACATGGTGATTTCTCTCAGGCTTGTAAACTAGTGTCCCTATTGTAGTTTCGACAAACATATATTCAGCGATTTAGGAATTCATTTGTGTTTGATTTCTAGTTCTGTGCCAGCACTTGAATAGTCCTGAATGTTGGGGTCAGTAGCAGGGCTCAACCTCAGGTTGTAGAAAGTGTAGCCAATGCCTTCGTAACTTAAATTTGTATTCTTTCTAATGGCCAGTAGGGAGCAACTCCTCTGGTTGCAAAAATAAGTCTGTTTGTAAAGAAGTAATTGGGAAAAGGACTTAATTTATTACCACAGTTAACATTACCTGGAACCACAACACTCTGGTGCCTCGTTGGAAGAGACCCAGGGGAAGCCCAGGGAGTCCCTGTGACACGGCCATGACGTCACCAAGGTGATAAATATCAATGCACGCCTTCCCACTGCAACTCATTGCTATAGAAGGTAAAATCATTGGAACCCGAAATAACCTAGTTAACAGTCCTAACCTCACTGGATGAGCAACAGACTGTTCTTGTGTTCACGGACACTTGGATCCTGAAAGAGAGAAGGAAAATTCGGTGCCTAGAGTTCTCTTTAACCACCTGCAGAAGGAGGATTTGACCACTAGAAGGATAACCTCTGTGCCCCGCTCCGTTCCTATCCAAGTCGAAATTTGCTATTTTTCTCGCTTTAACTTAAAGATAAGTCTTTCACATTACCTTAACTATATTAAAATGACCATAACCTAAATGGGCTGGTGTGATGTAAAAGCCCTGCTTATGTGAACTAAAATTCTACTTTGTTAAGGATGATATCTTATAAAATCTCTTTTTTTAATAATTGGCACTTACTGACAAAAATCCCGAGTTCAAAATGAAGCACTTACAGCAAGAATGATGGAGAATGACAAGTGAAATTTCCTAGGAGTTGTTGAGCCCTAACAATGTGTACAATGCTTCACCAACAATGATGAAAGCCTTTTGAAAAATCTCCATACCATACCCATCCAAATGTATCCGCCACTCATATGCTTTTCAGGCATCATTGAGAGGAGACAGTCTTCACACGGTCCACGGATAATGTCAAAACACTTTTAGATGTTTCACTTTTAACAGAAAAATGAATGCATTCAAAAGTTCTGCATGAATGAGGACTTGATCACTGAGCTGTTCCGTCTACAGAAAAGGAATTTCCAGAGACAGGCATTCGGTATTTCTCTATATTTATCTAAGGCAATAATTTAGGTGTCGTGTATGTTGAGAAAATATCTCAGGATTAGTTCCCTCAGTGTGTTGTGCAGTTATTAACGGCTCTTTGCACACAATCAAATAGGCCGACCTCTTAGAGATGGAAAGACAACTTATCTATGGTGTCTCTTCTCTCACCGTGTGAATGGTCTCCTTGAGTTTTGCCTCTTGTGTGTATGTGTAGTCTGTCCTTTTTCCAGATCTTCATATATCTTCATATATGTACCAATGTCACTAACTGACTCCGGGACAAGGAGGGAGTCCACGCATGGTTATACTTAAAATCAACACAAGTTACTAAAACTACAGTTAACACAAAACAAACAATGGAGTGGGCAGATCAGCAAAGTCGTCAATGGAAGCACTGCATGTATGTGTGGCATGTGTGCTGTGAAGGTGTTGACTGTGCAAAACGAAAAGAAGGTGATGCAGGGTGGATGTCGGCTGTAAAAAAAAGGAGGAGAGACAAGGAGCATGTGGACCAGCTTTTATTTGGCGGGAAGGCCCAGGTGAGCTTCATCAAGCTGACGACCCTCGTCAGCCAACTGCATGCTGATGTTGGCCAGGTCAGCCTCCAAGACTGATAGAGGGGCGTCACAACCCCCCTCTTAAGAACAGGGTTCCACCTTAACATCTGGAACATAAAACTGAGATTTCAAACCAAGTCAAAGGCATTATAAAAAGAGAAATGTTTTGCAGTTCCCACCTAAATCTCCAACCACCACCCTCCATCTTACCAGAAGCAACTCCTCACCCAGCAACCTTGTATCCAAAGGAGCAATTTAAGGATGAGAAATGACTAGCAAATAGAAGCCTTTGAATTGGGAAGTGGAAAATCCATAGACAGTACCCACCTTAAAATACAGATCTGGTTTTTGCAGGAACAAAGGAAGGTGAAGAATATTGCACAGTGAGGAGTATGGTCAGCAGGAAATGAGGTTCAACCCCTGACCCAAAGAACACATCAAAACGTTGATCCAAATATGAGCGCTGTATCTGACAACATACGGCCTGCAGCTAGACGAAGCGAACTCGATGATTTATCTTTACACTATTCCAGCTACCAAATGCACACAAAACCGGAATTACCATAAGCACCAAACCAAAGTAGCATACCCAAAAGTTCCATTAAACAAAGGCTTACTAGCCAACCAAGTCATTCCGAGACGCACAGCACAAAGAGGAAACCAAGCTACATGAACAAAGCTTACACACACTAAACCAATCAAAGCTTGCGCTGTAACAGTTACCACCAAAGCTGCTCTGCCAAGTTGCAGGCACATTGCAAAGTAACAACTTTCTCACTTTCAATATCTAGATCCTCACCTACCAAGTCAAATTCTACCATGACCCAAGCATAGTGAGGTATGCCAGGCTCAAAACAAATTCACACATGAGACCAGACAAAGGGTACTGTTTTATTTTACAATACTAGACATTGTACAACATGTTTAAGGTTACACACCCACAAGACAAAAAAACACTAATACATGTACTTGAACCTGTGTAATGATTAAATCAAAGATTTCCACCAACAGCAACCAGAGGCTGGTGACCCTCCAGAAACCAGGGATATAAATGTACGAAATATTTCCACCCGACAACGACTATATGTGTCCTGGACAGAGAAATCCCTCCTCTGTTGCTCTTCCTTAGGTTTCTTCCATTTTTTCCCTGTTAAAGTTTTTTTGGGGGGGACTCTTTCCCAATCAGAGTAAAGCCCCATTAGGCAAACGCTTGATTCTGGGCTGTATAAGTAAAACTGGCTTGACTAATATTACACAATTTACTTAACTCATCTATGTTAAATTATTGTAGTAAGACGAGGACATGGTGTTAATAAAATATGCACATTTTAAATACAGACTTAAAGCTTTACAAAAAACATATACTGTATTTTTTCATGAGGAAGAAAAATAGTTATTGGTCAGACTAAAAGCAGACTGGGGAAATCATGGCCAAACACTTAGCAAGGTTATGATGGACAAGCACAAGCACCACATGATCAGATGTCCTTATCCATACCCTGATACAAGCCTGCTAATCCTAAAGTGTAAATGGGAAGATGATCTCAGCCTTTTTTTTGTGTTGGTTATGCACACCCAAGCTTCAACCTCTGACAGATACAAAGGACTTCCCGCTGATCTTGTTTCATATGCTAGCACGGCCTCATCTGAATCCTTCTCATCACCAAGTCGACTTTATCCCCGTTGACACCCTTCCGCCCACTCTGCACTATATTTTACATATTCCTTGAGCTGTATCCCCTACCATTGTGCCAATTTCCTCACCTTCCTCCATCAACTTGATTCCAATTCCCTCCTCTCCTGCTTCAGTCGCCCACTTTCCTCTCTTTATAATTTTCCACACCCATGTCAGTCTGTTTAGTTTTGCTCCACAGGAACACGGGGGCGAGTGATATACATGTGAGGGGAACACGTTGACAGAGGTGAACAACAGGCCAGTCCAGGGATCCATATTTCCTCTTCCCGGAGGAGCAGATGGGAGGGAGCCCAGCACAGCAGAATGGCCGTTTCCCTGTCCCTTTGAAACCACGGTTTGCATGCGCTCAAGGTAGAATAAATCAGTACGAATGTCATTGCATGTGTGTGCGTGCCTGTGTGTGGTTTCCCGGACCATATGTTCATGTTTAACTCCCTCCACATCTGTGCTGGCAACAATAGGAGTTCGCCCCAATGGAATAACCACAGTCTGTCAGGGCTCATCAGACACGTCCTAAATTTAAATGATGTGGGCGCCTGAGACCCCAGCCTTGTTTCATTGCTTTATGATGGAACCCAGTCACCTTTGACCTGCACAATCAACTCCATTTTCAGCTCAGGAAAACGTGCAGATCCCCTGACCATGTCCATGAGGTATAACCAAATTGTGTTCCCTTGGGTGACGTTACTCTGATGAGGTCATATTTATTCTCTTATGGATTGATTAAATGTGAGAACACCGTTATCATGAATTTCATGTTCTCCGTTCATTGTCCCCTGTTCATGTCAGGCTAATTCAAACCAGTTGTAAAGAGAAAGACAAATCCACAAATGAAGGAATGTACAGTATTCATTGTGTCGATAAGCATTTCAACAGGCCCGCAAGTCTGGTTCATATCAAACAGAAATAAACTTTCCATCCAAATTGTATGCAAATCATGACTAGATTGCCAAAAAATCCTCAAAATAAGATGCAAATGAATCTGTACTATTATTCTGTTATGTGAATAATATGACTTTTGTACATTAACATTACCATTGTTATTTTAGGCTGCCTTGAAACATCTGGCCTGGGACAGCAGATGTAAATTAGCCTCTCTGGCTAACTCTGGTTCACTTACAGTTCAAATAAAAAATTGCAGAAGAAGAGTGCACGATAAAATTATGAGATTAAACAGCCAGGGTGTCAAATTCTAACACTTTGTCACAGTCCTCGGCTTCTGATACAGATGCAAAAGGCACCTTTTTGCATCTGTTTCGGAGACGCACCAGGATCTCAAGTGACTACAATGTAAACCTATACACATCACTATTAGACGCTCAGAGCAAGTGCTAAGTATAAAAGCCGGAAAAAAAGGATGGATGGGACAAACAAACACAGGACTTTCACCCAGGAGATTGATGTTTATGTCCTGTGTGAAATCAACATCATGTTGGTGTCTTTGTGTGCACAATGTGAAATGTCACTTTCGCTTTCCAAACTTAATAGTTTTAAATCCAAACCTTTTTCCTGAGTGATTTTGTTGCCTAAACTTCACAACGTTAACCAAGTGTTAACTGTGACCGTTGTTGAGCGCCACAGTTTGACACGTATAGGGCTAACCGGTGCGTTAGAAAATGTCGCCAAGCGGTCCTGACCGAGCGTCGGTATGTGACAAGAACGGGTTGGATTTAAAGAGCCAAATCCCAAACAAATTTAAACAATGTGGAAAATGCGATTTAAATATCACATTTATGTTTATTTAATTCATTAATTTGAGGGAAGTTACATCCTCCTAATCTTCCCACACAGATCAGATGTTTGCTTCCATTCCATTATATTTTGCTTGTATTGACACCAACATTTCCATCTCAGACTAGAGTAAAAAACTATTTTGCGATATTGCAACTTTTCTATTTGAACTTTTTAACTTATTTAACCATCATTTCTACTAAGATACCCAATTATTTGGTCTGTGGAGTGTTCTGGTTAGTGTAGCCTATGAAAAACAACACACCTTGTAAATCTGTAAAACTGCTATGCGGTGCTGTGAAAGGGGGAGGAAGGGGGAGATTAAAAAAGATGGAGAACAGCAAGTTTGTTCTGTTTTTTTCCCCCTGTAACGACCCCTGTTGAGCTCCCAGGGTAAAAATCCCTGGAACTCTAACCACGTCTTCCCATCCAGGCTGTTCTAATCTCCTCTCATATAGTCACCAATGACTTGCACAATGTCTGTCTGTCTTTTTTAGAAGCCTAAGAACCCCCCCCCCCCCCCCACACACACACACACACAAGTCAAATGTATTGTGAGTAAAAACTGATTCATTCCGACACCGTATGCCAACCACTGAAGGAAATGTTTGACTTTTGTTCACAATTCAAAAAAAAATGTAAAAAAGCACATCGGATGTATTGACAGCTACCTGTAATTTACTTTTCATTGTGTGGTTTTCCATTCAAAGTGAATTTAACTCTCGGAGTAAAAGACTCCTCTGTGCTGATTAGAGTACAATGGCATCATTTTATGGCTGGGTTGTTTCAGATGAGATAGAGAGTCGTGGCGTTATCTGGGATGCTCCTAAAAATGTATTCCAAATCTCCATCATGTTTTCAGTGAGATTCTTTTTAATAATTCAAGTTACGTGGCTTAAAAAGGGAAAGAGTATTGGATATTTATAATTTTTATTAAGTCTTTGTAGGCTAGTTAAGAGATTCTCATCCTCTAAGCTGTTCCAATCAATGAAAGCTGAAGCCATTTCAGCGGTTTTTAAATGATTGCATCATTAAATAGAGATACCAATACAGTATTTTAAGGGCAATCGACTTCATGTATTGTTTGCATTATTTTCAACACAGTATGATTCATGAAGGGAACTTCTTACTGACATTATATTACTTAAAAAAAAAGTGTTGCTCATCTAAAATATGCAGATGAGTGTAAGTGTGTATGTAAAATGGATCAAATGAATATTTTTTTTTACAAAGTTTCAATATCCTTTTTTTATTCATGTCTACCATCATTGTGCCTTAATAGCCATTAATGCTTGTTCGGTTTACTGCCTGTTGCTTTGATGTGGCATATCCACAAAATGAATGATTGTGTTTCCCTTCAATATGCTCATAGATGAGACTACTTAGCTAATGAGAACTGACAAGCCCACTGTGTCACTCCAGCACAACTCCTGTCAAAGCATTAACTATGAAATAAACCAAAATCTGAGTCTATAAAATAATGAAATAAATGTGAATGCAAAATAAAGCCTTGATCAAAAGAGCCAGCATCCCAGGGGACAACATCTGTGAGATGTTCCTTTTGTTTTATAGACTAGGTAGCAGTTGCACAGTAATTATGGGCACATTTCATGTGGAGCTGAACATTTTATGAAAAACAAAATCTGAGATCAAAAATTGCACATTTTGCACATATGTTTTTGAGCAAGATAAATCCTCGCCGGGTGGCAAATGAAGATTTGACAGCCTCTGTAGCTCATTTGCTAGTTGCCAGGAGCAATACTTGAGCACAATCATTTCTCTTCAAGGCTCAAAACATGGCATAATAAGTCAAATTCAGTGGGTCTGTGCATTCAATGTGTCATTTGGTGTTAGAATATCACATCAACGAACATCATCTCGTGGCTTACACTTTTGCATGATGGAAAGATAAATATGCATATTGCCACATGCACAACCATCAACAAACTCATTCACACTGATTACTTGTTCATTTGGGTTATTTTGGAGGTGAGGTCAATGTCATTGCCACTTGCGTGCACACTAACAAACTAGAATGAGAATGTCTAGACACCATCACTGCGGCGGCAAATCGCAGTGACTCAGTATCTACCAGTGGTGGGCCGTCAGGGCCTTCAAGGCCTTCTCTGCTGGCCTAAACAGAATCACAAAGTTATAGCTATTTTATAAGTTAATAATTTTTCTTAAATACACTACATGTATTATAATTTATAAAAATATTTTTCCCATTATCTTATTTTCTCTTTGCACAGCTACTGTCTTCCTCAGTTGCTCTGCTTCCAGTGCAGCTTGTTTTAAGTAGAGCTTTTATCCAGATCAGATTTCACCTCTGTGTCTCTAGGTAAGAAGAGAGGCCTGAGGCCTTCAGACTCACGAGTGAATCCCTTTGCAGTTTAAGTAAATGGGGACGATATTGTTGATTGTCATAGTCTTCAACCAATCAGATCTTTAGTTTGACATGTTGGGCGTATTCTTTGACGTGCCAGAGCCTGCTAGCTGGCCTACAAGTACGTCAGCATTACGTGCAGCTCAGTTTTCAGGAGCAGCTCTGCAGTGAGAGGTGCAGCGTGAGGTGCAGCGTGAGGTGCAGCGTGAGGTGCGATTGGTCAGTGGGCGAGCGCGTGACTATCGTGAAACGAAACTTAAGGTAGCCAGCAAAGCTTAGTCGGAGTAGTAAGAGTTCAAATTGAAAGATATGGAAGAAATTATGACATTTTTTGCATTTTGCTTGGTGTAGATTATTTTTTTTTTTACATAGCTTTGCTTTTTTAACACTCAATGGCTGAAGGAGGAGGAGAAATGGATTTGTGAGTTGGGATTTAACTGTGGGATTAAACTCTTTGTCAACAAAGAAAGGAGGATGGAGTTTGTCTTTAAGTGATCAGCATTTGGTAAGTTAACTGCATTTGTTTTTTTACATCTAATATCTTAATGGCCCTCGAGTGTGTAGCAGAATGCTTGTTGCTTGCTGTTGTTTTCCCGTTAAGCTAGTTTAGCGTAGCCTCCCAGAACACGTGCCTCAGCTGTTTTTTGTTTTGTTTTTTTTTGTTCAGAGGTCACACAGCCCGTTGTCTCCTACGTGAGCGCAGAAAACATTATATTTCCTACAATTTAAGCTTCTGCATTTTCCAAATGCACTAGTATTATTCAAACGTATTGTTCGGTTTGTAAGCCTCGTACCGAACGGTTTAATACGAACACGTGTATTGTTACACCCCTAGAAACAAATAATAACCGTAGCTGTGGCGCCATCATGAGGTTATTAGTAGATCGTTCAGCTGCAGGACAGCAGTGAAGGCCCAGGTATAAAATGCATGGCCCGCCACTGGTATCTACTAACGGTGTTAACACGCGTCTTCAGCCAAATGTGTCCGTGTTTGCTCGTAATAAACGGTTGGCGCAGATAATAAACACAGATGTGTACATACAAAATTGATTAATGTGAAATTTAAGACTTTTACGAGGACACCTGCATGTTACTGAATTATGATGATGACGACAGAATTATGTTTACTTTCTGGTCATTGGGTTGCCTATGCATTATGATTGACAGCCACCAAGGTTATATTCCACAATAACACCACAGTTAGTTGATTGAGTTCATTGTTTTTGTGGGACCACTGCTGCCTCTAGACACTGTCTTTGGCCCACTAACATTAGCAACTATTTGCTACGGATTGGAAAAATATTTTTTTTACTTTGGCAGAAGTAATTTGTACATTGATCTTTACTCAGCCCAGCTCTGACAAAGGTGAAACAACTTCAAAGCTGCCTCAACCACATGCATATATTTTTAATTTAACTTTAATAAAAAAGAGAAAATTATTGTTTTTTTTGGACAGTCACCTTAGGGGTCAGGCCTATTTATTCCCCTTCCAAATTAGGCCCTAAGGCGACTGGCAGAGGGACGGATTTGAGGGAACAAAGGGCTGAGGAAACATAGACACGCTTCACAGTTTAGAGGTTTTACTGACCTTCAACAGCTAGCTTAGCCCCGGTGACCCATGCAGCACTAAAGCATCATGGTTAATTCACTGGCCAGCTTTTTTTTTGGAGTGTGTGCTGGCCTCTCACACCAGTCCCAAGTCCACAGATAGACATACAAATACATGATATATTAGACTTATGAATGGATAAGTCTAATATATAAATATATATTCAGATGTTTTTTTTTACATGAAGTTGGGTGATCTTTCCTTGATTACCTTATTAGGTTGTTGCTTATACACAATCTATATTATATATATTCAAAGCTCAGAACATTAAAATAATTACAATATTGACTGTGAAGTCTAATGCACACCTTCAATTTCTTGTAGACAGTTTATTTGGAAGAAGGTACAGGAGGGGTGGACAATCAAATGCAAAGTAAGACAAATTTAGGTGACCAGAAATGTTACAATTAAGTTTCATGAATTGAAAACACACTGTGAAAGGGTTACATTTGTAAGACAGAAACACGGACAACTCCCAGACCGGACAATGCCGTGGTAGCCACCTATCAATCACAAGGTAGTCACGCCCCTAAAGCATACCCAAGATTTATCATCTGTTTAACATATGAAATAGATCATTTACTAAATAAACATTGTAATGTATTGAAGACGACTTGAAACTAGCGATTGAGACCATGAACTCATGTTTACAACGTAATAAATCAAATTAGAAGAAGGGTCATTTTCTCATAGACACATATAAAGTCTGACTTCTTGTTGCAACCAGAGGAGTTGCCTCATCAGTTAAGTTGTATTTCTTAATATACTTTATTGCAACATTACAATTTTCAAAACTTTATACTGAAGGCTTGATTTTAAGACGACTGCATAATTTCAATTATTTCCACGTGGGAATAATGGCATTCATTACAGTTGTATGCTTTAATTTCACCCTCAACCATTTGCGCACAAAATTTCATATTGAAGTTGTAATTTCCTGTCCAATCAAAGTTAGTTTGTGCCTCGTATCTCAACCAACTTACTTTACAAGGCAGTGGAGACGGGTTAGGAAAGGACTAGGGCACACTGTCTGCTGTCTGCACAGAATTAAAATGTCAGACTATACCGCTGAGTCTGTGACCTCTTGACCGTTTATGCAAATCATGTGAGGGTTGACAGTGAAGAGGGAATTGGGCTCCTAGGAGGAAATAAAGCTGTTATTCCCCTCAGGTGGTATAATGTAGGATTAAATTCTGGATGGGCTTTTCATTGAGATAAGCATTTTTTATGTTGAGGCAATGTAGAGGCTTGGGGCATGCATTGCACTTTATTTTATCCCTATTATGATTAAATGTTTGACTTCAAGTGTTTCACAATGACAAGTTCTGCATGTCAGTTTATCATCTAATAAAATATATAGATATCCATTATGGTTAGTTATGTTGAGCTTTTTCAAATTACTAGACATTTTTTTTTAATAATGTGTTACCTTACTTAATTAACAAAGTCATAATCAATTTAAATATTTAAATTGCTTAACAGCAATATTTTTGACCTTTTCTCATCAGGTTAACATTTGCTGAGCATACCTGTTCCCATTCAGATGTTTCCTGTTTCTGTTCGCGCAGAATAAAGTCACTCTTGATCCGATAGTCATGTACACATCCAAATGGACAACAAAACAAAATCGATGTGCTGGACAAAACCATTGATATCCAAATAAAGATAGTCAATACTGCTTTTGATTGACGTCTCCAATGGATTTTCCTTGTCTTGTCCTTTTTTCTCCCCCGCCTAACAATGCCATTGACTCGTTGGCTAATAAATTTGCCTCGTGTCACTTTGCGCGACAGCTGTCACTCTCCAACTCGGCACATCCGTCCTCATCAGAGGAGAGAAAAAGGGGAGCCAGATCGATGGCGTTAATTATGCGGATGTAACGAGGGATGGTGCACATAGGTCTGCGTCTCCTCCAAAGGAGTCGATAAAGGTCAGGCAATTAGATTTTTACCCCAGGTTTTTTTCCTTTCTTTCAGGGATTCAATAATGTCACTATGGTGATGGACTGTGCATCAGCATCACCAGACAAATTATCGTGTTTCCACTTCACGCGTCTCACTCCGACCACACCCCTGTACCACAAATAGTGTGCAAAAACATTACAAGCGCACGGGTGAGTCGGCAAGGGGAGTGGCTGAGTCTGAAACTGTCATTGTCATTTGTAACACAGTAAATTATGAAAAAAGTACTTAATTATTTCCTTCACTTTGAAGTCTGCCTGTAGACATAATTCTGACAAAAACAAATAGATTCTGCTATTATGCAATTTAGCTATAATGTAAAAAGATGCCCAAATACCTGGTGTCCCAAATCTGAAAAAAAACTGGCTAATATATTAAAACAGATTTCCTTATTAGTCCCAACTATTTTATTATTATTATTAAATTACTGACATAAATGGTTGGTAATTCTACTACATCTGACTAAATGGTCTACCTCAATATTAAAGCCAATAAACTGGTTTGCAGATAAAGTTCATGAAGCAAAACTGGAGCACATACTGTTGCAAAGACAGATAGGAAAAATGGTTTGAACTAAATATGTATTCATGATGAAATAGCCAACATAAAAAGTCTAACTTTTATTTAACCAGTGCTGCACACGCTGAAGTTTTCCCAAGAACTGCAACATTGTAAAGGTGAAATGCACATATAAGTCTAAAATGGAGAGCAGGCATTACCCTCACCTTTATCAGGGAGTCAGATATGACTGTGGTGGTGGCAGCTTGAGCTGGATTTTCAATAACTTCCTCTGCGGTTGGAAATCACTGAGACATGAAAGTAACTTTTTTTATTATTATTGCCAATCACCTTGCTGGATCAGCTACCGAACCTTCTTTAAAGTATGCATGCAGAAACAGTTTGTGAACTTCCCTAGGTGAAGGCATCCATTTCTAGTTCAGAAGCAGTAGGTGACATCCTCTCTCCGAACACTGCGGTACTTCCACGAGCAAGTAAAGTACCATGGCAGTCCATGAATACATTTTCTTCGATTACCTTTAAATAATGAATAGTATGTGTTTCATAGGCAAAATATACTGTCTTGGTTCACTGATTATTAACAATGTTTTACCAAGAGATCATAGGAAAGCATCACATACTGTATATTCATATATATTTTAGTTTCTCTTAATTCATACAATATCATATTTGTCACAGGTTTTCCCAAAAGGGGTCCAAATAGGTCGACCAACAGACGTGAAAACAGTTCGCGCAACCTGTTGCGGCTGGCAGTGTCATTTATGGTGGAAAATCTTCTCTTGCATATTCATATTTGTGAATGAATGTTTTGCAGTTTGAACAATGAAAACTGCTGGTCATTAGTATGCATTTCAAAAATATTGCAAGTGACAAATAATTGTCTCGTGATTTTAGAGACCCCTCAAAATGTTGCTATTAAGGCTTTCAGGGGGTCTCGGACGCTGCTTTTACTGCTTTTCTGTAAGTTTACTTAAAATATACACTACATTTGGATAGAAACTAGATTTTTGACTTCTGTCTGTAACTATCTGCAGAACACCATGATTTTTCTGTAGACCAGTTCATACTCTTTCATAGTGGAGTTATATTATAGCTAATATGACCTCTATTTTGGACTCTGTTCACCGGATCAGAGTTTGGCCTGCTACGGATCAATGGCATTAATATGTATATGAAAGTTCACCAAAGTTGAGCTCATGCAACAACTCTGCACATATCTATCAGACCGACAGACTCGATTTTGCTCTTAAATATCACTGATATAAATGGAGAGTTCATTGGACTCTTACCCCAAGCTCGGGCTGAAAAGTGATGCTTTGGAATTCATCAGCTGGCTATAACGTAAGGCCTCACCTACTTGATGGCTGATAAAATGGTTGAAAAAAGGTTTTCTTTGTGTTCTCGGGCTAGAACCATAGCTGACTCCCACTGTCCATTGGGACCTGGGAGATCGCATTACATGGTACTGGCACAGAATGTGTTAAGATCATGTGCCGCCACCAAAAAAACAATTTAATGGTAGGTTTAAGCAACAAAACTACTTGGGTAGGTTTAGGAAAAGAAACGTCATTGTTTGGGTTAAAAGAACTACATTTGTTGCGTAACTTATTATTTAACTTAATTCATTTAACAATGACATATTGTTCCATGTCCCTGTTCCACATCTCCATGATCTCCTGGATGAAAGTCCATTGTTCGCCCCATCCATCCACCCCTACTTCCTACCTATGCAGACTTGAATTAAAACATACAAAGGATCAGTGGCGGCTGGTGGAACATTTTCTTGGTAGGGCTGTGCCACATCCAATCAATTTCAGCAAACATCCCAGAATGATTTAATGCAAACAAATTAAGGTATCAAACACGCATTACTACTTTGCAGTTAAATATTTAACATTCATTCCAACACGAAAAAAAGCAGTAAATAACACTTTGACAAACACGTCAGGACATCTTATTTTAGTCACCCTCACAGGGAATTCAGTATAATATAATATATATATCATATAATAATATTCTGTATAATATAATAATATATATATCATATTATATTCTGTATAATATAATAATATATATATCATATAATAATATTCACTATAATATAAAACACACACACACATACATACATACATACATACACATATATATATATATATATATATATATATATATATATATAAT
Source organism: Leptoclinus maculatus (assembly GCA_032191485.1). NCBI lineage: Eukaryota > Metazoa > Chordata > Actinopteri > Perciformes > Stichaeidae > Leptoclinus > Leptoclinus maculatus. The sequence goes on along the minus strand of JAVDOI010000093.1, from coordinate 558,542 downwards.
TATTTATATATAATCCATTTCTCAGACAGGTGCTTCATGTCCCTCACTCCCTAACTGTCCATGCTGGTTCTGTCCCTGTTGTTTTAAAAAGATAAATAAGTTATTATCATGACGTCATCCAGCTAGCCAAACCTGTCTGGTGTACAGCTAGTAGAGAAGCTTCATGTGCTGCTTCTCTTTACTGCTAGTCTGCTGTCTGATTGTGAGGTCAGGCTGATCTGGGATCAGCTCTTTCAGTAGTTTCTCCTCTCAGTTCTCCTCTCAAACGGGTCTTGGAGGAGTAGTGCTCAGCTTGGGGCAGAACGAAATCTGCCCCAAACTGAATCTATTTGAGGACGCTGATTGGCTAAATTGTATGTCACTCATTTATATCTTTAGTCAGCATTAAAGCATCATTGGCTAAACTGCTTTATAGACCCGCCTCTTTGGGGCAGTTTCTCCAGCGCCCCAGCAGCTGAGACGTGCACATGCTGAGAGGACGAGCAGACAGGCAGAGAGGACGTGCAGGAAAAGCATATATTTCCCGCAGATATCATATTTTACACATATTACTGGGTGATTCCATGTTTCAAAAACACAAATATTGTCAATTTGTATAGTTTATTATTATTATTATTTATTAAATGTTTTATTATTTGTGGCTCAAGGGGGGGCGGCGCCCTAGCGCCCTCTATGGACCAGCCGCCACTGCAAAGGATCCTCATTTTAACACATTCCATGCCACCGCCGTGTAATGTGCCTTTGACAGGTCGTGGTCACATGATATCACAACTCCGAGTTTTGGCCTCCAGTTAAAACATGTTAAATGTTCTCAACTCTTTAAAGGAGGTAAGGGAGGAAACTTTCTGTTTTCTAGTGAACAGGTGACGATTTAAAAAAGTTGTGAACTCTCTGTGTATTTGTTTTCGGTGTTTCAATATACCCAATGACACGGTAGCCTGCCGGTGTTATTAGGTTTCTGTTTCAGCTGTCACACAACAGCACAAGTATAAAGGAGTGAATTGTCGAGGCTTTTAATGCACAAAAGCCAGTTCTGGATTTCGAACAATCAAAAACATGTTTTTGGACTCATGTAGGCCTGGCTGTCTGACAATAGAAATATAAAGAATATCACACCTGTTAACATACAGTATATCTACACAAAGTATAGGAACAGGACCAAAGACCTGTTGTCATAGTGGTACCTGATTAAGGACCCAACCAGGATTGTAGTGGTATCACACAGACCACAGCTTTCCACACATAAAGCTCTAATATCTGCGACTTTCTACAGGCAAATAGGCCACACCACCAATATTACCATTTTTCACTGACAAACAAGAATCAGGAAAGAGAGAAAGTGCTATTTGTTTAACATGTTTTTTCCCTGGCTTTGCACCATAGTGGTTATAATGAGGTTTGTCAGAATGACCGATTAAAACCTTCCATCACCCTGAGACTGTTCCCTCTTTTCCTTGGTCTCTCTGTCTCTTCTTTCCTCACCGCCTCCCCCTTTCTCAGTTTCCCCCAGTGCAGGCTGTAAATAGAATCTGTCTCCGTGATCAGCTGAGAAATTAAATGTGCCCACTTCGGCCTCAGTTTGCCTCTTGCTCTGCATACATAATGGGATGTGTTCTCAATGGCTGCAGAGCCATCGTAAGTCCTTTATATGATGCATCATATTCCAGGTGCTAGGCCATTATTATTCTGCTAGCTGCTGTTGCGGCCTTGTTTTTTTTAAACTACGATATATAAATGTGATTTTCTGCTAATTAGTTTTTACCTTTCACCCTTTTTGAGATGAGGAGGAAAGAGGAGATAAATATGGTTAACTCACTGTAATTAAGACTCGTTTTAAATGTGTGGAGTCTGCGGCCCTGCTGGCGGGCTCTTTGAGGCTGTTTTTGGCACAGCAGTCCATCCAGCTAAATGTGAGCATCAGCAAGAGGTTTAACGTTTAATCTGGTAACCATCTTTAGTACGTTAACATTTGCACAAAACACAGTACAGCTGAGGCTGATGGGAAGCAGGTTTCGCACCCTACTGGGTGAACATATTTTTCGATTGGGATCCAAGTGCACACGGCATCTTGCTGCACACGCACATAATGTCCTTATTCACAATTATTTCAGCCCTTGGCACACTTACCAAGCGCACCTATTTAACACCATGGACAGTGCCTCAGCAGGCGAAAGATTATGTTGTCCCCCCCCCCAAAATTCAACAAATGTGGTTTATTTGAAAACTGTATAATACCGCTAGTAAACACCAAACACAATTGGTGTAATATATCATTATTGATACCTTTACTCAAGGAATTTGTCAGCTTTCAAAAGCACAGGCTGCCGTCTAAATGGCCGACTGTGGCACAGAACGCCGCATTTCCATTGCTGGGTACTGAACGAAGAAAGGAGTAAGCTAGCCTCCTGGAGCTCTTTAGAAGAGTGAGACTTTTTCTCCTCGGCATGACAGCTAACCGTCAGCATATTGACAGGTTCTGTCTGAAAGAGAACATTGATCAATTAACACACATGCACAGGCTCGCTGACTGTCTTGCTCTTGCCAATATGTGAACATGGGGTTTGCACTCCGGCTTTGGCCATTTTCACACAGCAGTACTGCGACACCACCACAGGCAATGAAACAGCCTGTTTGAGTGTAGTCCACTGTGTATTCCACAATCCGCAACAAAAAACATGTGGACGGGTAGAAGAAGTAAGATGTAAAAAGAGCACTTGACCTTTTTCTTACTCTCTCGCTCCTTGCACCTCCTCGTTTGTACTTTCTCTCAATTTAGCACCTAAATATAACAACCCATTTACTTCATCTACTGTTATTTGCAATGCATGCCTTTTTGGGCCGTCTCTTGACCAGGGGCCCGGGACAACTGACCCTGTTGCACGTACAGACAAATCAAGTGTTGAATTCACGTGTTTTTATTTCAGCTCAGGTAATTATGAGTGGGACAGAACATGATGGACGATCATGTAATCGCTGAAAGCAAGTATGATTTCATAATTATTATGAATACTTTAATTGTGATGAAAACCGGGACACTTTAATGTTTTAAAGATATTTAGCTTGAAACTAGTACAATCCCGGACAAACCGGGACGCATTTTCACCGTGTTAGTCATGAACATAGATTGATCCTATGGGTGAAGTGAATGTCCGCACCACATTTTTTGGAACTCAATTCAATTCTTGTCCATAGTGGTGGACTGGCCGGCACTGCCATCCCTCGAGCCATGTCTTTAAAAGGGTAAAAAGGTCACATAACCTCCAGCTGACTATTCCTACATGTTCACTCTGTGTGGTCATCCGTGAGAAGTTGTGTGCAGCTGTTATTATTAGAGCATTTTGTACTGCTGACCTCTTTCTCCTCCAGGTTTATTATTTATTTATTACTTTGTTGTTACATCTCCTGGAGAACCTCGTTTTGCATTTGAAAATACAATTGCATGTTTGAATTTTGAAAAGAAAATTAATCTCTTTTCATTAAAAAATCAAGGTCCCACGCACAGGTACACCTCAGTACAAAACAAGTAACGGAGTGGGAAAACAGGATTATTTCTAAAAAATGAAGAAAGAACTTGGTAAAACTGACTTTTTAGCCTTGTATTCAATTCATATTTACAGTTAAAAGTGACAAACAGGATTAAATGGTGTGATGTTAAAAGACCAGTCACGATGCCATGACATACATAACATACATAAAATAACTTTGTTGAAGAATTTGACTCCGACTTTTGGTCCAAAATCCGGTCACTGAGTGTAAGGTTTTGTTAGAAATCTATAAAATTGAGGATACAATTTAAATTGACATTGCATTAGAACACACAATGAGGAAACAACTTCACTTTAACAGATTTGTTTTTCACCAGGCAGTATGCGAGGTAAACTTAATTCACATTATATAAGTACTACATAATAAGTATACTATATTGACCCACGACTGTCGGTGGTATTTCTGTGATCACTTGCTGAGTTTATGCCTTTTAACACACTTGCTGTCAAACTCTCGGGGGATATTCCACTTTGATGTTTGTTTTCTTAATTGACATACTGGGAATGGGGGGAAAATAAATAAATGCATAAATAAAAAATGTCACGGACTAGATAGATCAGAAATAACCAGCCTCTTTTTTGCGTGGGAGATTAAAGATAATCTTGACTTGAAAGCTTGAATTTTACATTTGACCCAAATGTGTCTAACAGTTAGTGGTTTCTGAGAGGGCCGCGGCATCGCTGATGTATCGCATGTGAAGAATGTTATTACAGCCTCGTAATCAAGACAACACGGGATGGTCAGGCAACGTACCTGGACATGTACCATAGCTTAGCTGTTTCACTGGCAACATCTATCTGTCATCTGTTAAAGGAAAGTCTTCTTATCTCAATGTCACTACCTTATCAAATTGCAAACAGATTAGTCGAATCTGTCACATAAGATGGTGTTTGCGAATAACCAACGGAATAACAGAAATGCTCATGGTGCAAGAGATCTATGATTAGGCTGAATTATTACCTTATCAAAGCTCAGTTAACACCTCAGGCAACACTTTTTCGAGATATAGCTTTTCATCAGTGCTGAAGGAGAAGCCTCAGCAGTGATGTTTTACACCATCTGCTTCTCTCTAATGTAACAAACATGCAACTTAAGAAGCAGCGACGCTTAGCAGGAAACAAAAGCTCTCTTCCGTTGTCGGTTCTAATTTAAGTGTTTTCATAGTTTCGACGTGAGGTGATGCACAACTCCGGGAAAACTGAGCAAGATGCAATGCAACAATGTTTTAATTGGGACATTTTAATCTTGTCATTTTTCTTGGAACAAATATGACAGCACTTTTATATCAAATCCATTCACTAATGTGTTTAGGTTCTCAGGTGGTGCAAATGGGCAAGGCTTAAAGGTTCTCTGTTGAGTTTTCTTTCAAACAAACAAAGGTTATGTTTGCATTTAGTGTTAATAATGCAAAAAAACCATTGTTGGATGCATTTCCTTCCTATCACTCTTGTTCTTCCGCCGTTGGCGCGTTGTTGTGTCTTTTTGCCGCCATCTGTACAGTGGAACAGTGTGAATCCACTGGCAGGAAAGTAAATCTCGTCACCCAAATAGGCACAAATGTGTGTTTCCCACTGCACCAGGGGCGAACTCACGATGACAGGTTCGAAGTTAAAATGTAAACGTAACAGACGTTCTGCCTGCTCTCAGTTTTGTGATGATGGTCGGATGCTAATTGACTAAAATAAGGTTGCAGACACACTGGAGTAATGTAACGTTATGTCGTTTTTGGTATATTTCATGCCATTAGTCAGAGACGGTGTAAAGTGAATCCTTTATTCCTTTACTACGGCAACTTCAGCAGAATCTAATCAAAGATAATGAACATTTCCCTTCTCTTCCCTGTTCTCTGTTCTGGATTGTTGGATTTCCAAAGTCCATTTATTTAACCTTATTCTTTATTGTAACATTAGAGCATTGTACAATTGTATTTTTTTATTTTTATAAATGCTGAATATAATGACATTTTTATTTTTTCTATTTATTTTATGAATCAAAGTAATAATCAACGGATGAATCATTAATCAAAATAGTTGGAAGTTGCACCCATACAGAACTCTCTGCAGGTCACATCAATGAGGAGATATGCAGAATCTGTATTGTTTCATATTATAATATGAAGCTGTTGCTTCGGCAGTTTTTCTACAAAGTGTATGATCCTCCCCATACAGAAAGCTACCCATTGCACTACTTTGGTGGCTGGTGCCCTCTCATTTTATAAAGCCCCCACTGAAATTTCCTAATATATCACCCCAACTAAAGCCTATTTAACATTTGGGGTGATTTTTCCTCTAAGGTCATTATGGCTCAGAATTGTGCTGCAGGGGCGAGCTATTCCCAGACTGCTGGTGTTGGCTTTGTGTTTAATGGGGCCTAAGGGTGTTACAATAAGATTAAATGTGGCCAGTCAGGGCACCTACTCATGTCACATAAAAAAGAACAAGTGCCGTCCTGCGTGACATTTATGAGATAGTTGGCCAAGCAGTGAGTGTTTGGGGATGCTGTTTGTTGTTTGTTGCAGGTGTCTGCTGCTCGCGGAGAATGAAATTGATAGTTGAGCAACTGATCATAAAATGAACAGGGTGTGTTGCAAGATAATTACATAAGAACAGAGAGGCATCAATAACAGCTACACATACAGCACATACATAAACCATTACAGAACAGATATGATTTTAGCCACAGAACATAGTGCTTTTCTCATATAATATATATATATATATATATATATAATATTGTAATGTACTTTAGTAATTTACCACAATTCAAGCTGAATCAATATGTATCTACATCTTTAACACATCTCTTTGTCATGTGTGAATATTTACTACGATAATAAAAGATGCTTTGGGAGGTATAGGATATAGGATATATATAGTTTGGCTCATACAAGGCACTAAAAGTCCGGATATCTTGCCTTATGCTGCTTTCTGTTTTTTTACTCTGATTCTTGGTAGCCCTCCAACTTTATGAAAGTGAAAATCTAAACAGTTAGAATACCCCTTAAAAGAAAATTGACTTTTGACTGACTAAAATCTCTTAATGCGACGTCCATGACAGCATTATTATATTTCAGTGGTGATTTTTCAGACACATTTTAAAAAGGCAAGAAAGTCTGCAAGTGGGTTTGAGGGGATGACGGACGGGTCAAACTAACAGGATCCCCCCCCCCAGGAGACCTCTGTTCATGTCCTGTGTGACAACAAGCAAACATTGAGTTATTTGACCATAGTTTTGATACGTAGAGTAACTTCCGGACTTTACTAACGGCAGTTACGTAACAAAGCATTGGGAGATTATTTCGCAAAGAGACTATGTGCACGTAATAAGCGTATATTGACACACCGTCTCTAATATGTCTTTTCATCGACTCGTCTCAAGACTGGTGCAGCAGCCAGATATATTGACAAAGGGCATGTCTACTTTCATTTACGTCTACGGAGGCTTGTGCACACATTTTCACAGTGTTTCAAGATTTGAAAGAAAAACAAGCATGCATATGATTTATGAATGTGACGTGTGGTTAGGTGGAGCTAACTCAAACATCTAACACTCGGTTAGGTTATGGCTGAGGTAATGGTTTGTTAAGGCTAAGGGAGGATCACGTTCAACTTCAACTTTTTCAATAATTAACCAAAACCACAATCCCCAAACATGAGCATATAACACTTATTATCATGCTTTTAATTACTACAGTGTGTTTATAATGTGTTGAAATGCATTTTCAGAGAACGTTTAGCTGATACATTCAGTAGAGACTTGTAGACGTTTTTTACCCAGTATGTTAAAACCTTTTTTTTTTTTTAACAATCTGGAAGGAATTACATTTCTTTCAGAACGTATATGCAGATTAGTAGGCTATTAATGTAATTTTTTTAGGAAACAGGGTTGCGGTGTAGCTGTGCTATGAACTGTTTCCGAGATATGTCAGTGTCATGTCTTCTTCCAGTTTTATTTAAAGCTTGCATATGTGCACATGCTCAATATGTGGCGCAGGTTGATTTGTGGTGTCATGGACATGTCGTGGTGACACAAAGGGAAGTCATCCATCATGAAAGGAATAAGTTCTGACATTGCAGCCTTCACACTAGGAGCTGGTAAGAGGAAACACCGCCACACAAAGAGACCTTTGGCACTCAAATCACAAATCAGAGTTAAATCCAGACAGCTCGCAGTACTTCTCCCACTTGTCACCATGGTAGAGGAGCAACATAAACAAGACTACAAGCTTGTGTAAATCTAAGATATTTAGTGCTAACTTGGTAAAATAATATATTTGATTTATTCTTCTCTACCATAGCAAGGAGGGAGTTTTCAGTGTTTTTATATGAACGTCATCTGAAGGTTGTTCAGAAGTTCATGAGCCTTGAGGTAGAATTTCTAACGGACTATAACCAGGGAGTGCACATTTAACCAACAAATGTTGACATTGATTTAAAAATGAAACACGTTGCCACGTATCAAAGCTTATCTCCCTCCAATCACCTGCTTGTCCAAGTAGAAAACAATAACATTTTTACTGGTGCTGTGTGTTAAGTGGTGCACTCTGACTGTGAGGGCTGTGAAAATGATGTACGTTTGTGGAGCCATTTTGGCATCAGGGACGGTTGTGACTAACACCAGGTCTGCAAACAAATGACCTTGTGGCTTAACGTGGTGGGTTTTAGCTGGAAAAAGCACAGCAGCCACGAACCACAGGAGGTCCGTAAAGACCAGGGACTGTAAGTGGTGAAATACACTTTGATAAAGAAAAAGCTGCTGGGGCGGATGGTGGACATTGTTGATAAAAGGGAGTCATTACAGGCAATTTAAAAAGGCATCTCGGGAAGTGCGCCTTCTTCCTTTTGACCCCCCTCCTTTGCTGTCACCACCCAAAGTAAGAGGTTGTATCCGTGGTTCACACAACCTTTCCTTCCACATGTGAACAAAATGGACCTTTTGTCACGACCGACGTGAACAGAAACACAAACAAGTTTAAATTTGCTATCCTAATTTTGCCTCCTACAATTGACAGGTCAGGCACGCTAGGAAGGGGGTGATGCCATAACGGCACTGACAACTACACACTGCTCCAACACCTTGCCATACATCTGTCAGCTGGTAAACATGCACTCTCCAGTGACTTTCGGATAATTGCCACATTGTGACTGACTTGATTTGCATAACTAGGTTTAATAAATCAGACACAGAGTTGGAAAAACCTGTGACGGTTATTGTACAAACAACTCTGTGTTGCAGCTGTCCTCTGTCCCCACCAATCAAAAGTATTTAGTCCATGTTTGTTTCTCAGAGAGATGTGCAAGGAACAACACTGTTGCGTTACAGCTAATGAAGAAGCTTGCTAGGTGTGGGGGGGGGTACTTGTTTTTTTTTACATTCTCAGACCTTTAACAGAGATGGTATTCCACCCATTTAATTCTCCTACAGAATGCAATGCCTACTGAGCCACGTCACACACCGATAGTCATAAACAACATGAAAATGTGAAGTACTGGCCTGCGAACATTTTGCATCAAACCTATTCATACCGCAAATTTGCGACATATGCAACACTTTTTCAGAGAATTTGAGTTCCCTATGGTAAACGGTTACGCACTGTATATGTCTAGGGCTTTTATTGTGAAAGGTAAGAACGAATCTGATCTGCTTTGCCTTTGACACGTTTCAAAGGAGTAATAAAGTTAACCACGTAGCCTCTGGGTTGTTGTACAGTATAGCGTGCGTTTGGAATATCTCCATTCCACACAACGTGATTGGTTAATGCATTTATTCGCAATGCAAAAGCTCAGAAAATCAAACTTGTTCCAAAAAAAGAAACAAAATTATATTTTTGTTACGTAATACTTCTGCGTTCTGTGTGAAAGTACTCATGACAAAAACAACTATATCTAAAAAAATATAATGACAGACAAATTAGTTAACTATTAACTTGTGTATAAAAGGCCTTGTGTATGTTTCAGAGGGACAGCTGTGGTTCAAGTGGTAGAGCGGGTTAGTCATGAATCATAGTCTAGTTGTAGTGGAGAGATCAGATTCACCCTCATGGCCAACATGTCCTTGGACAAGACTTTGAACCACACATTGCGTCTTATTCATGTGTATCAGAAATATATTTTTCCACTAATAGAGAAAGCCCACTTACAGTTCTTCCTGCAGTTTTCCATTTGGTCTTCACCACTACAGCAGACTGTAACATGTCCGACATGTCTTACATGAGCTCCACGTGTAATTAGAATGTAACCTTCTCACAGACGAAATGACAACATGAGCAGATTTTAATGGAAGAAAAGCAATAAGACAAAAGAAGAGGAAGCTGTAATTGCACCTGCAGTTTTCTGTTACCCAAGTAGCTTCATTACCGGGGCCTTGCTGATTCATATCGTGAGGCTGGCTTGAAATATTTGGTCGAAGAATGTTAATGACTAAACAATATACCCGTAAACAACTGTCACCAAGGTGTTGTTGGGCAAGGCACAAATGTTCCAGTTGAGCAACTAATTGATGCGCAGTGAAACACTGGCTGGCCCAAGATGCTCTAAGGTATGATTGTGTGTTTGCTGCATCAGTACAAGTGTTTACTGAAAAGAGCGCACTCAGCAAACCTTCTCTGGATTAATAAAAGTTGAAGTGGCTATGCAGTGGACATTTTTACAATAGCCTTCGCCTGTGGGGAAAAAAAAAGTTCAGTAATCTATCCCTGAAGTAAAAAGAAGAGGTATTCAAAAAAACAGCTGTAGGGACAGTTAGTGTAGTTGCCTGCTTGAATACAAGCTTCCACTAAAGCGAGGATCAGCACCAAGGACAGCACCAGAGCTTGGTCACAATGTGTAACGGGGGTAAGCTGTTGTTTTCTTCGAACTTCGTCTGACCGTTTAGCTGCTTAGCTTTTAATATTTCTATAGTCATGTAGAGCCCAATATCACAAATCAAAAAAGAAAATCCCTCAAAGCGCTTCGCAATCTGTACAGCAGACCACACCCTCATTCCTTTAGAGCCTTGATTTAGATTAGGAAAAAAAAAACTCCCTGAACGGACAGACATGCAATAGATACCATGTAAACAGAATGAGCCAAAATAATCTACAGATGCAGTATAGACAATCATATTGTTACATTTACACTGACATTTTTTTTTTTACTTTTTACCAACCAAAGGTTAATTATTTGTTCCGTCACGGTCTGTAAACCGTTAATGCAAAACAAGATTTGATGCGTTACCCGAGTTAACAAATTTGAGTTCCGCCTGGATTCTTAGCCGTGTGCTCCTTCATACTTTTTGAAGGTGAAATAATTAAATTAAATAATACCAAATTGCAGTGTTACTTGCTTCATAAGTAAATAAATAAAATTGTGGGGGGAGCATTTCCCCGGATGTATGAATCGAAATTTGCTAGCTTTGTGGCTGTAGGTGCCGTAAGAGTCAGAGGGTGACAATATGAGAGGAGCAGATGACTTCTGTGGGCAATTTAATTCCACCCTCTTACCCACAAGCTGCCCCCACCCAACACCACCACCATCACAACCACTCTCTCTCTCTCTATTTACCAAATCCAGCCAAGTGTTTGATTTTCAAAAGGTCACCTTCCAGCTCGCTTGCCGTCGCTCTTAGATTCTTCCTAACCAATAAGAGTGTAAACAGAATAGATGCAAAATATTTACCTGGGAACTGGGGTTAGTTTGTTCCCCAAAATGAGTATGAGCGATGACCTATCTTGAGTTCCAATAGTAATATTTAATTAGGCATGATGTCATGGGGTTAAGTCTATTTTGAACAAACATTTTTTTTAAATCGCTACAGGGGTCTTGCCAAATTTAGCAAGGAAGTCGCTAAGATTGCGACAATGCCGGCTTTCCTACGGTGAGGAAATACTATGCACTGAATGTGTTAGTTGTAAACGGGGCTTTATTTTAATGTAAACTGTAACCTGAACATCATTAACTGGACTAAACTTATGTCCAGTTAATGATGTTCTCCTTGGCCTTGGAAGTAATGTTCGGGTTCTGCTCTAAATAGTAGCATTAAGCTATATAGTTAGACAGACATGCCAAAGTTAGCTCGTTAGCAGATACACAGTTCATTCCTTCCTGACATTTTTTCTCTTCTGTTTTTGACTTTGGAAAAGCTAAATTCACCACCCTCCAAACTTTCTAAATGTCTCGCTGTAGTCGCATGCACACAGCCTGCCTGTATAGAGAACGGTCAGGTGTCATATTAATTAATTAATTTGTTGTGCAATTAGAATATTCTCAAAGCAGCCTGTTTAATTACTATTGTAGGCCTAGTACTAGTTATATATTACATTCATGATGCTGTAAGATGAATTAAAATGGCTATAGAAACAGACATAAAAGTGGTCGGTGGCAATAGCACTGTTAAAATTGGACAACTGAAAGTTTTCAGAGTTCACAGTCTGTAGAGAATTTAAAGCCCCCTTCTTCAGACTGTGCCTATTACACTGGCGTCTGATTGTGGCGCATCACTCAAGGCTGCATCTACCCCCTCCCGTCAAACCCTGCCCCATGCTGAGGCCCGGGCTACTCTCTGCTCCCTCACAATATGGCTGCCTGGTGCGCTAGGCACACACAGACATCAATTAGAGAAAGGTTACCTTGTGCTGCTGCTGGCTGGTTGTCTTCCTGGCTCCAAAAGAGGCACAGGGTGAAAATACGAGAGGAGCAGATGACTTCTGTGCGCAATTTATTCCACCCTCTTACCCACAATCTACCCCCAACACCACCACCACAATCACAATCTCTCTCTCTCTCTCTCTCTCTCTCTATTTTCCAAATCCAGTGTTTGATTTTTATAAGGTTACCTCGTCGTCGCTCTCAGATTCTTCCTAACCAATAATAGTGTAAACAGAATAGACGCAAATGTAAGTCTGAGCAATGAACTGCCTTGGGTTCCAATGGTATTATTTAATTAGACATGGTGTTATGGGGTTCAATATTTGTTTGGGAGCGGGGTTGTGTTTATGCCACTGGATATTTACAGGAGCAGTGGAGGTTAAAATCTTAAGCCTGTCCTCTTCTTTGTTCATCAGATTAGACTTCCGAGCCGCCTCCACCACCACCACCACCACCACCACCGGCAACTGTTAAAACTGGCATCAAAGTATTAATTATAGAAAAGTACCATTTGTAGCAATGTTGGAGGGAATGTGCACGTATTGTGTGTGTGTGTGTGTGTGTGTGTGTGTGTGTGTTTGCATTCCTTGCTGTGCCTGTGAGTGTTCCCGCAGGAATTTGAGGGTGAGCACTAACAAGAATGACTATCATCCTGTTTGTGCAATCCATTTCCACCAGCTATAGGGTTATCAACACACAATATTGGGTCGGGATAGAGGTCATCGCTCTTAATTCACTGAACAATGACCAGTGTACTTTAATGTATAATTGCTAACTTCACAGGGATGACTGGGTACGTATCTTGCCGTACCCAGTGCCATTTCTTTGTTTCATGGCGTTGCTGCATTTGTTTCCATTGAACAACTTGCAGTTTGCTTTTAAATGGTTCTCAATAAATCGGAGCTAAATTGACAACACAGGCCAATCTCATCCACTTTGTAGTGGCGACTACAAGTCCTACACTTCAATTTCTGAGATTGTGCTCTATCGCTTTTATTTGACACTGGCGCAATTCCCTTTAAGTAGAATAAAAGAACTACAATTTATTCATTAGTTGGAATAGTTCAGATCATAAAAGACAATTTCTAAAGGCTTTTCAAATAGTTTTTTCCTTCAATGTTTAGTCTTTGAGGGCTTTGAAAATATTTTCAAATGTTTCCATTTAGGAACACGCTTGATATAAGTTGGGAGACTCAAAAGAGACCGATTTGAAAAAAAGTTAGCAAAATTGAAGCATCAAAAGACAAAATATCTTGACTTTTTAACATTATTGCCAGTAAACAGTGTTGATAAGAATTGATTACATTTTTCTATAATCTTTACATTTTTACAAGCTTTACATGGAAACACTATGGTTTAACTTTGGGGCGCGCCCCTCTAGTGGGGCGCAGTGGTATTACAGGTGTGGCGCAGGGGGAAATGCAGAATTATTTTTATTTCAAGAACTTTATTGAGAACTTCACATATTACAAAAGTATAAAGTACACGGACATAAAACTAAGTCATTAATAAATACATGGCGAAATGCCTGTACTTTCGTGTAAATGTTTACGTTACGCCGTATACAGATTACGCTTGCGCATGCGCGACGGCCAAGATCATATTGTTGGCGACTCATATTTGTAGTTTAGTGTGCAAAATGAAGAGACGTTATCGAGATGACGTCCGACTCTACCCGGAGGCTGAGGTTTACAGCTCAAACACTGAGTGAGTTCTGGCTTGGTGTGGAGAGGGAGCATCCACTCATCGGACAGAGGGCTGTGTGCATTCTGCTTCCCTTCACCACATCCTACCTCTGTGAGATCGGCTTTTCTGCTGTTGCCTCTCTCAAAACAAAATACAGATCTAAGCTCAACATTGAGCATGAATTGAGAGTGGCCGTATCAAGTCTGCAACCCCGTTTTAAAAAGATTTGTAGTGGAAAGCAGGCTCATTGCAGCCACTAATACTGATACAACTTCACACATATCTGCACTCATTTTGTTTTGTTTTGCACATGTTGCACGTTATTGTTGTTTTAAAAAGATATGCAGTGTAAAACTCTTTATTGCCAAATATTTGAACTTGTTTTGTTTAGTTTTTCACAGGTTGCACTTTATTGTTATCTTGAAAAGATATTCATTGCAAAACAGGTTAATTGCAGCCACAATAAGCTATTTTTTTGCCAAATATTAGTTCTTTTTTGCACAGATAGAACTGTATTTGCATTGTTCTAACAAAGTGATTGCACATTGTATTTGTTTTTGTCTGATGGAGCAATCTGGTTTACTTGAACGTGATTGCAATTTTCTTCATTCTATTATTTGAAAAAGCTCAGATGGAGGAGTCACAAAATGTTGTTATTTCAATAAAAATTCAACATGGACCATTTTGTTACAATTTAGTTTTTCCTCCAAAGTGGGGCGTGACAGAAAAAGTTTGAGAACCACTGGCTTACAGTAAATCATGATTATGGCAAATAATAATAGACACATAGATGTGTCCAATATGAATATCATTATTGATTGTTCATACTACAGGTCCCACAATAATGGGGGCAAAAGAAACATTTGTCGTTATGATAAAGAAATCAGGCAATAATTGGCCTTTCGCCTTGTTTTGTAGACGCATTTTTGATGAACGGTCGCGTTCCGTGTCAAGCTCATTCTTCCGAGACTACTTTCAACTCGTGTTTCATCAGTTAAATCCTTTAAATGCGAAGCTGTAGCAGTCAGAAATGTTTGATTTGCATAAGCAGCGACTTAATACAGCATTATTTGTTTTCGGGAATGTCACCACATTTCACAATACTGTAAATAAACAAATATTGTAATACTATCATAAGAGGGCCACATGCTCGATCACCATTGTGTTACCACATTCGGCTATAGATAGTGACTTCACAGACATTTATTTAAACCATTTTGTGGCTTTATGAATTAAAGAAGCTCTCAAAGTTCTGGATCCTGCTTCTCCTGACTAACAGCATTTCTTTACACTTTCCCTTCCTGGTAAATGTTTTTCAAATTCAACACGTCTAGTTTCTGTCTTTATACTTTAATTAATAAGAAAAAGTGGAGATGGTTAATTTCAGTTCTTTCAGGGAAAGAATTATGAAGCCTTGAATAACAATGATAAAAGCTATACATGTATTTTTGACAGTGCAATATTTTAAGTTGGACTATTTTGAACACAACAAAATGGTTAAGCAATGATCTATTGATCACAGTTTGTGCTGCAGAGCAATGAGCTGCACAATGTGTGTTCTAGTTTCTATATTATATATTATATATTATACAAGAAATACTCATTCATTTGATAGATTCTAATTTAGGGAAAACAACAAGTTGCTCTTGTTCATACGTTTTGACAAATTACTTTTAGAATTTGTTAATAAGATTTTGATTTAGCTTGTCAATGCAAGTCAGAAAGAGGGGCACATATACAAAGAGCTCCATGTGTTACATCAGCTTTATATCAGGGACAGGGAGTCACTTGAGGCTCATTGAATCAGACCTAGTTATAACTTCCTCCTTGCCATTTTGTCATTGTGCACAATTGTCAAAAGGCCATTAAAGTGTAATTTAATGACAATATTCTGAGATGCATGTTCTATAAATTCAAATGAAAATCATCTCAACCTTCCTGCTAAATATTCCTCTTTGGACTGAGCAGAGAGGACCGGGTGAGAGAAAGCACTAAAATCATAAGGAACACTGACAAGAATTGGGAAACAATGGGAGCACAGACAATGAAAGGGAGTGGGTGGGATTTGAAAAAAAAGATTAAAAGGATTGAGACGGAGGCAGAACGGAATAAAGCCCGAGAAGCTGACATAGCAGTACGATTTACATGTGAGCCAGTGCAGATCAAAAGTTATTGCAAAATGCAGGAATAAGAAAGAACAAGAAATGATGAGAAGAGAAGTTAGGGGGAGGATGTGGATGACAGCAGAGGACTTAGAACTGAAGAGGGGAAGCAACCCACAGGGCGACATCAGGTAGACAGTAGAGGTCCGTGTCACCTGATGCGGGACAGAAAAGGACGAGTGTGGATGCAGCCAGCCGTGTGTGACCGATGCTCCATGAGGTCACCTGTCAGGAGTGGGGACTGCTGGGAACAGGGGCAAGGGCAGCAGCACCACAGGAGGCAGGTACCAAGACAGTTATAAAGGGGGGGGGGGGGGGGCATGGGGAACAAAGGGTGAGGAGAAATAAATGCAGGCGGAATGGGAAACGCATCAAACAAAAGGTTTCTGGGGCGGGAGGAGAATGGGGGACGTTAGCCTCCCACAGAGTTGAAAGAAAACAAATTTGTCCCCCTTCAGTCATGTCAGCGTTTACTCCGTTCAGCTTCAAATGAGCATTCATGTCAAACCACCAAAAGTGAACGCACACTAGCTGTGTGTGCAGCTCGAAGGTGCTCACCCATGTGTCTGCTGTGTCCTCTATATATCTTGAATAAACCAGTGTAGTTCATAATACAACAGACTGGCTTCACTCATTATATTGCCACATAGACTGTGTATGAGGAGTGGACCTAGTCACTGTGTTGTCACCTATTGGTTTGTGGAGTGCCAATTGGAAGCCTTGAGTCGCCATTTTTCTCGTTGTCATCTTGGTTTTCCGCCATTGCCCTCTTGCTTTTTGGCCATCATCATCATCATCATCATCATCATCACAAGAGGGTGGAGCTAAGAACAGCCAGGTGTTGAATAGGTCTTTTTTTTTTTTTTTTTAATCAATATAAGGAACCGTTTTTTTAATTTGCAGAGTCGCAAAATGTTCATTCTAAATATGGCTCTAAAACATTCACTGTCATTTGTTTGCCAAAAAGGTCTTCCTTGTGGCAACTGAATCATGTTTTTATGTGTATGTATGGCAACTCAAAGCACTTGGGTTCACATAAGGGTTCTGAAAAGATTGTGGTTTTGTTTGATGCAGCTATAATCAATATGTTTTTAGTAACAACGCATTACATATCAAAGGACTGTGACAATGTGAAAGTGGGTCACTTGGAGTGTTGAACCTACAGATATTCATAAATCAAATATAAAGTGCCCCTCGACTTTACTAAGCTTCACATGGAATTTGTACCCATTGTTTAGGTGTCTGGTAACCTTTTGGTTGACTCTCCCACCCTCATTTTTTGGCCACAGCAGGCAGCTGATTGCATTCACAAAGCTCTAAAAAGCCACTGTACACTACCTGCTCAGCACCGAACAGCCAGACAGACTCAGTTAGGGAATAGCTGGTGAACATGTGGGGCATAAAGCAGCTTAGGAACAAGAGATTTCCCTCATGACTTGGTGGAGACCATGAACAGAAATAGAAGAGAGAAGTAGTCTGTTTGCTAAAATACAAAAACTAATTTGGGCTCTAAATTCTGTCGGCTGCTGTATCATGGCCTATGTGCTGTAAGAAGGAGTGACTTTTTGCAAATTCATCTGGACGGACTGCCCTGGTCAGTAGGTGTTTTAGAAGAACACTATATCGAAAAAAATGTACAAAAAACAAATAAATAAAGTAACGACGAGGCTACAGGGACCCGAGGCTCTCTAAAGCGTGCGCCTGCTGCACACGTGTCCTCCAGACACACATATAGTCAACCATGAATGGTCAAATTTCGAATACAACCAGTAATTTCAAAACGCACACACAAAGACGATTGATCAGGATCAGTCTGGGGCCTCTTAGTTCCTCTTGTTGTGTTCTTCTTTTGTGGATATTTCATAATCAAAAAGAGTAATCTAAGGGTTAAGCAACCTAAAGTTCTTCTTTTGTGGTGTGCTACAGGTTGCATCAGGCACCTGCGGAACATTGTAACCTTTTAACCTATGAATTGTATGAACCATATGAACTATCATCAACCTCATATTTTTGAATTCATTGTGTTGAAACTAACCATGAGCAAGAGTTGTCATAAGTCCAGAGTGAAATTAGGAACCACTAAATTCAGTCTTAAAAG
This sequence comes from Leptoclinus maculatus, assembly GCA_032191485.1. NCBI lineage: Eukaryota > Metazoa > Chordata > Actinopteri > Perciformes > Stichaeidae > Leptoclinus > Leptoclinus maculatus. The sequence goes on along the minus strand of JAVDOI010000093.1, from coordinate 540,426 downwards.
AGAAGGTCAACTAAAGGCCGTAATCAGGCCACGTAGCCTGTCCGGGCGGGGTGTAGTGCTCCATGCTGTCTCGCAAGACCGACACGTGAAGGCTACACTTCATCCGGGGCATATAAACCTTTGATTTTGAGGAATTGAGGCTGGCTTTTTGTGCTTGCGCGCAGGCAAAGGAAAGGGAAGGTGCAAGTCTTAACTTGTGTTCAATTTTTTTATTTTAAAGTAACTTTTCTCCGGACTTTTGACACGACACTTTGCTCACTGGTGTAGGCTTCATTCTATTCGGGTGTTGCAAACTGTTTGTGAACCATTTTTTTTTTCTCTATATTTGTATCCAAATAGATGTACTTTGAATCGATTTAAATAAACAAGTTAAAGCTTAATTATTTTCAATAATTAATTCAGTAAGCTGAAGAACTGCTCACACCACGGCACATGTACTGATTTCATCACACACACACACACACACACACACACACACACTCTTACACACAGGGTCACAGGCAATAGGGAAGTAGGAGAGACCTGACGACAGTGTGAAAAGATTTAAACCAGTGGATCACAGAGTAGGAAGATAAAAGTTATTCTTGTTGCCCCGAATAGCTATCCGAGCACTATACTATATCGAAACCAAAGTATAGGGTTAGTGGGTGAATGACAATAAACTCAGAAGAAGATCAAGGAAATGACTGAGCCAAAAAGTGAATGAATGTTGCCGTTGTACGTTTCTGCACAGAAACATTTGATTTCTACGTCTGCATTTGCAAGTGATGTAGCACAGCTAGCGATGCTGAGAGCAAGTGACGTAGTTTAACGAGCGACCGTTATTGAAATTGAGGTGGTATAACATCGAGTAATAACAAGCAGGAAAGTCCACTAAGGGCTGGTGGATGAGAAAAAAAACTAAAAGAAGACTTTCCCCTTGGAGACCGCTGTAGTAAATGTTGACTTTACGCTTGTTACGTAACACTGTTGAGCTTGCTACAGAACTTTATGTAAGAAAGTCTGCTAAGTGTTTTTTGTATGAATCCACAATGTTGTCCTCAAGTTTACCACAGCCGTAGTCATAGTGCGGCGTCATAGTTTGATGCGCTTGGCGACCCAGTGTGTTAGAAAGTGACGCCGAGGATTCCTGGCCAAGAGTCAGTATGTGACGAGATGGGATGAGAACTTATTTGAAATGACTCATGGGTGTGCTGCATCAGGTCTGCGAGGACACTAAAAGGATTGCCAAGCCAGAGTTATTATTTGACCGGATCCATATGGATTGTACGCCACTGTTACGGTTGTTACATCAAGGTGCATGTTGAAAATGACTTGGCTAATACAACCACCTTGATTAAGTCATACGATAGAAATGCTGCAAAAAAAATTGATTTGACAGGGACAATGCTCATTGATCAACAGAAAAAAAACAACTGTGAATGAGGCGCCGTTAGCCTTGCAGGCTAATTTTCACCTGTAGTCACCTGTGGCCATATATTAGAAAAAGGCAAAATTAGAATAGAATAAAATGACATCTTTGAAATAGATGTTCATACACATTTACATGAACACTTTGTTCTGTCTCTTGGTGGCCCAGTGTGCAGGTAATCACAAGGTAATACAGATTATTTGGGCAGCACAGGCAATTGTCTCCCTTTCATTTTAAATATTCAATGAAGCACTTATAGTAATGTTAATAAATTAATATAATATTCATTAAATTGTTAGCTACCAAACCAAGAGAAGTAGCTATCATGCGGCGGCTAAACAACAATGCTGCGCTGAGACACTTGAGCGGGACTATGAGTGAAAATGTTCACTTAGTGCATCGATATTTAATTAAAGCATCATGTGGTTACAGGTCAGCTTTTATGTTTGTTTTTTTGGAAGAGTTTTTGATTCCTGTATTTGTTTTTACTCCTCTATAAGCAATAAATCAGTCATTTAAATTATTTTAGGAAAAGCTCATTGCTCACTAATTTAGATTTTGCCTAACAAACACATGAAATGCCCCACAGAGAGCTGAAGGACAATTTAGCGTGAATGCAGCAGGCGTTGTTGCTACCACAGCCTTGCTGAGGCTGAGAGCTCCTCTGATGATGAAGTGGCTGAGTGCTTTGGACTACCTGTGACCAGTTTTTGCTGACTTGCCGAATGACAAAGTGAAAGGAGGAAAAGTGGAAAACAACATCTGGATTTGTCACAGAATACATTTTTTTTTACGGCCGTTAAAGTGCCAAAGGAAAGGAAGAGATTTTCAAAGTGCTTGTAAAGAGATCATCAAGAAATACAAGTTTTTGTAGCACAGATTTGTTTTGCTCTGTTGGCTTTGTTACCCATTTTCACAGATTTACTGCCATATGTTGCATTATGCTATTTTATCTATTGGAAAACTTTCAAAAAAAAAAAAAAGACAAATGTTTGGAAGTAAATGTGATATTACTTTATCTACAATGTGAAAAATGATCAAACATATAGGGTAAGACTCTGTACTCTACTGTAGAGAATGAAAGTACTGTTTGAAAAGTGTGTCAGTGGCAAAGGGGATGCTGATAATGGATTCCTTAACATCGTGGAATGTGCAGAGTGAGTTTATAATTCTCTTTTGGGATATGTACCGTACTTAAGGCAGGAATGGTACAAATTTAAAAGACTCAAACATAGCCACTGATGTCAAACTGCTAATGTGAGAGCCGACGGCGGGAGGTAAAGTTTAATGTTTACGGTTTGCACAGATGGTTGTTTCAGAAGTTAGGCACACACACAGCAGCAGAACCAGTACTGCTGGTGCTACGGGACTACAAATGTGAAGTTCATTAAAAGTATTTAGGTGGTGGGTTGTCCCTTTACCAATTGTAGGCTGTAAGCTACAGAGGTTTTATCACATCAAGAAAGACCAAATATCTGAACACCCCACACATCAGTAGATTTTATTATCCCGAGCGACTGTGATAATTCAAAAAGTAACTCAGGCTAGATTTTGGGAGGAGAAATAAACATAGCTGCACTAGCTTTAATGGGTTACTAAGTGAATAAACCCTGTGAATGTATTACATGTGCATTTGACGGCTACGCACATGATATTGTGTTGAAAGACTGATGTTAAAATTGTCCATGGACATGAAGGAGCAGCATTGTTCTTGTATTGACTGGTAGCTATCCACATGCTTTTTAATCTGATACAAGCAAATCCAATGTTTACAATAACATCACCACAACAGAAATCATACAATATGGCAAAAATATTATGGGGAGTGTTTGATTTGTGAAGCAATTTTACATAGTATCTTATAGACTATTACTGAATATGTACTTTATTTAGCTAAGTCAATCTGTGAGTCCTATCCAGATGTTCTCTAAATGAAAAGGGGAAAAGATTTGCTTGCCAGTTGCTGTCACAGACGGTAGCATCATCACATCAGGAACACCACTCTAACAGCAACGGTACAACACTCTGGAGACTCTGGATGTATCGTTATCGCCTGAGTGAAAACACAGCACTGAGTAGACTTCACTCTCTTCTCAACTAGATGATGTAATACTGTTTGAAACACAAAGGTAAAACTGAAATTCAAGTTTTTTTTTTGTACTTTGCAACCTTTCATTCCATTGTTTTCTTGTTCTGCAAGTAAAAAAAGGAATTTGAGCAAATGATTGCCCTTTGAAACAGTATGTGTGACAAAGTAATTTAACTCAAAGGTCCACTTAATAGCTTTTTTCAGCACTTTCACTGTATTTTCATCCACAAATGGAGATAAAAGAAAAAAACATTAGTGTGTTAGATTTCATTTTACATTTATATGAGCATTTAGCTGCTTTTATTCAATATCGAGAGAACACACACACACACACACACACACACACTTTCTTATACTTCTAATTGTGGGGACCGCCATTGACATAATGCATTTCCTAGCCCCTTACCTAACCTAAACCATCACAAATGCCTGACCCCAACGCTTACCCTTACCCTAACGTCAACCTCATTCTACCTAAACCTTAAGACCACGTCTTAACCTCAAAACAGGCCTTTGAAGAAGTGAGGACCGGCCTAAATCTCACTTTCCAAAAATGTCTTTACTCTATGTCTAAAAACTTAATAACGGTCCTCATTATGTTGCAAGTACAGGATTACGTACACACACGCACACACCGTCACTAGTCTATACAAGCATGAAATGGTCGGTGGTATTTTTGAATGGATTTTGCACTAAACATTCAACATCTTTGGAGGGTTGTTTAAGCGCTCTCCCAGAACTGTCACAATCAATTTGTAAAACTCAGACTGTTGAATATAATCTTTATACACAGAGGAAAGACTAGGAAGGGACTAGGAGGGGAGTAACGTAACACAGAATAGCGTTATGTAACTGTACACCAGTACATGAAAAATAAATATAATCACATTACCAATTAAAAATGGCGTTTATTAGCAGGACTACACTTCTAAAATAAAGAACGATATACTACCATGCATTCGTTACAATACTCTGTGACACGGGTCATAATGGCCTATAACAGGGGTCACTAATAGGCAGACCGCGGTCCGGATCCGGACCCAGAAGCTGTCCTATCCGGACCCGGACATATAACTGATGGATAATTGAGAATTATACATTTTGGAGGAGCGCTTCTATTTTACCTGCGCAGCTTTTCTAGTCTTTACGGCACTCGTTTAGCAGTCCAGGAAACGCACCGATCAATTGCATGCTTGTTGTAAATCCTCACACGTGACGCTACTCAGCCAATCGAATATGTGTATTCTGAAATGCATCGTGAGAGAGAGACGGCGAGAGAGAGAGCAGTGGGAGAAGTAATTTCATATGGCGTGCTCTAAAAAGAGAGAAGTGGACCTCGAAAACAGAGCTTTTATTAACAAAGAATGGACGGACTCTTATTTGTTCATTCTTCCTGCTGGCGCTACTAAACCACTCTGTCTCATATGTTCAGATACCGTGGTCATTATTAAACACGCCACCACGAGACCAAACATCTTTTGAGCAAACACTCCAGTCTGAACTGAGGGCAAGATGTTAAGATGTGTAGAGATTGTTTATTATAAAGTTGACTGAGACCGTTATGATGTGAAATGGATTTAACAAAAGAGAAGAGATAAGTCAACTCCAGCCACTCTTTCATTTTTCATTTTCACTTTGCACGTACGACGCTATGACCAGTGGTTTTGCCGCAGTCTGCCTCAGAGCTGTCCAGGTGTCTTGTGTGGAGTTGTTGAAAACAGTAGGGGCAAATTCAATTCAATTCAATTTATTTTTGTATAGCACAAAATCACAAATGTGCCTCAGAGGGCTTTACAATCTGTACACATATATGTATACACAACATCCTCTTGTCCCGGAACCCTCACATCAGAACAGGAAAAACTCCCCCAAAAAACCCTTTAACAGGGAGAAAAGAGGGAGAGAGCTGTGGGAGAGCAACAGAGGAGGGATCCCTCTCCCAGGATGGACAGAAGTTCAATAGATGTCATGTGTACAGAATGAACAACATTTACAGAGTTACAACACATTCAATGCACATGACCAGAACCACGGCAGGAGGCAAGACCAGGGTCCAGGTCTCACCAGGATCCACGGAAACCTGCGAGGCGAGAAAGCACAGAGACTCTGGTGAAGAAGCAAAGTCAGCAATGTGCGTTAATGGTATTGGTAATAAAAATAGTAATGTGAGTAATTATAAAAAAGATATTAGCAGTGAGAGTCAGCAGGGCCATGGCAGGAGGAAGGTCCAGGGTCCAGATATAACCAGGATCCACGGAAACCTGTGAGGAGAGAGAGCACAAAGAGTGAGTGAATGAGAGCATACAAACACTGTCCTAATGTAGGAAGTTAGAGTGAATCCCAAGATTTTACATAGTTGTAGCAGTCAAAGTCTATTCTGAATCCAAAGTTACAGGTCAGATATGCTACTGGTTTACAGGACAGGAGTTTGATGCGAGTATCTTACCACGGCGTCCTACATCGGACACACCGGACGCCTGAAGTGAGCTCTGAGGCAGACTGGCACGTAGACTTCTTGCCCCCCAGGTAGCATTGAATAACTGGTCGACCATCTTTACACTCTGCTGACGGCAGCCAGTGGCTTGCCCCACACAAAAACCAATAAGCCACACAGCGACCTATAACCATGCTAGACTCAAGAGCGCGACTGAGTTTTCCCCACAGATCAAACGCTCACCGTCAGCATTGGCTCCGAGAAACCAGGGATACTACCTGGGTGACCTCAATCCCAGCATAATTGAGATAGGTGGGACCCCCCCCCCCCCCCATGAAGCCTGACCACAGTCAAATAAAATCCAACTTTACTAGAAATTATGAGCAGTGGTTTTGCCGCGGCCTACCTCAGAGCCTCAGCTGTCCTCTGTGGAGTTTTTGAAGATACTGAGGTTAATCTGCACAACCACCTAAAATGACACGTCAACATTCTAATTTGTTCGAGTCGGAGAACATTCATGTTCCATCCAGCATTCTATTCTATTCTCAAGGGCAGACAATGTCTCCTTTTATGAATTCACTGTTTGCTAGTCCAGCGTTCACCATGTTTTCCATGGCACAGTTTTCACAGAACTCCACACATTATGACCCATTAGCAGTAATGAAATAACACTGTATATTACAAAAAACAGTTGCTTTGCAAATTGCAGGTATTTTTAAATCATACATGCAACAAGTCACAACAAAAGTTTAAGCTGTTGCAAGTAACTCCACAAATGATCCTTTTAACTTTGTTAAGCTGTCTATGTTTGCAAATTCATATTCAAATGCTAATACAGTGCATCCCGTGTACCGTATGGTAACTATAGCCACACCCACATCTCACCTGCACCTGAGTTTGGGAATTAGTCAGTTGATGGATTTAAGACCTTAAAACTGTTTTGGACTGAATTATTTGGTGGATAATAGTTATCAAGACAAATTATTATTAATAATAATAAGTCTTTCTATTAATTTGTTTTTGTTTGCGTGGCACCTTTCACTGCTCTGATTGGAAGAAAAGATTACCCAATTTACATTTTACGGCTGTGACTTTTTACGATGTACTATAACGTTTTTTTATGACTTTTTTGACATACTATGACTTTATTCAACATGCTACACTACTTACATAGACTTATTGATGAGTGAGAGGAATAGAGCTGAAACAAGTGGTTTCAATAACCACAGATAAAGGCCCTGCACACAAATGTCTCTTTTTAGAAGATAAGAATATAATATTGTGGCTTTTTTGGGTGACACGACTTCACACCTGAATGAACTGAATTTAAAGCTGCAGGTCAATTCAGTTCATCTTTCGAAAATGAAGTACTTTATTTTAAGATGCACAATTTTTAAAAGCTTTCTGTTATGTATATTTTTTAATCCACTCCATATTTGAATTCATTTAAATTCATGTATTTGATTATTAATTATAATCCATCCAGTTCAATTTGAAAACTGACTATAAATATTGTTGAGATATTATTCAATTGAACTTTCTATATTTGATTTGACAGTCAGTTGTTGACTACATACAGACGGTACAACTGTTCGGCTACTTCAATACATATGGTACTAAATCATTGCGCAAGTTAGACATTATTGTGATGTTCCGGACCTTTGCGTGAGGAAATATGGGTTCTGCTGCTGCTTCAAGTTATCCGGCAATATTAATGTGTCAATTGCCCCGCAGCAGCGTCTCCTCCTCCAGCCAGGAGCAGAGCTTCGCCTCGCTGGGAGCCAACAGCGACCGCGCGCAACTGGAGGCCCAGGCAGTATTGCTGGGCCTGCTGGAGGCAAGGAAGGCAAGGGAGAACCAGGACTGAGCGGGGAAGACCGTCAGAACCCTGCTGCAGTTATGAGAGGTTTTCTAAAGGGAATCTGGCGCTTGGAAACACGACCACTTTTGACCACAGTGACCGCCAGAATCAACACAAAATGAAAGTTCCTCTTAGCAGCTTTAATATTGTGATACTCCGATAATTAATTAAGTTACTGGTCATGCGAGTGTTATTACAGACTTGAAAAGATGCAAAACTATCCTTTGAATTTCTAGATACACATAGTTGAATTATTCACAAAGGGACGAAAGATCAAAGCCACAGGTGTGACCCATGACGTATCTCAATGAGTCAAGTACAGTGTTTATTCATGTCAAAGGCTTTTCTCCTCTCTTTTGTCGATGACTATTGGCCATTGGAAGCCAAATGCGTGGGCAAGGAAGGAGTCATACCGGGAGCTTGAATGCCAGTGACTAATGCAAAGGACAAATCTCTAACTTGTGTGTGCTGTGAGCTTTGCCGGCCTATGCGTCAGATACGAATCACTGCTGTACGCACAATGAATTACTGTACATAATTTGCATACATATGCATTATGGACATTTACGCTAATTTGAAAAGATAATGACAATGTTGCTGTAAAAACCCTGAATAACCTAAACAGTCTGTTTTGTGGCTATGGTGATGTAAATATTTGAAAGCTGGTTAATACAATTGAATTACATTACATTATAGGTAAGCCATTATGTAACGGTATGATGACCTAATAACAATACAGGCTGAATAGGAACATGGCTGTTGAAACTGTAAAGGCAATCACATCCAGTGTTGCCATTTGTGCGATAATATGTTGTATTTGTACGAGTGCTATAGCTCATTTGGTTTCGTAAAATGACTTTCCACTCAATATAATCTCACAAGCATGCAGGCCTATCTGAGAGCATGACAGGTGCAAGACAACTGGGCCCTTTTTGCGTACCTTAAAGTAACAACTCATACCTTGTTGAAGTCAAAATGCGTGCCTGCTATTATATGTCGACATTATATGTATATATATATATGCAATATGCTTTCAGGTAGGCAGGTCTGTGTATAATTGTGTGACCTTGTTGTGGTTAGTAATCAATTGTACTCATCAATCCATGCATATGCAAACATTAACGACTATACAATTCACCAATTATACACCGATACAAGTTTATCAAACTTGTATCGAGAGGTGTTGATTCAACTTAACTGGTGTTGGACTATATCACATTATATTGTCTAATGTTTTGTCAGGGCATGCAGAGGGATAAGTGGGAGCAGGGGCCAAAGCAAAAGTGAACCTTATACATAAATGTTTCAGTCTGGGCAAAGTGGTGCCCCTTTCTTTTGGCGCAGTGCATAGTCAGTGCATGCTAACAAATATGAGATACATCTCTCAATTTAATGTAGTTCAATATACAACCATCTCTAGATAGACCATTTCCCCGTTTTACACTTGACAATTCCAGAGGATTTGTATGTACATTTTAAACACATTTCCTCCGGGATTAGCCATATTTGATATGATTGGAAGGTTGAGCAGACCGATTATGACCAGAGCTTAATTGTTGGAGATTTGAGCAAAATCTGCCTGAAAAACGGACTGTTTTTGTAATACTGGATTCACCGTGCAATAAAAATAGATAGTAGACACGCAACAACTGTTAAATGCTTATCTTTATCACATAGTGAAGAACTTGCGGCTCGTGAATGTTATGTTTCATGTCTTCGACCTGAAAAAGTGTGAGGTCACAATGTCTCCCTCAGGGTCACAGCTTATTTGTGGTAGATCCATCAGAAATGGCCTTGAGGTTTGTTTATATGCTTCACTCTGACCCTTTCAAACACAGTGTATATGTGGAAACCGTGGAAACCGGAGTCAAATTCCATGTATGCGTACGCACACATGGCCAATAAAGCTGATTCTGATTCTGATTCTGATATACATATATACCGGTATATGTATAAAAATCCAAGACTCCAATTCAGTCTGTGCTCCACGACTAACCTGCTACCAGAGCGGGTTAACTTCAGAGTGAAGCCTGCCAACAGCCCGACCAATCACTGGAAAATCTGAGTCGTCATTCCCATCGGATCCCGGAATGGAAAAAATACTGAGTGTACAATAAACTGACAAGTAAGACAGAGCAAACATATTTAGAATGACTTTGCTATTGCTCTGATGGATAGGTTACCATGGCGATTGAACCGGGTTAAAAATGAGACAGTTTCATGATACTGAAAAACCTAAATCAAGTGAGTGGAGAGTTAGTATACTCTAGAAGGAGGTAAACCACCTGTCTACATTCTTGGGTAATGTCAATAAGCAAGTGTCCCTTTAAAATGTCAGTTTTATAGTTAACAATTAGAAATTCCTTTTAACATTTTTTGGGGGATTTGCTGTGAATCGCTTCATGCTGACACATCACTCCAGATTAGTTTCCGCAATCTCCTACTAATAATTAGTCATCTTCATCACTCATCACCAAAACCTTAAAGACACAAGGACACAAAAAGAGGAGACAGAGAAATAAGAGAAAAATAAAACAGTTTTGCTGCGAATCACATAAAAGTGTCAATCTATGAAGTCCTCAATGGAGTGGAGGCTGGGGAGGACCTCACCAGAGATGAGAGTTACTAATATAAATTGATATATGTGCAGAATCAATGTGTCAATGGGTCCCTGGTGTGCACTGTACTGATAACACTATAGTAAAATAAATGATTAAACCAACGAGACAAAGGCACCAGCTGAACACACACAAACACAAAGATGTAATGCGTGCATGGCTATAGAGAGAGGGGAGAAAAGAGAAGAAATACACCGACAGCATGTTGATAGAGGCGTATGGCTGTACCAAATCCTCTTTCAAACATACATCACACTGCAACTTTATTTCCCCTGCTGTAATGCAAATGGGTTTGCATTGTCCCACGGAGCACAATTCAGATCCTGTCACTGTACTGTGTGAACAAATCACACTACCTACAGGTTCGAAACACCCCGCGAAGGCTTTCATTGCTATATTATTATAACTTCATGCTAATGGCATTACCAGCATCTAACTATACAGCAAAGAGTCTCTGTCTGCCTGTGTGTGTGTTGGCATGTCAATCAAATATCTCGAAAATCTGTTTATCCGATTGACGTCACACTTGGATGGTGTATATTACAAAAAATCTCCTGATAGCTTTGCGCTACTTTGACCACATTCGGTGGACGTTGTAGATATGATGTCTGAGCCACCATGACAAATTGTGTCCCATTTGGAGAAAAGTCAGAGCTGTAGCAGAATCATCTTACTGTAAAGGAAGGAATCTCTGTCTGTCTGTCAGTGTTTGTATGTATGTACGTCTGTCCTTCGCATATCGCGAGAACCGTTCATCTAATCCACTTCATGCTAATTAGCAAAGATGAGCACGATGACGTGAGACTTGATTGGTGCGTTGTGTGTAGTGTGTCACGTGTACTTGTACATGTGTGTAGTGCATCAGCCTCAACCTGCCCCACTGCTTACAAACTGTCTTCAGCCATCATAGAGGAAGACCCTCATTGTGTGAAGGACGAAAGCGGCGTGTGCCACCAGTGGGAGATAACAGTGATTTATGAGGGCCTGTCACAGCGGCGGCAGGTAAACATGCACTTTGGGGGTCTGTCTGAGATCTCACTGCCATTCTGCACCCAGAAGGAGAAGCTGGCGGTAATGTGCTGGCCGGCCAACAGGATGCACTATAGCACTGAAGCCTCGGGGGAGTGGTGAAATGATGACATGAATAAAACGACTGAAGGTGTTGCACTCAAGGTGTGCGTGTCACCCATTGGGGGTCTTCAGTGTGACGACCCTCTCTGCCCTGTCTGCCTGTTCGTTTGGCTGCTCTCCTTGGAGGTGTTGGAGGTGGGTGTGGCAGAGGGTCGTCAGGCAGAGTGGAAACACCTGAGGCCATTAGCAGCACTAGCGCCAGTGCACCCTGTTTATAAACCCTCTGGATTCTCAGTGGGTCGCTCTCTCCTTCCTGAGACGCCCATTTTGGTTTTGGTTGCGGTTATGGATAGTGCTGCTGGGGAATCGCTTATTAAAGGACTGTCACTGGGTTATTTTTTTCCCTAATTCTTATATTTTCCTCAGCTTTTATGGTAATCCAGACCCTTCATTTATCACACCCCAGTCACGCCAACACAAAAAACATAGTGAATTGCTTTTTCATTATACAATGAAATTAAAGGAAAAACTTAATTTTACAAAATAGCTGCTCGAAATTATTGCCCTCTTCACTTTGAGTGACAAAAAAATTAAAACAAATTTCAAACAACTGAGTGTCTGAATTTAGACCAATTATAACAACATTATACACTTGAAATTACAAGCAATGATGTAAAATAATTGAGAAAAATATCTGGATTATTAAATTATGTATTCAGTTATTCAACAGACTGTGGTTGACTGTATATCAAGAGACAAGACTAAGTCATTGGACTAAACCCTGTCTTCTTGGTCTCACAAAAACTCTTTGTTAAAACTGGGATACATCACCATGACCAGAACTGAGAATTTATCCCAAAAGCCAAACCGTTCAGATCATTGAATTGTGTTGTCTGCTAATTGTGCTGAAATTTATTCACAGTATTTACGGACAGTTCTTGGTATCCTTTAATATCCCATCACTGCTTCCCTGGGGAGTGAGGCAACTTTGTGAATGGAGAGAAAACGAATTAGTATCAAGTAAATGCGATGATAAACAACAGAAGTAGACACTGTACCCTTGTGACGGTCTATAATTAAAAGAAAAAGAATCGGACACACTTAAATAAAAAGTGACTGTACAACCATTTGCAATAAACGGTCAGAGAAAGCGCTGCCCTTTGAATCTGAGCGGCAACAAGGATTCTGCTGAGAGAACTAATCGCCCCTTAAAAACCCACACGCATGCATAGAAAAAGTATTGTGTAGTTAAATGACAGTAGGCTACCAAAAGCTTAACACAGAAAGAAGACGTTGGTGTGGTGGAGGGAGCCGTGGCCTGTAAAGTGACTTAAAGTGAGTGTTGGCTTACAATGGCCACATTGAACAATTGCATGAATGTGTTTTGGCCGTGCTAGTCAGCTAGTGGCCAAACAGCTGGTGAATGAGCCAGTGATGACGAAGTGTAAATGAACCAACTGATGCCAGTTAGCTATTGCAAGCTCGACATGATAACCTCCATGAATGCAGGGGCCGGATCGAGTACATAACACAAAAACGAGAAATACTCGTCTGTGAATATTATATGTTTAGGGCTGTTATTGTGAGAGGTTGGTCTGCGCTGCCTATGGACTGTAGAAGACTTGAAGAAGACTGTATTGAAGAAGTTGATGTAGTCATCGTGACATCGGCATTTGGTTTGGCATTTTAGCCTTCCCCATCTTTGTTTTTGACCGTTGCCATTTTGTTTTTTTGCAACCAGACTGACCAGTATAACCGCATGCGTAAAAAAATGTTTGCGACCAAAAATGTAACAATTAAGGTTCATGGACTGAAAACACTGTGAAAGGGTTATTGTTGTCAGATGAAAACACGTACAAATTCCCAAATCGGACAACACCGACCTGTCAATCACAACGTAGCCACGCCCCAAAGCTAACCCTGCTTTATCGTCTATTTTACTCTAAATGGGACCATAATTTACTAAATGAACATCATGCTGTATTAAAGAAGACATGAAACTAGTGATTGAGACCATAAACTCATGTTTACAATGTTTGAGGAAATAAATCAAGTGAGAGGGTCTTTTCTGATAGACTTCTATACAATCAAACTTCTTTTTGTAACCAAGGCACCCGGAGGCCTGATGCTGCCTTTGTCAAGGATGAAAGGAGTAATAAAGTTTGCTGTCCCGGTTTGGACTTTGGAGCCACGGTGTTGGTGTTTCATTAACAACTCAACCCATTACGCACATCTTGATATGTTAATGCCTATATTCGCAGTGCAAAAGCTGAAAAATCAACCTCTTTCTGAGAAGTTGCTAGTTTGCCCCGTAATATTCGCATATGTTGTGTGAAAATATTCATCACAAAATCAGATAACAAAAATATATTGTGCAAATTAATTGTATGCATTAATTGCTCCTGGTATGTAAAGGCCTTTGGACTGCATTAGTTTTAGGTGAACCTAATAATCAGGCAACTGGGTTTATAGGTCACTCTTCATGCTCTACAAAGAAATAGACAGTCCATATACAGGGTACATGCTACGTCACAGACATGATGTACAATAATCTCAACAGATTTTACTGCTACATTATCAACCTGGCAGTCCCTTCAGTGGCTGATTTCTATCTCACCTCCGTGGCTCCTGTGAAGAAGGATGAATGACTCACTCTGACTGTCTACAGGAAGTTCAAATGAGGACCCGATAAGGACAGAGAGTGATAAGTCATTCCAAAATTGTCACACTGCAATGGAGTCCAGAAGCCTGCAAAAACAGAATATTCAGGGAACAGCAAGTTCCTCATTTGGATGTGTTTGAATGCTTCCAGATTGTAATCAGTGAATACTAGGTACACTGTCATTATTTAGGAAACAGTATGCTCTGAACCGCAGCGTGTTCCACACCGGAAGCTCCAGGGAAAAGAGCTAACTCTACAAAGTGGCTTACTTTTTACACTTAAGTAATGGGGAAATAGATGGGATAAAACCCAATTGATACAACATCAAAGCATGGCTTTATAGCACCAAAGACTTCGCAGTGTAACTGAATGAAGCACTGCCTATGTTCAGTGCACTTTCAACTTTAAATTATACTTATGTCCATATTGATTTGTGTTCAGGTGGTCACATCAGTAGGACATCTGTGGTTCTCATTCACTAAATTTGCAAAATATTTCCAATTACTTCTATTTTCCTGCTTAAAACCTTCTTGTCCCGAGAGCCCCCCCACGCGGGGGCTACGGAGAAAGTTTAGCATACAGCGTGTCGTACAATGCACTTTTCAGAAACGAATATAATGAATGCTACACACGTTATATACCCAGTTAACGAAGAGATTCTGGGCAACATAATCATGTTAACCATTTTACACACTGCAAACACAATTATACACAAACTAATATAATCAACAAGAAGATTTACCACAATATCACGTATTTTTCGCCATGACTCGGCGGGCCAGCACTCCGGACAAACCTACGAACCCGAAGCTAGAAGCTAACACGGACAAAATAGATGAGAATTCGACACAGAATCCAGCGATATCTTCCAAATTTATCCCCGTGAAACCAGTACAGAGCTGTGAGCAAACAAACGCCAGAACAACGAACCGCTTCACTGAAAAAAATCATAGCAGCTCCTCACCTTTATGCTGAATCACGAAAAAGAACAGCGTAATTCCCCGTTTTCCCGGCTAAACACTAGCTACGTATATCCGGTGTATTTTTGAACTGTTTCCTGTAGAATGGGGGGGGGGGGGTCAACCTAACGTGTGGGACCCGGGGGTAAGGGGTCGGACTTTTGGCGAATGGACTTTTGGCGAATGGAAATTTACGCTCGGGGATGCGCTGCGCTTTTCTGATTTTTACTGGCCAACTATTCTGTCAATCAACACCAGCTTACGCCCAACGTTTTTTTGCAACGTTTCCGCATCAAACAAGGTGTCATACTCTGAAATTGACCAATCAGAGGCTGAGATAGAGTTACATACACACATGAAGACTGCAGTCAGACGAGGATGGAGCCATGATTTACAGGCTCTGAGAGCATCTGAAAGTTCAAAATGATGCCAAACTGCTGTATTTGGATAGATTGAACACTATTAGTGATACAAAAGTGAAATATATAGTTATATAAAAGTACAATGGAACAGCTGGTTCCAAAATGACAACCTCGCCTGACCTCTCTGTACTAAAACCTCTAACTTTTTTATTATTCACTTTATCAAAGAAAAAATGTGCATAGACTCCTGACATGTTGTGCTATGATTTAATGTACTATTAACCAGTAACATATACAGTATTTACACATCTGAACAAATCTCACAAGTGTTCCCTTTATTATAACATCAATTATTAAAATAGACCTTGTAGTTACTGAACTAGTCTTTTTAGTATGGGTATGCAATTTTCGAGCAGAGGCCTAAAAATAGGGCTAGTTTCAAGGAGGTTATGAACACTTCCTGCACTGGCATTTCACATTGAACTATCCTTCTTATTCCTGTACTATGATGGTCTTAGTGTTGTGTGTATTAATATCATGATGCTGCCTTTACCATGTGAGCACTTATTACAGCTAACCCTACTGTATATATTCTCAGTGGGTTTATCACTGCCTGTTCTAGTGACCAATCTTTACATTATACCTAGCCTTTAAGTAATGTGATTTTTATTTACATTTTATTTAGTTTTTACATTTACTGCATTTTAATATATTCTTTGCATTTGTCTTCAAAAACTTCCGTTTGCAAAACAGAAAAATAAATCATTCTATAATCTGCGTCATATTCAGGACAATACAGAATGGGCTAAAGGTCATTGTCATGACCTTTTAGTCAAGTTTTATCAGATATTTCTCTCAGCTGATGGTAAGTCACAGATGATGGTCGAGTCAAGATTCTAAAAAAAGAGATTCAATCGAGGGATTTCACCACGAGTTACAAAATACAGTTTGACCAAGTCTTTGTAAAACGGTTTGTAGGTATGAACCCTATTGTGTGGCAACCAGACATATAATGCTGGAGGACATTTCTGTAAAAGCCAGTTAGCCTATGCACTCTTGCATTTCTACATGCCAAGCCAGCAAAAAGCCTTTTCCCCCCGTTTTTTAATCCAAAACACTGCAGTTAGCTGTTAGCAAATCTAGAAATCCCTCAAAACTGTTTTTCTAATCAATAAAATAAACACTTTCATTGGGATTTGAAAGAATCATAAAACAAAAAAGTAATTATACCCCTTAAAGAAAATACGACAAATAATTACAATAACTATGAAATTAAATATCAAAGCCAATCATACATGACACATATTTCACTTCATGTGTGGGAGGTTGGACATCATAGTGATCATTGATCTCAATATAGAAATCTGAATTAATTACATATATTCACCACAGAACAGTGAATTACCCCTGCACATACTGTGGAAGGTGAACGTCTCAATCAAACGGCGATGTGCTACTAGGATCATCCCTATGCACACACTTAAAATCTGATGTGATGACAGTCAACAGGTTAAAAACAGAAACTGGCGCTGGAGCTAAAGACATAACAATGGAAATTGAAGTAACTTGGCACATGGTGGTCAACCCCACACCTGTTTGTTTATTTACTGGACGGGCACCATGCGAAGTGAGTGCTAATGTGAGAATTGGCACTGCATGAAAATAAGTCGAATCCCTTCTTAAAGAGGTTAAAATCTAGCTTTTGTGTGAGTTGCAAGAACAGGGGAGGCCATATCCAATCATACACCCTCAAGCCACAGAATGACACAATTGTTCATATCCACTCCATGGCCTCTCCCACTTTCAGAGCTAAGCCTCAGCTTCTCCACACTTGAAAAGCTTAGAGCCAGAGAGTTTTCGGTCCTCAAAGACTAACAATTATGTGGGTATGAGTTGGGAGGGGGAGGTCCTATTTATTTTGCAGATTGCTGTTTTTAGTAGGCTTGACACCACTTATGCAGAAGTACGGTGGAAAAGAGATCTGGGATGATTATTTGTTGTCTCACAGTAAGCCTAGTTAATAACTAAAACAACATTTTAGCTTTTTAAAATGAGGACTGAAGATACTGGTGAGAACATGCATTGAACATGCATTGAAAATCATACAAAGACGAGAAGGGCACTTGGAGAGTGCAGACCTCCTCCTAGGCCAATCAGTGATAAATAATGCATGGCCGCCTCGTTATTCAGATCCGCTCCTAATTTTATTGGGTTCTTCCTTAGCCCATGCTACACGCTTCCAACACGGGTCATGACAGTCGGGCCAGTAGTTTTTCCGTAACCCTGCTGACAAACAAACAAACCGACCAACAAACTGAAAGGAAAACATAACCCCCTTGGTGGGAGCAATCCTCAATCAATTTGCCTTCGGTTACTTCTTCTTCCTATGAAACCTCTTAGTAATTTCTGAAATAGGCATCATTTCCTATATAAAGCAAAAGGTGATTTTGATTTACCATTAGAGATGTACCGTCCTAGCAAAAATTGGTCGAGGTGCAGAGGTTGTAACCATGGCAACAGCACAGCATGTCACTTCCTCCAGAGGAGGGAAGAGATTAGCAGAGTCTGCGCCTGTGGCGCTGCCAGCCTCTGTTAAACCACAGCCAGCAGAAAGATGGGTACATCTTCATTGCAGTGGCAGGCCGTGCATTTTATACCTGGGCCTTCTGTGCTGTCCTACTACACTTGAGCCAGCTCCTAATAATCTCATTATGACGCACAAGCTACGGTTATTTGTTTCTAGAGGTGTAACATCACGTATTCGTATTAAACCGTTCGGTACGAGGCTTGATAACCGAACAATACGTTTGAATAATACTAGTGCATTTGGAAAATGCAGAAGCTTAAATTGTGGGAAATATAATGTTTTCGGTGGACTGCGTGACATTTTGAACCCGGAACAATAACACAAAACAGCTGAGGCCCCGCACTTCAGGGAGGCTAAACTAGCTTAGCGGGGAAACAACTGTGGCACATAATCTACGAACTCTCCCCGCAGCGTTTAGCTGTTCCCTACTGATTCAGACAGGGCTAAAGCAATCGCCACATACCGTAATCCCCATTTTTCCAGACCATCATGCTTGCTTTGTGAAAAGAAAACAACAGCCCGAACGGATTCAATTGTCCGGACAATAACCCCGCGCATGACGGGATGCTTCGTAATTAACGGACAATGCATATAGTCCAAATCTATAAAATTAACACAATGACAAGAACAAACTCACAAGAACCAGTCACATATATTCATATGGCAACAAAGCAACAAATCAATCCAGCAACGCTAGAGCATGAGCCATTCATATTATTCATAAAAACAACACGATAGACAAATGAACACAGAAGAAACGCTACTGCAGATGTAAAAAAGCACTTAAAGCTGTCAAAGCTGCCTTCACTTAAAGACAAAGTCCATCCTCCTTTCTTTGTTAACAAAGTCAGTAACTCCCAAATCCGTTTAAGATCTGCTAGCTAGCTTTCTGTTTGACAAAAGTCACGCTGGCCCACTGACCAATCACGGCGCACGTTAATTGCAGACGTACTTAGGAGACTACCTCGGTAGCAGTAGCACGTCAAAGAATACGCCCAACATGTCAAACTAAAGATCTGATTGGTTGAAGACTATGACAATCCCCATATACTTTAATCTGCAAAGTCTACCTAGAGGACCTCGGGCCTCTCTCCTTACATAGAGACATAGGGGCTGAATCTGATTGGATAAAACCTCTCCTTAAAACAAGCTGTGCTGGAAGCAGAGCTGCAGGCTGGAAGCAGAGCAACAGGAAGACAGGAGCTGTGCAATGAGAAAATAAGCTAATGGGAAAAATAATACTTGTAGTGTATTTGTGAACATTTTTAAAATAGCTTTAACTTTGTGATTCTGTTTAGGCCAGCAGAGAAGGCTTAGCTGGCCCTGACGGCCCACCACTGCTTCATTGTCATTGATATTGCTGGCCCGGTTGTAAGTCTCGCTCACCACGATAACCGTCCCAGTCACCGCTGAGGTTCTGAAGAAGCTGATGTAATCATGAGAAAGGTGAGGCATGGTGAGACACGTTGGGCGGAGGCATTCACAGCACTGATCTCATTTAAGTTCTGACCTTTTTAGTGCTTTAGGTTGGATTAAGAGAATTTGTTACTCTGACCTGAGTGGGTGCTGGGATAATGAGTTCGTTTAAACCGCAGTTCTAAAACACACTGATGTCACCATGAGGTAATGGTGAGGCTATGATGAAAGTTATTCTGGGGTTGTTTTGAAAAACCTAGAAAGTGCAGTTTTAGATTTTTCTGATATTTTCATTCAGCTTTCCAAACACTTCAATCTGCATTTGGAACTGAGCTCCACTTAATTGTCAAAGAGCATTACTTTTTAAAAATGTAATTGACCCAATTTAAAGCTACTGTGACATTAAAATCAGGTTGTTCTGTCTCATCTTATTGCACCTGATGGCATTTGCAAGATTCTAACGCACCCAAAGAAAAACAATCGCTTGACGCAGCTGTCAATCACTGCTCACGAAACTCTGATCAAACTGAATGTAAAATGAGAAATGCTTGGTTCTGTCTCAACTGTTTTCGAAATGGCGGCTGGGTCACAAACTTTCTCTCATTTTACAGCTAAAAAGTTCACTGAAATTGGAGTCGAGAAATACGAAATACATCTATCATGATTCATATTTGATCAGCGCTGTCTATTTATTATGTCTCATGTACTACTGTCAGGATAGAGTGACAGCTTGAGCACATGACAGGAAGTTATTTTTATTAATGTTACCAACTGTAGCTGTAAGTCACAGAAAAATCTTATTTTGATCTAAATCAAAAGATTATTTTTAGAATCAATGACATCCTTTTTCAAATGCCGTTCACATACCCAAATATACATTGGTGCCAATTATGCAGGCATTATATATATATATAAAAAAGTATAAAATGTAATACTATATATATATATATATATATATGCATTTTTCTTCAAGCTGTGTTTTACATTTATCTTCCAAGAGCAATCTCACATGCAGCTGTGACAGCACACGGTACTGTGCTCCCATGTAATATAGATATGTCATATTTCTATTATAAATCTTGATAGCCAACTGGAGATATTGGTAATCATTCTTTTTTATAACCGTCTCACTGATGCTGATATACAGTTTCTGGAAGCACTGGCGCTTCTCAAGGCTGCTCACCTTGTTGTCGTCATAAAATAAAGCCGACAGGGTGATTACATAAGGGGGCAGCACAGACAGACATGTCAGGACCTGCTGACTGCACACCGGTGACAAAACAATTGACAAGTGCATCTGATAAAC
Organism: Leptoclinus maculatus; assembly: GCA_032191485.1. Lineage (NCBI taxonomy): Eukaryota > Metazoa > Chordata > Actinopteri > Perciformes > Stichaeidae > Leptoclinus > Leptoclinus maculatus. The sequence goes on along the minus strand of JAVDOI010000093.1, from coordinate 519,650 downwards.
AGATTAACAAGTCAGACCCTTGTTGCCATGGCGTTATACCACTAATGAACAAATACTATGGTTTGTTGGCTTTATTCTAGCTGCTCCGAAGCACTGTAGCGACTTATGAATGTTATAAAGAGGTCTCCCTGACATTACCTATATATTATTCTTAGGATGAAAACAAAGATTAAAAAATAGATACAATGTGATATTTGTATATTCAGTATTCTCGTGAACATTTCATCCCCCTTTTAAAGGGCCTTTTTCACTGCGTTTTGACTTGTCATAGAAAAAAACGCACAGGTGGAACTAATAATGTTGATGATGGCTTCCCTCCATTTGGATGTTCCAGTAGGCAACGCCAGCGAGCCAGCAGGCACAACACCAGGACCCTGGAACTGGCACACCAAAATTGGATACAGCCTATGTTAATGTTATTAGTTACACCTGTGCTTTTTATGACATGTCATTTTAAGACATTTCGAAATGTCTGCTGTGAAAAAATGTGTATTGTTCTTAGCACCCAGCGGTTATTACTCGTAAGTTATAAGACACATTTACTTTATTGTTCAAAGACCGCAGTGTTACTTGCTAGTCTGGTCCTTTGAAGTTCATTTGAAAATGTTCCAGAAAACGAGAGCTGCAGCACCCTGATAACACGCAAAGACGAACAGTAGCACAATGTTTCAATATTATTTTTTAAAGATTGTAGAAATGTGTACTGACAAAATGACTTCAGTTCTGCACTGCATTTAGTTTGGTATAGCAGTGTTTACCCTGTCAGACAGGAAGTTCGAACAAAACAGAAATTAGAACATTCAAGCCAGAAAGCATCGGGGTGCTGCCAATAGGTTCGTACCAATACCCACACTTTTAGTATCTGGGAATAGAAGCACATAGATGTACTGCACATAAGAGACACAACATGATGTTAAATGCATTGATAAAATAATGTGATATTTAATATGTATGTTGAAAATGTCTAATATAATATATTGTTATCAGTCTCATTTAGAATAGATTGTTGATATTATTACTCAGTTACTGTGAGGAACTTTTCAATTTGTTATGAAACCGTCTCAATGTAATACTGAAGCCTCTGTATGACCTTGTTATGGCCACAACTGGTAAAAATTTGGCTCGGCCTTGTGACCAGCAACATACATCAACGACGCCATACCCGAGAGTTGATGAACCAAAAACAACATTTTCTTTATAAATAATAACATAATCCAACCAAAACTACGGGAGTCTTCAGGCCTGGACAAAAGGAACAAAAAGACGGAGGAAGTCTGGGCCAGCCACACCAGGGGCCGTAGGATCCAGAGCTTCCTCCCCCTAAACCAGAGGTCTTCAATTAAAATTCCAAAAGGTCCAGATTGAGAAAATCTCCCCGGGCAAAGGTCCGGAACATTACAATAATATCTAACTCGCGCCACTGAGTGCCATATATATATATATATATATATATATATATTCAAGAAGTCTAGTAGTAGTAACGTATCTGTGTAGTCAACAACTGTCAAATCAAATAAAGAAAGTACACATCAATTATATTTTAACAATTATTATTCTCAGTTTTCAAAAAAAAATTTAAATAATACATAGAAATACATAAATAAATGTTCTTCTCTCATTTCAAGTAAAATATTGTCTCCATCTAAAAATAAAATACACAAAAAAGAACTTTTAAAAAACTTATCTTAAAAGAAAGTGCTTGATTTTAGAAAGATGAGCCTTGTGGCTGAGGCTGCTGACAGGTATTTGCTTGATTTTTTTCACATAACTCTTCTTTTTGTTTCCCCTGAAGTAAAGTTCCAGCTACTGCACTCATGCACTCCTTGACAACCTCTCCGTCAGTGAATGGCTTTTTATGTTGACCCAAAATCCAAGCAACTTTCAGGGAACATTCGTAAGCACGTCGTTGGGCAGTGAATGAATTTGTTAATATTCTGGGGGAACGTTCATATTGGGCTCTTAAATCGTTTATTTATTTACGGAATCCGTTACGCGTGGAACCCGTTACGCATGGAATCCGTTACGCATGGAACCCGTTACGCGCGGTACCCGTTACGCATGGAACCCGTTACACGCAGAAACCCATTACGCATGGAACCCGTTATGCCTGGAACCCTTTACGCGCGGAACCTGTTACGCGTGGAACCCGTTACGTGTGGACCCTGTGACGCGTGGAATCCGTTACGCATGGAACCCGTTACGCGCAGTACCCGTTACGCATGGAACCCGTTACACGCAGAAACCCGTTACGCGTGGAACCCGTTACGCGTGGAACCCGTTGCGCGTGTTATGTGTGGAATGTGTTACATACGGAATCTGTTACGCATGGAACCCGTTACGCACAGAACCCTTTACGCACGGAACCCGTTACGCACAGAACATGTGGAACCCGTAACGTGAGGAATCCGTTAGGCGTGGAACCCGTTACGCGTGGAATCCGTTATGCATGGAACCCGTTACGCGCAGTACCCGTTACGCATGGAACCCTTTAAGCGTGGAACCTGTTACGCGTGGAACCCGTTACGTGTGGAACCTGTTACGCATGGAATCCGTTACGTGCGGAACCCGTTACGCATGGAACCCTTTACGCGTGGAACCCGTTACATGTGGACCCTGTGGAACCTGTTACGCATGGAACCTGTTTCGCATGGAACCCGTTACGCGCAGAAACCCGTTACGCGTGGAATCCGTTACGCATGGAACCAGTTACGCGCAGTACCCGTTACGCATGGAACCCGTTACACACAGAAACCCATTACGCATGGAACCCGTTACACGTGGAACCCGTTACGCGTGGAACCCGTTACGTGTAGACCCTGTGGAACCCGTTACGCGCAGTACCAGTTACGCATGGAACCCGTTACGTGCAGAAACCCGTTACGCGTGGAACCCGTTACGCATGGAACCCGTTATGCGTGGAACCCTTTACGCGTGGAACCTGTTACTCGTGGAACCCGTTACGCGTGGAACCCGTTACGCGTGGAACCCGTTGCGCGTGGAACCCGTTGCGCGTGTTAAGTGTGGAATGTGTTACGTACGGAATCTGTTACGCACGGAACCCGTTACGCACAGAACCCTTTACGCACGGAACCCGTTACGCACGGAACCTGTGGAACCCGTAACGTGTGGAATCTGTTACGCGTGGAACCCGTTACGCGTGGAATCCGTTATGCATGGAACCCGTTACGTGCAGTACCTGTTACGCATGGAACCCTTTACGCGTGGAACCTGTTACGCGTGGAACCCGTTACGTGTGGAACCTGTTACGCGCGGAATCCGTTACGTGCGGAACCCGTTACACATTGAACCCTTTACGCGTGGAACCCGTTATGTGTGGACCCTGTGGAACCCGTTACGCATGGAACCTGTTTCGCATGGAACCCGTTACACGCAGTACCCGTTACGCATGGAACCCGTTAAACACAGAAACCCATTACGCATGGAACCCGTTACGCATGGAACCCTTTATGCGTGGAACCTGTTACGCGTGGAACCCGTTACGCGTGGAACCCGTTACGTGTGGACCCTGTGGTACCAGTTACGCATGGAACCCGTTACGTGCAGAAACCCGTTACGCGTGGGACCCGTTACGCGTGGAACCCGTTACTCGTGGAACCCGTTACGCGTGGAACCCGTTACTCGTGGAACCCGTTACACGTGGAACCCGTTGCGCGTGTTACGTGTGGAATGTGTTACGTACGGAATCTGTTACGCACGGAACCCGTTACGCACAGAACCCTTTACGCACGGAACCCGTTACGCACGGAACCTGTGGAACCCTTTGCGCGTGGAACCCTTTGCGCGTGGAACCCGTTACGCGTGGAACCCGTTACACGTGGAACCCGTTGCGCGTGGAATGTGTTACGTACGGAATCTGTGGAACCCGTTACGCGTGGAACCCGTTACGCGTGGAATTTCGATACCACGGTAAAAAAAAAGGATTTTCTAAGATTCCATGTACTTGAACTTGAAACATGAACTTCTTTATTCAAATATTTGAAAAATAGCTAAATGTCATAAGACATACAAAACATGTGCAATAGAGCATAGCACAACATAATAAAGTGCAATTAATGGTCATAGTGCAACAACTGTCCCCAGACACATTCCAGACTTCCAGACATCTTTTCAAAAGGTACTGTGCAAAAACAACAACAGTGCAGTAATCTATAGCCACATAGGAAGTGCTATCTTAAGATGTAATTAACTTTTTATTAATATGATTTATCCTCATTTAAGTTTCATTCTCTTTGATGATTTATTTCCTTATATTGAGCTAAGAGTGTTTTGATCTCAGATATCGATATATTCTTTACATGTAATCTCATATATTTAGTGTAAATTTAATGATGATAGCCTTAATGTGTTTTTCTATCATTTATCAATATGTAGTCATATGTGCTTCTTTGTTGTCCTGAATGGAAAAGACAAGTTAATTAATTAATTTTGGGTTCAACTTACTCTGATAATTGTCACAGTCGGCATAGTAAACAGGTTGTAAGTGCAGAAACTGCAAGTATAGTAATTGTTAGAGGGACGTCCTGTTCAATAAAAGCCAGACAGAAACCTTCATCGGGAAGAAAGTGTTCATAGATAAATGAATATTACACTGCATGTAGTCAACTACTGTTGCTAACACACTCCCATCGACCCAGAGTTATTTATTTATTAATTTCTTGCATACAGTCATTATATTGCCTTCACTTTTATTTTGAAATATTCTTCTTTCCGGGTTACCTGTTGTGCTCTGCGTCTCGTTTTAACGGAAAAAACAAAAAGGGATTTGCAAAAACGAAATACGGCTCGTTATTTGACTTTGGTTCTGTGGTTTTTCCGTTTTTGAATTCAGAACCAAAAATGGAAATACGACCGCCCATTTCCGTTTTCTGGTTTGAAACGAAAAACGAGAATACCATGGTATTTCCGTATTATCGAATGAACGGTAAAACAGATGACTAAAGCGTACACGGACCATGAACAAATACGAGTCCGTCCATTCTTTGTTAAAGCTCTGTTTTCGAGGTCCACTTTTCTCTTTTTAGAGCACGCCATGTTAACTCTCCGACTTACTCACTTCTCTCACTGCTTCTCTCTCACTGCTCTCGCTCCGTCTCCCGCCTGTCTGCGTAATCTCACTCGACTCACGATGCATTTTGGAATAAACATTCGATTGGCTGAGTAGCGTCACGTGAGATTATTTACAATGTATGTAATTGGTCGGTGTGTTTCCTGAACTGCTGAATGAATGCCGTAAAGGCCGGAAAAGCTGCGCAGGTTAAAACAGAAGCGCTCCGCCAAAATGTACAATTATCCATCAATTATACGTTCGGGTCCGGATAGGACAGCGTCTGGGTCCGGATCCGGACCGCGGTCCGCCTATTGGCGACCCCTGCCCTAAACTAACAGAAAACAGTGACCAACTAAACTAGAAAAAACGCTGTGAAAACTGGACTACCAGACCTCCATCCTCAAAATAAAATAAAACTCAAAGACAGGGAACAAAAGAAACTCGACAGGCAGAACGCTGCCTTGTAAGGAACAGAGGTAGAGAGAGAGAGATCCTTCTCCTCCAGCCTAACTTAAATATGGTTACTAATGCGCACTAATGAGGGAGCAGGAACACCTGGGAGCATGGAGAGGATGGGGGGGGAGTGTAGAGGGAGTGTAGAGAGAGAGAAGAGCACAAGAAAGGGGGAGCAGGTAACAAATTACATAAGCAAACGAGACCATAAGCGAGAGGATTGTCTCTTTCTTAGCTACTCTTAATACCTCTCATTAGGACTGATGTGTACTGCACTTCCATGCATGCGCACATATATGCGCTTCTGCACGCATCATAGGCATTTTTTTCAGGATGGGAGATAAGTATTTTAAAATACGGGGCATTTCTATTCCCATTCCATTCATGCTCTCACCAGTAATCCCGTATTTCAGTTGCGAAACGTGCAGAATCTCATTTGGCTGGCATTAACAGTATAATATGTGGGCTCAGTCTGTGGTATCATCATGTTCAACCGAAAACAGATACCCCACCTCTTAATCTTCCACATAATCAAACATTTTTTTTTAAGTAGCTGTGACCATGCAGCGGGAGGTGTGTGTCACTGCACTTGTAAACAGGGAGCAAAGGTGTAAAAAAATAAATGTTTTAATGAGCCACCATTCATGAAAAGTTCTGACACAAATAAAAAAAATAATGGTGAGATTGTTTCACTCCTTACAGCTGGTTGTACTTCATCAGACCATGCAGAGAGCCAACACACTCGCCGTGTTCAGCCACCGGGAGTTCAATTAATTTCCGAATCCGTTTCATTTGAAGAAGCCCTTCAATTGATTTTCCCTGGACATGAAGCGCCCCAAACTCAAGATTTAATGCTGAAGACCCATTACACTCCATTCACTTCCTCTGCCTCCGCTTTGTTTGGACACCTGCTGGCAAACAGAGCAGGAGTGAAGCGAAAACTAATGACACAAACCATAGACTTCTTCATTTTCCTCAGCTAATGAATGGGGGCTCCAACTAATCCAAGTGCATGGAAATTACATTTCCATTTTTCATTAAACTCTGTAATGCCACAGCATGCGATTCCTTACACCTCACATGCCTTTAGACTGGGGAGAAAGGTCCTAGATGATCTGTTTAATCCCAATTTATTTGAAAACCTTTTAGTGTATCGAAGAAGTTAACGGAATGCGTGCGTGTTTACATACTCATAAATTAAGATTAAATTAAAAATAAGATTTTTTTTTGGTAGAATAATGATACATTTTCTTACGTCATATCGTACTACAGTCAATGGACATTATTTGTATGCTCACTACTTCCCAAACATTTGCATATTTTTACCAAAACCTTATATTTAAAACCAGTGGTGTATAAAGTACCCAAAATCCATACTTGAGTAAAAGTAAATGACTCCAGTAAAAGTGAAAGTCACCTATTAGAATACTACTTGAGTAAAAGTCTTAAAGTATTTTGATATTTACTGTACTTGAGTATCAAAAGTAATTTTCTGATATTAAATGTACTTAAGTATTGAAAGTAAAAGTACAAGTAAATGCTGATAATAAAAAAGCAAAGGGTCAGAATTTTGAGAATTATGAAGTTTATTCTTTTAAGTGCTGTGGCCACCTGCCTTGTAAACTCCTATGGGCCTGATTTGAACACAATAGGCAAAGGTTTTGCTCAAGCTGAATAAGCTGAATCTGCAATTGGGCGACTGCTACTATCATAACTCGATCTGATTATCAACAAAATGACTCAAATATCAAAACATGATCAATACTAAAGCAGCACCGAAAGTAACAACCCAGTCATTACTTGAAACTGAAAAATGTCCTGTTCATCTTCAAAAGAAGTTGGTTTTCAAAATTGCGAGAATTCAGTCTTGCTCTTCTTGGGCTGAAGACTAGTCCTGCGATGCTAAATAGCCTTTCACAGGCCGCTGAGGCAGGTAGAGCTGTGTTCAGCTTCACAGACAGCTTGAGCACAGCTGGGAAGGATTTCAGCAAGTTCATGTGATCTGCTGAACAGGCCAAGTATCCATCCAGTTGTTTGGTGCTGTCTTGTGCTTGAGACGACTCCAGGGCAGAGAAGAAGTCATCTTCATCTGATGAACTGGACCTGGTGGCATCACCTAGCTGCATGGAGGGTTCTTCCATGTGCTGCTTGATGTAGTCCATTCCTGAAATATAGTGAGGGTGAAAATATAAATGATAGGATTAATACAACTTTCTAACATGTCATGACCCCAACCTAAGGTTTTGTACTAAATAGTCTGTTTTAATTTGAGGTTTATATATTTAGTTTCATGCACTGTACATGCATCCATAATTGATTTGTGGATTTGCCAATATTACAAAGAGTCAAAATGTACACCCATACACTTATTTTTCACTATCTCCATGTTGTCTTACCCATTCTGATTGTGGCATCATCCTTTGTCGAAGTTGTTCAGAATTTTGGAAGAAGAATCGCAGCTGCGATCAACTCAGGGTCTCCTGACATGTGGCCAAAACGATTCTTTATTCCCACCTGTAGAGCATCCACCAAAGGCTTGCAGTACTTCAATGGCAACTTGACTCTGTCAAGTTTGGCGGTCAGCAGGTTGATTGTTGGAAGTAGCCACCCCATCTGGGCATTTGCCTCTGCTTGCAAGATGTTGGTTGCCTGGGCGACTGGGCTCATGACAGCGGCATACTCTGTGAGGAATGCGAGTTCAGCTGGATTGAACCTGTGATGAAAACAAAAACAACAACACCATTTTATAACACTATATAACCATTTCATCAGATTCAACTAAAAATTGCTGGATGAGTAATTAACTAAAATGGATCAATGATAAGTGGAAGTTGGGATACAATGTGAAACGGTTATTAGTGCCCAAGAAAGGGTGGGGAAACACATCCACAGTTCTAGAGACATTCAAGACATTATGTTCAATTATGATGACATAATAAAACATACATAATTCTTACTTACATCGGAACCTTTAGGTCTGTGCAAATGACTCTGATGGCCCCCTCTCCCTTGTCTTTGATTATCCTCAGCAGTCTTTCCACTGCCAGGAACAAGGAGTTCCACCTGGTAGCAGTTGGAGGGAGCAAGCATCTTCAACAGTTTCGGCTGCAAGTGTGGATCTTCCACATTTGTTCCAAAGTGCATTACACTTGCCAAATGTTGAATGGTACACTTTCTTGTATGCCTCATTGGATGTTGCTTTCTGGGCATCAACCGTAGCTATTAGGTTGAGTAGGTGACAAGCACAGCGCTGGTGCTTTGGGAGCTGGAACTCCAACCATCATCTTCATTCAGAAGCGCTGACACATCAACAAACTCCACTTCTTCACCCCCCTCTTGATCCTCTTCATCCTCTCCTGGTTGAGATGCATCACCATCACTTCCGACTTTATTGTTGTTCTCATCTTCACCAAAAACTTGGAAAGCTTTTATGAAGTTAGAGCCGTTGTCTGTTGTTGTTCTCTGAATCTTCTCCGAATTTCAAACTCAGAATGGATGTCATTCAGGGCGTTTGCCAACACATCAAATGTGTGCGAACCTCTCAGTTGTTTACAGGCTAGGGCTGCTGAGCATCTTTTGAGACTGTCAGGGTCAATCCAATGGGCAGTAACACCAATGAAGCTCCGCCTTCTGACAGACCAGCAGTCAGTGGTGGTGGCGATATGGTCAACTCCCCTCATGGCTTCAGTCACCGCCTTCTTCATTCCCTTGGAGGCGTCATCAATCATGGAGCGCAGGGTCAGCCGTGTCATAATTTTTGCATTAGGCTGCAGTTCCTAAAGTCTCTAAATGGTTCTTGTTCAACAACACAGAATGGCTGGAGCCCTTGGACCACATACTTCACGACAGCTTTGTCAATGGACCTCTGAGACACAGTCAAGGTGTTCACTAATGTGGTCTGCTTGCTGGTGGAGGGAGTCTCAGGAGCACTTTTTCTCTTTATTGATGTCAGCTCTCCATATTTTTTAAGGTGGTGTACATGCTTTCTCTGAAACAGTGAGAGAAAGACATTTTGTAAGCATAACAACTTTAGCTCTCGCGGCTCCTGTCAATCATATGGTGTGGTGGCTAGCTAACGTTAAGTTAGCTAACGTTAAGTTAGCTAGCTAGTGCTGCAATGATTATAGCTAAAATGACTCAAATCAACACAATCTCACAACTGTCAACACTTCCTCAGCTCACTAACTCGCTAGCGATCTGTCTACTACACTAATTGTCTCATTTGATTTACGATAGCTAGCGAACGTTAGCCTAACATACACCATTTATAGCTAAATTAGAATTTCAGACACCTGTCTCCCCCCCTCCCCCGCCAAAGATATACTCCAATCCTGTCGGAAACACTGCTAGATATCTTAACAGGTTTATGCTAATTATGATAACTAAACATTAACGTTGCGGCTCATGGGATTCATCTTAAATTTACCTCAATGTGTTTCCTGAGGTTGGATGGGGAGTTTTTGAATGCCAATAATTCAGTAGCTTTGGGTAAGCATAAGAGGCACTTCATCCGGTACGAAGACTGTTTCACTCCAACATATACAAACATTTCTCGCAAATATGGCCACGGGTGTTGGTCTTCGTCACCAGCGTCGTTTGTTGCGGAAGTAGCAGGTGCTTCCATCTCTGCTTCCATCATGAAATCAGTTATCGTAGACTACTCATGTAGTCGCTCGCTAGCTAGCATCCTGGGCATCAAAAAACCGCGGCTTTGAGAGCACTTGTTTGCAGTTGCGCATTAACGTGATTAACCAATGATTTAACTTGCAAGCTTGGACCACTGATTCGCCAAACCTGCTTGCTTGCCGCCTGTGTTCCACCACAGTCCCCGACGTTGGTCTCATGATTCATTTATTTTTCTAAAGATAGATTTGATTTTGTAGCGAGTAACGAAGATTTAAGGGGAAATGTATCGGAGTCAAAGTATCAGATTTCTTTGCAAAATGTAGTGAAGTAAAAGTGAAAGTCAACAGAAATATAAATAGTAAAGTAAAGTACAGATATCCAAAAAAACGACTTAAGTACAGTAACAAAGTATTTCTACTTCGTTACTATACACCACTGTTTAAAACAGGCACAGACTCACAGCATGCAGCACAAAGACAAAAACTGTTTTACTCCTCCTAGGTATTTAAAACATTTCCTGCCTTTGCTGATGTTAAAGGTTTTCTAATTCCAGAGAGAGTTACCTTCATTTAGGTCTCTACACAACACCTAAAGGTGTCCAACAAACCAACATAAAGTTTTAAGCCACTAGAAGCCTCCAGAATTGTTTTAATGCACCTTGGGATGAGGAATCAACACAGTTTTACCATAAGTCAACGTGTGTACAATATAGCCTACAAAGGGTATGTGTCAAATATTGGATTGTTGGCCATTTATGTGTTCCTCTACTTGGAGCACAATGCATATAAACAAAATAATCCATGTGGAGTCAGTGTGTTTGCATGAATTTTACTCGTATCCAGGCTCTAGAAAGCATAAATTAAGTTACTTTCCATGTTCTGTATTTGTTTGGCTGGACCACTGCAAAGTGGTGGCCAGCCCTCTAAAGGCAAAAGTCTGTCAGTTAGCGAGTGAGTGATGAAGTGACAGCAGTCCTCAATAATTGACCCAACCATGGCTGAACCATGTCATGTCATGTGCCACTCACTATCCCCTGTAACAATTTGGCTTGCAGCATGTGTTTTTGCATGTGAGTGAGCCCCTACAAGCTAGCTCATGGCTACATGTATAGCCCAAAATCACAAATTACAAATTTGCCTCAGAGGGCTTTACAATCTGTACACCAGTGGTGGGCCGTCAGGGCCTGCAAGGCCTTCTCTGCTGGCCTAAACAGAATCACAAAGTTATAGCTATTTTATAATTTAATAATTTTTCATAAATACACTACATGTATTATAATTTATAAAATTATTTTCCCCATTATCTTATTTTCTCATTTCACAGCTACTGTCTTAGCAGCAGAGCTTAGTTGGAGGAGTAAGAGTTCAAATTGAAAGATTTGTATATATATATATATATTATATTATATAAATTATGAAGTTTTTAGGGTTTTGCTTGGTGTAGTTTATTTATTTTTTTACCTAGCTTTGTTTTTTTAGCACTCAATGGCTGAATAAGGAGGAGAAACGGAACGCCTTTCTCAAGAAGGACATTTCAGGAAAAGCTGGACATCGTAAGAAATGGTCAGTCAACGCCACAGCTGGCAGCCCTGACTCAGCCAGGAAAAGGATTTGTATGAACGATGTTCCTAGCTGACAGCGTCGGAGAAGCGTTGCACATTTTATGGCTGGGAATGTGTTTCATTTTAACTGAGCTCTTGGTGTTTGGAGCTATGCTACGCTAACCTGAGGACACCATAGCATGGCAGGACACAATTTTGAAAACTTTTGGAGAGACTTGAGTGGATCTACAACTCAACGAACACGTTGGCAGGGAAACAGCTCCACAACCGCGGCCCAGCTTGCTCCAGCGCAGGCTCACTTAAGGTAGCTGGATAAGCTTGCCACTCCCCCATTGATGAAGGAGCGATATTAGTTAGATTAGCGTTTCATAGGGAGAGAGTTCTTCGAGATCACCAAGATCCGTTATCACACCATGATGACTTCCTATACGAGCGCTATCGATTCTGCCGACAAGGAATAATTTATTTACAAGACCTTCTCCAGCCATACATTGCGAACACCACACGCCGCAGCCGAGCATTGACTGTCTCACAGACTGTATGCATAGCCTTGCGCTTTTTTGCGAGTGGTACATTTTTGTACAGTGTCGGCGATGCGGAGAACATCGGGAAAGCCGCTGCATGCCGTGCTGTTCGTAAAGTTTATTTGGCGCTTAAGAAGCTTATGGATGTGTTCATTACATTCCCTGGCCATGTCCGAGTAAATGCAATCAAAGAGGGCTTTTATGGAATTGCAGGTAATTGAGTTATTCAATATTTCACCATTTAATAAAAATGCATTCCCATCACTATTCATTACGGATTTTATCATTATGCAGAGTTTCCCAATGTCATTGGCGGAGTGGACTGCACGCAGTTCCCCATCAAATCGCCATCTGGCCCAAACGAGGCAGATTTTGTCAATCGAAAAGGCTTTCACAGCATTAATGTGCAGGTACTTATGACATAATTTTCCTCAAATGACATTACTATAAAAACAATCATATGTCTTTGACACTAGGGGTCATGGACCTTGCAATTGCCTGCGGTAGGCTACCCATGTACTGTACAATACCCATGACTTGACCACAATTCATCTTAGATGATCTGTGGCTCCACCTGCCTCATAACCAATGTTGAGGCCAAGTGGCCGGGCTCCGTCCACGACTCCAGAATATTCCGAGAGTCTACACTGTGCCACAGCTTCGAGCAAGGTATAGCAAATCTCATGTCATTCAGAAATTGCTTATTTTATGTAGAGGTGATCCAACATTGTACATATCATATACTAGGTCACTACGATGGACTCCTAATTGGAGACGGGGGTTATGCCTGCAAGCCCTACCTCATGACCCCCTATGCAGAGCCAGCACCAAGCCCTCAAGCCCGTTTCAACAGGGCTCTTGCTCGAATGAGAGCCCGAATCGAAATGACCTTCGGCCAACTGAAGGCCAGATTCACATGTCTGCGGTGGCTGCGGGTGGCACCAGACAGGGCATGTGACATCACTGTGGCATGTGCAGTGCTGCACAATGTGGCTACCATCAGGAAGGAGAGGGTCCCAGTCATCATGGACCATCCTGAGGATGACCTTGAGCCAGTCCACTTGGATGAGCAGACCGGACCGGCTGCAAGGGACAGAATTGCCCACCATCATTTTAGTTATGTTTTCAGATGACTTTTGGTAATGTTGGACTCATTTCATGTTTTTCTCTTTATGTTTGTTTCATTTATATGGTTAATGGGTATATGGTTTGCCACCCTCTTTGCTTTGAAGTTACCCATTAATAGTCCATCCTCAGCCATCATCGAGTCCATCCCCACATCATCAATCACCGTATGGTTTGCCGCCTCCACTGCCAAGGACAAAGGCAGACTGCAGCAGATCATTCGGTCAGCCGAGAAGGCCATCGGCTGCGACCTGCCGTCCCTCCCAGACCTGTTCCACTCCAGGACCAGCAAGAGAGCAGGCAGGATCATTGCTGACCCTTCCCATCCCGGCCACAACCTCTTCCAGAGACTCCCATCCGGCAAAAGGTTCCGGTCCATTAAAACCAAAACCTGGCGCCACCTGAACAGTGTCTTCCCCACGGCAGTGGGGCTCACAAACAAGCCCCCTGCACCACACTGACTCTGGGTCCCCCGCACACAATGCACTGCAGTTTGCACTTTAGTTTGCATCCTTATTCATTCAACACATCATAGCAAGTGCACATAATTTATTGCTATTTTGTATAACACTTGCACTTGCACAGTATGCCAATACTGTAATACTTGTTTTGTTTATTTGTATTTTTATTCTATTTACTTGTACATATATATTGTTGTCTATGTCCCATGCTTCGAAATCACCAAGTCAATGTCCTGTATATGAGAGTATACTTGGCAATAAAAATAATTCTGATTCTGAATAGAGGAACATGTTCAAGAATAATTTAAGAGATCCATGTTGTAGAAGAAAGCCTTTAATGGTACTTTATTGGTCAGCCTGTAAATGAAGGTGCACAAGAAATAAGAATTTCAGTTCAGTTACAATTCATGCCAAAGCTCACAAATAACTTTAGGCAAAGCTTTGCTTTACATGGTTACACTGACATCCAGCTGCCGATCAAGCAAAGCAATCTCCTTGTGGAGCTTCTTCATTTTTAGCTGGCGGTAAGCAATTTCGGTCCGCAAGTACCGCTTGTACAGCGTCCGCACATCTTCATGGTCACCCTGAAAAAAAGACAAGAAAACCATTCATAACTTTGTTCAGTGTGGTGGTCAGATGCCAACTAAACTCAGACCTCCCCTCACAATGTGAGGGTATTAAATGAGAACTCACATCCCCATCCCCAGTTCCAGCAGAGTGAGAGGGGCCAGGCTCCGGCGGATCAGGCCGTGGTCCAGCAGGATTTGCCTAAAGGAATGCATTGATGTAGTTCAAATACCACTCACAAGGAGTGAGTTGGATAGGAGTATTACTTTCCACAACTTGCTTTTACCAGATCACCGGAGAACGCCGACACAGTCTCCTCATCATCTGGACTGGCCTCCTGTTAGTGAATTAGGAACTTTGGAAAATTGTCTTTGGTTTTTTAAAAGACACACAATGAACATAGAATCATGACACAATGATGCAGCAATATCAACTTACATCAGTGGGCTCCTCTCTTCCGACCAACACTATGGGTGGTGGCTGCAGCAATATCACTGAAGGGCTTGAACACATTCAATGCATATGACAGAACCACGGCAGGAGGCAAGACCAGGGTCCAGGTATAACCAGGATCCACGGAAACCTGCGAGGCGAGAAAGCACAGAGTGGTGCAAAGTCAGTAATGTGCGTTAATGGTATAGGTAATATAAAATAGTAATGTGAGTAATAATATAAAAAAAAAATTATATTAGCAGTGGGAGTCAGCAGGGCCATGGTGGGAGGAAGGACCAGGGTCCAGGTATAACCACGATCCATGGACACCTGTGAGGCGAGAAAGCACAAAGACTCCGGGGAAGAAGCAAAGTTAGTAATGAGCATTAATGGGACATCAATTCATACAGAAGGAGATGAAGAAGAGGAGATAGGAGCTCAGTGTATCCTAGGAAGTCCCCCGGTAGTCTAAGCCTAAAAAGCAACAGTAAAACATGAATCAGAGCTCACACTACCAGCTAGCTATGAGTGACATTCCATATAAGAGGAATGTTAAGGTTCCTGTGGCATGACATTCATGTCTCACCTAAAAGATGTTAATCTGAGTAAGGTGTTGGAGGTTTGATGTTTGCTGAAACTGTAGTGAAAGCTAGTCACATGCAAATCTCAATTCATTCAGCTCACTGTGACTGCTTTCTTCTATTACCATTCAAAATGTATCTGCTGACAGGAAAGTGGTTTAATGTCATTATCTTTAAGTATTTCAGACACTGAGGAGATAACATTATGGTTCACAAGAAGAAGTTTGACCAGGATACAGTTTGACATGCTAATGTACTGCATGCTGCTTGACAGATTTTCACTTGTGCTTTAACCCCCTGCCATCTTCTTTATCTATTGGACCTGGTCATTGAATATGAGAGGGTAAAATTCTGCCGCATTTATGAAGACACAACTCTGGCCTGCCCTTCAAAAAATACTGTAGGAAAGTGTAGAGCAAAGTTTAAGGAGTTGCCCAGCTGAATCACTCCTCATCCAGTTTAATAATAGCTTCATGGACCAAAGGGGATTGGGCATTTTGCGGCCTCTCTGGATCCACAGCATTTCTTTAGCTACATGAATAATGTTCCCTCTAAGTTTGGTCGAGAGCTCTGGAGCCAGCGATGGCCGGGGTCAACTCTATACTAATGTCACTCATGCACTCAATCTGCTTTGAAGGTGGACACAGTTAATCTACTTAAGTTTCTCCAGAGGAATGGATTTGAAACAAAGCATGTACTCTCTAACTTGTCTTGTCTGGAGAGGTCATCCTCTGAATACGAACTGGAAAACTTCCCGCACACACAAATGGGATACAATCATTTCAATCACACAGCTTTTTTAAGACCTTCTAAATGTTATCTGACTGAATGGATCGTCAAATTCTTATATTAAAAGAGTAATTTAGGGGGGGGGGGGGGGGGGGGGGAATGCTCATTTACTATCTAACAGGTTTATTTTCTCATTATTGACAACTGTGTATGCTTCTTGAAATTCCAATGATGTGACGTTCAAGTTGTAATGTTTTTTTCTTTCGAGGTGACTTTTTTTTTTAAAATAAAATTTTACTGTTTAATATTTACAAGCATCTGCTTGAAATGGTTTCGTTAAGGTCACTTTGACCGATAACCCTGTCATCTTAAGCAAAAATTGCATAAAAATCACTGAAGTCTGAGTTACTGGCAGGTGTGTAGACCTGCCACTCAAGCCTGGGTCGCATTACAAGAAGTAGAACTGAGACTTTGTTAATATGTGACTCCATGTTGTTTATGTAGATTTAGGTTGATCATTTCATCTGTAGGGCTGTCCCAAATACCGTTTTGTGGGCTCTGGAGCTTCAGTAGTATCAACAGTTAATATTAAAATCTTAAAGGAGTGGCTTGTTAATAAAATATGAACAGCTGGTCCACCTTAAAAGGTGTGTGTGTTTCCAGGGATTTATATATATATATATATATTGTGCCTATTTCCATAATGGGCTCACAAACCGGTGGGCTGGCTTGCTATTCATTGGCGGACACCCTAGTTTGGTGTGTTTTATGCATGTTTGTAATCCTTGAACTAGGCCCAATTTTTTCACTTTTTGTGACATAACAGCTTGTG
This sequence comes from Leptoclinus maculatus, assembly GCA_032191485.1. Taxonomy (NCBI): domain Eukaryota; kingdom Metazoa; phylum Chordata; class Actinopteri; order Perciformes; family Stichaeidae; genus Leptoclinus; species Leptoclinus maculatus. The sequence continues at coordinate 502,691 of JAVDOI010000093.1, read as the reverse complement.
ACGTTTTTTATTAACATGGATAAATTACAGATCTAAATAAATAGCCAAAAAGAGAAAAAAAAAGTATCATAATTCCAATATTAAAAAACGAATACCTACTTAACAAATGAATATCCGAATAGTCACATTTTTGGATCCAGCCCTATTCCCCTATATACACGGTTCCTCTGATCAAATGTCAGCTCTGAGCTGATCTTGATTACACAGCATGTCATCTGACAGCGCAGCTATTTGTCCGATCTCCGATCGCCTGCAGTCTGTCTGTGTGACTTCATGATGGGCCATTTCTACACGTCCATGCCCATAAATGAGTTTGGCATGGGTTTGATTCCCCCCATGGATATACAGGCAGGGAGTCTGACAGTGGGCCCATTGTGATGAATAGCCTTTTAAAACTGTGAAGTGCAGCGCCGCCATTGCTTTTTCCACCACCCCCTGACTCGCCCCTTCCCCTCCTGCTTTTCCTTCCCTCACCATTGTTTCTGTGTGATGGATTGGTTTTCAGCCGCTGAGCATCAACGCCATTAGCTGCAGGAGCTGTCCGATACCGCCACAGCGGCATATGTGTGGAGACACAGATCAGAGCAGGAACCGACATTTCCGGGCAATGGGCCTTGGATGCATGCAACACAAAACCAGTAATGGAGGTCTTGCCTCAGACAGCTATCGATGTACCATGGGATCGTGTGTCACAGAACAAGCAGACAAACACAAACGTGCTCATCAGTGCAGTGTGGTCATGATATGCAAAAATGATGGAACCTAGAATCAATTCACACGTTTCCACATTACATTTCCTTCAATTGTATGTACAATTAGATCATTTGTGGATTGGAGCATCATTTTTCAGACTCGGGCCAACTTTCAAACTTTATATAGTTTAAAATAGGTTAGCAATAAATTTAAATGGCTTTGGCATCAGTCAAACAGGAACACCCAGTAAGAATCATGAGTAACTGCCAGTGTAAATATCACCAACTGTTGACACACAGTCATATCAAATCTGCTGATGGGCAAGGAGAAGACATTTGACTTTTAGATGTGTCAAATGGTCCTCTTGCAACTCATTTGCTCTCTTAAAAATAAACTATCACTACTTATATCTTACAAACAAAAGTATGGGCTGTTTTGTAGACTTTTTCAGTTCTCTTTCACACCTGAACCAGCTGATGCTCAAGCTCTGATCCAAAGGTACTGGCTGGTTAGTTGCATTTTGTGTTAAAAACATAATGTGATGAGTAGCCCTACACGCGACAGTCTTCTTGTACTTACAGTATTTGCTAACTACCAAGCTATTTGTCACTCACTTTGGCATTCTACCGGAATGACTGGTAGAATATTTGCTTTCAACTGTGATACTATTTCTACTGCTTTCTACTTGTACAGCTTGGAAACCTTCTTGTCAACCAATTAAGATTCACACCATTTTACCAGTGCTTACAGTGTGGCTAGCTAGCTGCCTAAAATTCAGTTATCAAGATGTCTCAGCTGCTTCACTGCGGTGAATTATGCTAGCCATAATAGCTCGAAGGCTAACACTTACAGGCGTTGCTGGAGAGCCCCAGGGGGCCTGGTCTGCATATAGAGCTGGCGTGCTCTTTCACCATACCAATATATATATGTTTGAGACGCTTTCATCATTAAAGTAGAAATTTAAGGAAACATCTTTTCGTCTAAGTTGCTTATGTATATTAACTTGATACAAGAAAAATACTCTTCACTGAGTGACAAGTTCCTTTGTGGATGTTTCAATTTCCCCTCAAGGCTAACAGAGCCGTTCTCATCTGAAATGTAGCTCAGTAGATGTAAAACACTTTTAAGTGGATCTTGACTGTTTAGAACAATGCATGTTATACATAGAAGTAAGTGAAGCCTCTTAACCCTCCAGTAAGTTGGTAAAAGGAGCAATGAAGTACATCTCTAGGGTAGCAGCAGGCTAGGGTTTTCTAATGCTTTGCCAATAGTAATTATGCAGAGAGAAAAAAAATTGTGCGACTAACCCTGACTATGACAAGCCATGCATGAGCACGAAGCCAGTTTTACAAGGAAAAATAAAGTAGCAAAACAACAGTCGTTTATGCTGCTGAACCAAAACACGTTTACCCTCGACATGATATGCAGCGAGCCAGTAGCAAACCCCCAAAACAGTCCCAACAACAATGAAGATACATTTATAACACCTACAATTATAAACTGATTATTGATATTTGCTGTGGGGCTCAGTAACATTAAAGTATTTTGCACATGCCAGGGTACAAGGAATTAAATCATCAGCGTAATAAAATAGTTTTCTATCCTCATAGTCGGGCTTTTGGACATTTGCTAAGCACTAACACTGTATATGAAAGCACAAGATACAGATGCCAAGCATCTCTGTGGTAACAAAAACCTACTGAGAAGAGTTGCTATGGTCCCAGACTGCCCATGTGGCATGTGAGCCAACCGAAGGTATGGCGAACAGCCGACTACAAACGACTATTAGTATTAATAGTACACTTTTTTTCTCCACATACTTGTCTTGAGTGGACATTTTGAAGCGGCAGCATGCAGTGTTGGAATGAGGGTATCCCCTGCAATAATGGGTGGATAACTGATACCAGGCACAGGCCCAGGGGGCCTAGGTGTCAGGCCAGAGCCAGCGCTGTTTACTTTGCATTTATTCACGAGTTTCCTGTAAAAACAGTAAACTAGGGGGGGGCATGTCACGGATATTGATTGGCCTTTTTGTACTAGCCAATACATACTCATTCCTCCTTGTGAAAGATCTTGTGTCATTTTGTTATAGATTGCACCTGACTACCAAAAAAAGAAAAAAAAGAAAACCATGACGGAGATAGGTTTGGTTTTAGCAAACGGAAGCACTTCCAGTTTAACACGAGTTCCTGAGATGGCAATCTCCCTGCCAGCATTGTTGTAGACTGAACATCATTTCCATACCTCTAACAATAACATGTAAAAAGTTATGGAATCCAACGGTAGAAAGCATGAAAACAGGTTGTGTATTTAATTTGTCTTTTTGTTATTGCACATCATTAATTAGTGGCAATTATGGGATACTTGTTTTGTGTATCACTGGCCATTCTATTGTGAATACCCTCTATTGAATACTGTTTTCCTATGAAAGATAGAGAATATCATGTAGAGAGAAAATCTAATTTTTAGGTAAATATAGGGAAGTTGCCTGTGGAAATAGTTTTTCCCACACTTTATTAAACACAAATGATTAAACACCAGAATAGTTACTTGCGTATTGGAACATACAGTCTAGCTTTTGCCTCAGCTACATGTGTTTGTCTGATCGACTATCACCACAGCTCACTCTCTGCTAACACTAAAAGCTTTGCATGCTCTGAACAATAATCAATACTTGAGAAATGAGAACTAGAAAGAATGTTGCACAGTTGTCCTTCTCTCTCAACACTGTCTATCTATTCCCTCTTGTTGGAGCACTTTTTTCCCATGAAATAAAGTTGTGTTAATGCGATTGGCAGGCAGCCAGACAGACACTAGATGATGGAAAGGGATCTCTGTAATGGGCATGGGTTGCAAATTGATGGTATCTACCATTCACCCCAAAGTAAATCGTAGGCATCATACAGACCTCCCCAAGGTTGTCATAGAAATTACAGTTTACGTTGGAGGTGAACTAGGCATTTAATTGTTATGCTTCCTTTAAAGTCAAAGCGCTCAAAAGTGTCCTAACAAGTAGAGCGATAGAGAGCTATAGACATGCAATTGAAAGTCATGACACATCCGGGCGAGCCGCCTTTGAAAGTACTCCGTGGGAGAAATGGTCTTTACAAATAGGTATTGTTATTAATTTTGCAAGACACTAGAGGTAAATAGGATAAAGAAAAATGTAACTATTAGATATCATCGTGACACTTCCCCTGTTGATTACTTAGATTAAGACAAATACTTGTTGTGTAACAAGTTTTCTGAAACATTATCTTTAAATATACAAATGAGGCATTATGCTAATGCTTAGTTTCGGTGAATTTAAGATAACACTACAGAAGCAAATAGACAAAGTTGTAAAATAAACACCTTAATGTGTATTCACTAGTTGGACAGAAGAGAATTTATGGGAGCAAAATAGCTTGAAATCTCAAAATTGACCAGTGCATGAACAACAATGTATTTGCCTGTAGAGTCTAAAGCAGAATGAGTAGGATTTTCCGAAAAAACATTGTAAAGAGAAATATAATCCCTCTTGGCCATCACTTATGACCCACTACAAGTGTCTATCTATAGAGAACCTGCACTCTGCATGTATTGTCTTAGTTTGTTCTGTTCTGGATGTTTGAGCGTCAAAAACATGTATCATATGGATCATAATCACGCATTCCAAGAGTGAGCTACGAAAATGGCGAACACAGCGCCAAAATAACCAAGTAGACAAAGCTTGTTCGCAAACAAGAGTGAGTCTGGGGTTTGTCTTTCTAACTGTGGTCAAATCAAGGGCTTGTTGTGTTTACAAACCGCACCCGACAAATCCTACTCATTCTGACTTAAAGGGGAATTTCTCAGAAACTATGAATACATGTATGTTGTCCATGTACAGTATGTGCTATCATCACACTTACACACTTTGCCTCGCTCAAAGATGAATCGGATCCAGCCCTCAGGGTAACTGGCTCCCCACACCCACCTCTAAACTCCTGTCTCGTTAAACATTAATGGCCAATATGAAACCGGATTCCTATCGGTCCGAATGGGAGATAACTGCACGGGCAGAGCAATATGATAGCATAATCAGAGGCAGACAGCTCCCAGGCCCTGACAGCCAGCTAGCTGGCTACACCGCCGGAGCTGAAGAGTCTGACGCCTGAAACTAAAATGAAGGACAGGGGTGGGGGGGGGGGGGGGGGGGGCGAGGTGTGTGCATCTGTACGTGTGAGATTGGGAGTGTGTGTGTGGCGGTGCTGGTGGGGTAGAGATAAGGCCTTAGGGAGAGGAAGACGGAGCAAGATCTGGGATAAAGAGTGGAATGTCAGTGAGAAAGGAGAAAAAAAAAAAAAATGAGGAAAGAGAAGGTGAATATCTGAGTGAAAGAAGCTAAGACAGAATAACTGGGTTTGTAGCGGGAGAGGGGAGAAGAAAGAGGTAGCATGGTGGGAGTTCAGATATTCATCCACCTATTCTAAGTATTTTTAGAAGGTAATGGAGAGTCACTGCACTCCTGAATACTGATTAGAATAGAAAACTCTGGATATTTCCTCCACACATTTGCCTGTCTCTTACTATTAATGGAAACTCAAAATTGCTCCCGATACGGCTACGGTTCAATGGGCTGCATCACCTTATCTGATGTAATTTTTATGAGAGTCTGTCTTGAATCCCCTTATGTAGACCTCACACTGTCTCTCCTACCAGGACGCTAATGGGAAGTTGATGTGCTTGTTAGCAAATAAAAACTGGCACTGGCAAGCTGTCAGTTGTAGCTGTTGTTATGCGCTTCTGTTGTTGTCAACCAACACGGAACGCCGGCTCTTGTTGAACGTATCCCTAATGCCTGGGAGTGCAGCGCAGAGCCCGTCAAGCATGCCTTGCTTTTCTCCTTGCTTTCTCTCTCAATACTTTCCCCTTCGACTAAGTACATGACCTGCTCTAAAACAGATGGTGCAAAGGAGTTTAGGGAGAAATAAGTTACAAGGACGTTGTTTGTGAATTTCAGGGCTGAGGAAATAAAAAAAATGCCAGAGGGACGTTATATCACGGGAGGAGTGGAGGAAGGAAAGGAAAAGAGGGGAGATGGATGCTCCCCCGGCACACAACATCTGTTAGCTCGGTGTCTTTGAGCGTTGAGTCTCAGGTGCATCAGCAAAGAGAAAGTATATTTCCCACCAAAACAGACCGATCATTTGTTTTAATTTCACTGTTTGACACAACACTACGTACTTTCATTCATGTTGGTTTTGACAGCCTGGTAAATGAGGTGGAAAGTTTGTCATTTAATTGGGACATTAGAGCTTTAATATGCCACATTTGAATAATTGTATGTGGGATTGTATTGCTCAAAAAAGAGGTCTGTTCAAGTGTTTTTTTCAAAGTTTGAATTGGGTTTTAAGCTGACACATGACTTAGTCTGGCTATTTTCAACAGTAATATGGCAGTCAATCTGTTCTGTGATTTAAATGGAAATCAACACATCATACATCCAACTTTTGGACTGAATTGATTGAAATCTGGCATATACTAGCAATCAAACACTTATCATGTACGCAGAAGTAAAGGTGCCATTATGTAAGCGCTGGTTCATAATACAAATAAAAAACGTGCAGTTGTTAACTACTCAGTTCTTTATTCATAACTTAAAAGCAAAAAAATTACAAAAGCAAAAATAAATAGTTGTATTTACCTTTGATACTTACCATGAAAACTCAATTTTGCCTCGAAACAAAGACTATGAATCATCAAGCGACAATAATATTCAGCATCCTTTACAAAAGGTTTCCACACGACCAAGCCATGGGTAATACTTGTTTACTTCTGCAGGTATTTCATCATAAATCAAAGTATTGGTAAAATGAAAGCCCTGCAACTCAGACCTAATGATACTGTGCACAAGAGGCACATACTGTGGGCTGAGCTGTTGTTTTGGTTGTATTTATTAATTTACAATTCAAATGTGAAGGCCATTAGTCCATCGTATGTCTCTGCGTAGTTGTAGGTGCAGTCTCCAGATGTTGTTTTTCTATCGCCCACTTGTTCAGTTTCCATACTGATCATCATGTCAGGCAGATAGCAAGAGTTCAGTCCGGTCAGCTCGCTAATTAGCAAGAGTTGATATCTGCTTATGGAGCGCTACCATCCACATAAGGTAACATTGATAAAGCTCTACTTTTAATCGCTGCTGTCATGCAGTTATCACTAAGGTTAAGTACAGTATGTTTCATTAAGGTGTGCTGATTTGTATAGGTATCCAGAGGATGGCAAACTGAATTCAACTTGAACATCACATTCGTTTCATAAGGCTTCAGACATTTGCACAAACTGAAAATCGAATTTATTATGCATCGAAAGCCGTATGTTTAAAGATAAGGAACGAATATCTCCCCCATCACACGCTTGAGGAAGTTTCTTCATGGCTGATGTGAAAGCATTACATAAGCTGGTGGAACTGAGAACAGGACTCCGAATGCATGTTCGAAAGCTTTCCTGTTGCTGGGTCCTAATTGGCAGAAATGCAACACATTTAAAGGAGAAGGGAGGAAGACAGAGTTTCCTGGGCATGCTCCATGTTTTATTAATATCAAAATGCGCACACATCTCTCGACCCACTCTCTACAGAGGCATGTTTCCAATACACTCATTCACATCCACATAGCTGTCCTTTGTGTGATTTTGCGAGGATTAATGTTTATGAAAAATCCTGGTATCTTGGTGGAAGGCTGGTTGAGCAAATGTATATCTTTGCCACTCAGGGCTAAAATGAGATTGGTGGTGCAGTCAGAATTATTTTAACAAAACCTTTACATATTGTGCTTTTATGATTTGGCCCATGTAAAATGCGGCAACACAAACACATTTAGCTACTCAACAACAAATGCATTTGCAACTTATGCCTGAACTTGTCACATCGGAAACACCTTTGTATTTTTGTGTGTCTTAAGTTTGTGCAAGAGTCTTAAGTCTGCCATTCTGCTCACAGATGAATGAATGTGTCACTCTCCTCCCTTCTGCGCTGCTCCCCCCCGTGACAGCCAAGGGAGTGAGTGAGACAGAGAGGGAGTTGAAGAGGGTTTCTGTTTAATACAATGATCTAACCAGTCCAGGGGTGCCATATATCCTTGCATCTGCTCGCTATGGTGATAAAAGTTTAGAGCAATCACTTTTAACTTTCCAACTTATGTTTAGTCAGACTCTTAGGAGTGAAACATGCCTGTCGAGGTGCAACTCAAGTCGACTGGTGGCTACTCGGGGTTAGTGAGCAGAGCTAAAACAATGGTGAGTTTTTATGGCCGTTAAAATGTCTGCTAAATTCTTGTGAATGTGGGTTGAACAAGTAGCACACTTGGCAACTACAGGAGTAATATGATCTCTTTTCTTAGTTTTTGTTAGTACACGAGCTGCAGCATTCTGAATCAGCTGGAGCGATTTAAGAGACTTATTAGAGCAGCCTGAAAATAAGGAATTGCAGTAATCTAGTCTAGAGGTAACAAATGCAACCAATTTCTCTGCATCGCTTTGAGACAGGATGTGCCTGATTTTTGAAATATTACATAGGTGATAAAAGGCAGTCTGTCACGGGGCATGGTGGAGGAAAACAGGTATTTAATAAACAAACATAGGAATTGTTACCAGCACATAACAGGGAGTCCAAGCACAAGACAAGAGACGAGGGGGAAAATTAGTGATGTGTCCTTCGTGTCGAGGCTTCGAAGCTTGTGTCGAGTAATCCAGGAAGATTTTTATGAGGCGCGTATCGAGGCTTGTGTTGATGACGTAGGTGGTGACGTTCGAAGCCTCGCGAACCGCCGGTACCACGTGACTGATTCAGGAAATGGTTCACGGGTTTGGCGTGTGATTAGAAATAAAAGGGGCAGCGAAACGCAATGAATCCCCGGTCACATTTTGTGTACTTAGGACTTTACTGCGCGTTTGTTTGCAAACTATTCAAGCTTCTTTTTTCTGCGATGGAACCAGCAAGAAAGAGCCTCTTTGTAGTTGTTATTTTTTAAATAAAAATGAATAAAATGTTTTACGTGTTACATGTTGTCCCTAGTAAGATAAGGACAGTCACAGACCAAATATCACAAGCACATTCTGCCGTGGCTCAGTGGGTAGAGAGGGTTATCCGGTAACTGCAAGATCGGCGGGTCGATCCTTGGCTGCTACATGTCCTGTGCCGAAATGAACCTGAGTGAGACACTGAACACCTAACTGCTCACGTGGTGCTTCTCAGCAGCCCACTGCTCCCATTAAGCTAGGGAATGGGTTAAATGCAGAAGTCAAATTTCCTAACTTTAATCTTTTTTTTTTTAAACTTCTCACATCACAACCCTCTCCGCAATTTGTTTCCACTTTCCCTTTTGACCCCGCCATTGTATCATAAAGACAGACACCATATTAATAAGTTCATAAGTTATGTATTGGCATCACAAACATCATTCATTCATTTATTCAATTCAATGCTTCACACCAAAGCCATGGTGTCATTTTAATCACTCTGCTGTTTTACATTTATTGTCCACTTGATGGCGCAGTAGAGCAAATGAAGCACCATGAAGCTTCGGCCCATGAGTGAAGCAATTGGATGGAAAGCTTCAATGCTTCATAAAGCTTCATCTCGCCATCACTAGGGAAAATCCAGCAGGAACGAGACGGGGCAGGCAGACGGGGAAACCGGGAACAGGACGAGCAAACACGGGCGGGTAGACATAAAGCAATGATCTGGCAGTGAGTGACTGCGAGGCAGGGGTTTATAAAGAGTGGAAGCAGCAGAGGGAGCAGGTGAGAGTGATGAGCTGATGAGGTGGGTATGACTGGCAGGAGCACTGAATAAACTGATTAGGTGAGTGAGGAGGGTGAGGAGCTACACAAAGACACACAGAACATAGGAGGCAAAGCCTAATTGTGACACAGTCCTTGAAATTTGTTTTATCTGAGAGTTAAAAGACAAATCCTGATCAACGGGAACAACAAGATTCTTTACGGTGCTGCTGGATGCCAGCGCAATACCATCTAGAGAAACTATATCATTAGATAACAGATTTCGGAGGTGTTCTGGGCCTAGTAGAATAACTTCAGTTTTGTCTGAGTTTAACATCAAGAAGTTGCAGGTCATCCAGGTTTTTATGTCCTTAAGACATGCTTGCAGTTTAGCGAGCTGGTTGGTTTCATCTGGTTTGATCGATATATATATAATTGAGTATCATCTGCATAACAATGAACGTTTATAGAGTGTTTTCTGATAATATTGCCTAAAGGAAGCATATATAAGGTGAATAAGATTGGTCCAAGCACAGAACCTTGTGGAACTCCATAACTAACGTTGGTCTTCATCGAGGCTTCATCGTTTACATATACAAACTGAGATCGATCCGATAAATAGGATCCAAACCAGTTCAGTGCGGTTCCTTTGATGCCAATATAATGTTCTAGTCTCTGCAACAGCATGTAAGGGTCTATGTAACAAGTCCCCCCAAGTTAAATTACAGAATAGGTCATTTGTAATTTCCCTCCAGAGGGGCGTGAGCCTTTTCAAATCTGATGACCCTATTGGCTGAATGACATAACTTTAAGGCGCCTACCAACCACAATGTCGTAGGAGAAAAACACCAACCCTCAGATTCCCCATCAGGTTAACACTTGTTTGCACTGTCCGCATATTTGCCATAGTTTGTACTGTTTGCTCTGTTAGCTGTGAGCCACAGGCTCAGCTGCTGCCATATTGAGAGGCATTAAGAGGTAATAAAAATGCTCCCAAATTCGTATGTAGCACCTTTAAACTTTTTTATTATCTGACACGTTTTTTTTTTTATCTCCACCACAATTTCAAATAATGTTTTTTGGGGATTTGAACAATGTTTGGCTGCATAATGCAGGATGACTGTCCAACCAGCTGGCTGTTTGTTCAGGGTTAAGTGTTTGTATTTCCACATCTTGATTCTAGAGCACACCTTGACATTGATCAGACCAGTTTCATCCAACCACGGTCATCATAGATTCATTCAGCAACATAGTACTTCTTGTCAAATGCATCCATGGAAAGGAGTATCCACCCGTTGGCCTTGGGTAGTTTGCACATACTGAAGCATTGATTTTTTTCATGGTTCTGAGTTACTTTTACAAAATGTGTCAGCTGTTGTCAGGGTGATAAGGTCTGTGCATACAGCAAATCTGTTGTGAATAGAAACTGGTAAATGCTAAATTTGTTTCCTCTTTTTTTTAATGCATTTTGCTGTTTTACATTCAAGCGTGTGTGCGGGAGGAGATAAACAACTACTTCAGGATTGCTACACACCATAAAGTTATCAAAAGCATGATTGTGATTGAAACCTTATTCAAATATCAAGTTCTTTCCATCATGGCATTCAATTCTGCAGTAGAGGATGATCTTCTTACCTTCCACGGCAGCTGGATTCTTGCAAGGTTACATGGAAATCAATCTCAGGCTTTAGTAATGCGTTTGTGTCCGATCAACAGTGGTTTGGACCAATTAGTGTCCTGTGATGAGCTACTGGCAGCTACGGGTGTGGTTTAGGTGTTTGAGACCAATCCTAGTGCTTGAATGCTGAACAGGAAGGGCCAAAAAGAGCAGTGGGATTCACAATAACGCAGAGGTGACTGTTCGTTCAAAAAAACAATGGCGGTTCCTGATGAGGTTAGCGTAGATGCTGCAATAGCATCAGTTGTATCAGAACTGGAGGATATTTCTTTATTGAAAGATGAGCAAAGAACGGCACTGAGGGCTTTTCTCAATGGAAAGGAGTTTTATTGACACATGGTTCATCCAATCACCTGCCACCATATGTCTGTGTGCCCTTTTCTAAATAGTTTTCAATGACGGCTTCTCAGATGGTTGTGTGGAACAAACCATTTGGCATATCAGGTTAGATCTTCACAACACAGAACCACTCACACGCCTTTAAATAGCAGGTAAAATACAATATTAAATCAAAACAGCCTGTAGAGTTTGACGTTGAAGTCAAGTCGCTGCTTACTCTGCTGGCTGTCAGTCTTCTGTCGAGTTCACATATGACATATCAGAATAAATGGAAAGTCCTCTAACACTTGTGTCATGTTTACTGTGAGGCCATTTTGTGTTTGAGATCTAAATTGACTCACATGTTGACATGAAGTAGGAAAGAAAGCCTGCAGTTATTTTGAAAAGTGACACAAGGTGCTGAATGTGTGTGCTTGTTTCTATCTGTATCTGTGTATGCTAGTGATCATATATAAAGTGTGTATGTGTATTTATCTCCACATCAGCAATATCAAGTTTCCAGCTCAACACTGGTGCATATTGATTAGGAGTGCCCTTACACAGAACAAAAGATAGCCCAGACAACAACCTCCCAGGGTCTGTGTACTCTGACATTCAGCAGAACTGCAGTTGACTTCTGTTCCCTACCCATGCCCAATGACCATAGAGCACAAAAGAACATTGGATGTAGACAGTATTGAATGCTGTCATAATTACAGTCCATACAATCTTTTAACTTGATAAATGAATGGATGGTTGTGTGGCACCTGTGATTGGGGACTTCAGGTCGATTTGAAGTCATATTGACCAGGGACAATCTGTTGATCATTTCTGATGGACAGTGTTGGGTAATAGCGCGTAACTTACGCGACAGTGATAATAATAAACACAGAATAGTATGTGTTTAAAATGTATCAAAGTAAAATTAAAGTCTTTTAAGAAGACACAGCTGCCATCACTATAAGCTACGGTCATTAGGTTGCCCTAGTTAGAGCAATTAATGTCACAATAATGCTACAGTTAGTTGTTATTTTGGGGGTTCTCTTGAATCTTTAAATAATTATTTAATAATAATTATTATCCTAGCTTCTTGCTTTGTTGATATAGCCTGGCTGGCCGCACTTGCCTGTTAATGCATGTTAGCGTGCCCCTCTGGCTAGCTTGCAGCCGCTGCTTTGCACTGGTCTCTGGCAGCGGTTACAGCTGATGAAGCAGTCCCAACCGACAGCATCGTCACAGAACCTTAGCTCCCACCCTCCGGTTCCCCCTCAGGTTTACACTGTTAGTAGTATTACAATATTGTAGAACAAACGTAGTCACAGAATTAAAGAACAAACAATAGAAGAAATTGTCTACTTGTCCCAAAAGCCTCAAGGCTGCTGGTAGGAATATTACCATAGAATCTCCTCATATAAAATTTGCCCTGAAAACTCAAATGTGTATTGTCTTTGTGTGTTTGTTCGTTTCCCTATCCAACAGTGGACGTTAGCGTTGTTATACATTCACCACTAATGGACCAGCAAGCCAACAGGGGACTTTTCGGAGGTCCATTGTAGGTCATGTTTTAAATCATGCGAAAGTGATGTTTAATTAAGACCTTCTAGGGACTTTGTTTAAATTTCAGCCAAGAGGTGACCTGCAGGTATGCGGGTTCATACTCGCTGTTCATACAGCCCCTGCAGGCTGGAGCAGGGAGTTGAACTACTCACTAACACACTTTGTTATTTCACGCTCCTCCATAGTGTGTATGCCAGGCAGGCTGTCAGGTTTCCTGAATAACAGGGCATAAACAAAAGCGCATAGATGAGGAGACAGCAGAATGATTTCATGATTTATTGTGAAAATGGCTCACAGGCTGAGAGTCTAAATGCAGGCAGTTAATGGCAGCAATGAACACGCTGGAACTCAAAGCACAAAGTACAACAAACAATAACGAACTGGCACAAGTGGACTAAATACACATGGAAAAGAGGGTGATAACCAGGAACAGGTGACAGCAGGAATAATGAGGGACAGTTGAAACAATCAGGGCAGAGCAGACAATCACATACAAACACGCAAAGGCAGGAAGTGAAGTAGTCTGCAAAGACTATTGGAGGGCTATTTTACTGGCTACATATTAAAGGAACCAGTCTCCTGAAGCATGATTTGTTATTCTATTTTTGTAAAGAAATAAAATAAAAGGGTCGGCAGTTCGATAATTTCTTTTCATTTAAATAATTCACTCATAACACATCTACCCATCAGACTTTTACTAGACCATTTTCAGTCTGCAGAGTTTCAGTATTGACACTCCAGCATGGATAAATAAAGAAGAATATAGTTAATATGTATTCTTTTTAGAAAATAACGATATAAACATATTTATCTACAACCATTACAACTTTGAAAGGTGCACTCAGTAAAGTGCAGATATCTGCCAGGTGTGTCTACAACGACTACTGCTGTCATGTTTGATTGAATGATTACAAACTACACTTGGCTAACCCACCATCTCGACTGTAATACCACACAGATATGATCTAATTTTAATCTATGCAGATGTCTGTACCGGGTCTGTGCAGGCACGCTTCTAAGCTCCTTCTCACAGGCGTAACCGTGACTTAAAGCACTTATTTCGGATTCAAGTCAATTGTTGTGACAATAAGCATTGCAAAAGTGAGGTTGATGCGTAAGAAAAAATATACATGTATTTTCATTTAGCAACCCAGGCAAAGCAAAACGTGCTGCTTCCTGGCTCAGTTCAGAGACCTGCTTGTAATCTAACAGACTCTCCTTTCACTTCTTCCCAGCAGATGTGAAGCAAGACCTGGGAACTTCTTGGAATTTAGGAGGAGTCTTTTTGTGGTAACATACTTTTACTTTACTTTACTGTCCTGCAACAACATGGCCAAGAAAGCACATATGTTTTCCAGATGTTTCTGTGGTCAAGGCAAAATGAGGAGCAAAACAAATTTTTTTAAACATTTTAATGGCTTTGCCTTAACCCAGAGTCTGAAGCATACTGAATTTCAACATACGCCAGTCACATTCCTGGCCTGAAGTTTAGTTGTTCCAAATCCCAGAGCAGAAACAAGGTAAGATGATAACTTAAAATCTTTGAGGATCCGGCAGACTTTTTTATGACTGAACCGACCCGAGTCTGACGCAGTTAAAACTCTTTAGGAACTGGCCGTTTTTTGGGCTGATTCTCGAAAATACTATACCCATACTCAAAGGGGCCCCACACTCTAACTACAAGGTCTTTTTTAATAATTCCAAGGGATTATTAACACTAAGAATGGTTTGCTCATATGAATAGAGTAAATATTATGTATATGTTACTGGTTAATAGCTCATGAAGATGGAACACAGCTCCACTTTGAAAATGTCAAATTCGTATGGTGAAAAAGCACTATTATTCATAATACTATATTAATTATTAATATAATTATTATATTAAATATTATATTAAGTGGTACAGAATGAGCTGAATCAGCGGTCAAAATGGAGTTTAAGGACACGTGAGTACCGACCCAGAATTTTTTGGTAAAGTGATAGTTGCTGGGGGCTGCTGTACCCCCGGTAATGTTTGAAACATCTCCCGGAGACGAAATCGGAGATATACGTTCGAAGCGTGGTCGAATGCTATTGTTGCTAAGTACCTAGCTTTACCATGGACGGTTGAAAAACTACTTTTGAGAGGCTATTTCTGATGCGTGTCTCGGCCAAATGAACACGAAAAAGTGACGATATTTAGCACGAGGCTAGGAATGTTGTCGTAGATCGTGTTTTATTGTGTTTTGAGTGTGTAAAGTGTTACACATGCTTCGGTTCATGAGAGATTCTTCGTTCAAACGGTATGCTGCATTGTTGTGGAAATATTATATTTGTTACTGAAAATTGCATTCTGCGGTTCAGCTTGGTACTGTTCAGAACCGGAATTTGCGGAATCCGCCCCCCGGGGGGCGGTGCAGGGCCCAGAAAGTTGTAGTTTGTGTTACCGGGGTGAGATTAGTCACTCCAAGGTGGCACAAACTGGACTGTTTGTAAATCCGGAGCGCTGTTGGAATATACCGTACTAAAGCCATCGGAATATATAGGAGAGTGTATCCACTTTCACCTGGGTAACCTACCCATCTACCTAGAAGTTCACCCACCTCACGATTGACCGCTACACCACTGGAAGTAGGCCCTATATATAGTTACCCTGTGTGTCCTATCCACATCACTATAGTGACGGCCCTTTGTATAGATGGAGTCCACAGTGTCTGCTGCCAGAAAGAGTTCATGATGGAGGATATTTATAGCTCTGCTGACAAAAGAAGAATCAATAAGTGATTATGTGGATATGGTGCAGCAATTATTATCACCCCTAGGGCATCCCAAACTACGCATTCATAAATGCGGTCAGCTCACACAATACACACTTATTTTTTATTTGCAGTAAAACAGAACACGCTCAAAAACAGTTGAGTGGTAGGAGGATTCTCTCAATAAAAGCAAAAGAAAGAAATACATTTGATGTGGTGCAGCAATCAATGCATGTATTCCACTGTTTTTCTTCATTGAAACTGCCTTGGAACCTGAAGACCACTGGAGATCTTCTGGGCCCCAGCAGGCCCAGCCATTAGCCTTTGCATGGAGTCCTTTGAAAGGCTTTGCTCAGTCCCTCCCAAAAAAACAACCAACAATGGCAGACTTCTTCCCCTCCCTCCTGGGTGCTGATTCCACATTTGCGTCTATTATGCATGAATGTCAATGGATGCAATGAATCAATGCAAAACAGAATAATAAATCATGTATTCCACAGGTTCTTCCTGCCTTCAGCTAGGCAGGAGAGAGAATTGAATGCCACAGCGTAGTTGGCAAATAAGTTATGCTGGGAAGGCAGGCCTGAAGAAACATAGATGTTTCCTTTTCAGATGCTCCACACTGATGGTTTTGTACAATTGCAACTAGTGTGTTAATTAAGGCTCAGACCAGATTAATTAAATGGCCATTGAATTATAATGGGATGTGCATTGTAAACATTCTAAAAAATAATTTACACATTTACATGCTTATTTCACTACATTACCTTGCTGTTAGGATCTGGTTCACCAGTGATGGTTTGTGTAACAGTGGCAGCAGTGGGGACCGTGAAAGAGTATTGGAGCAGTCTGTGCACATGTAGCCTAATGTCGGTTCACAGATATATTTCGCTAGCCAGCTGGAAAGCAAGCTGGCATTAGCTTCAGTGCAGCTAAAACCATAGATTCACGGGTTGGTGTCTGGTTCACGAGTAAATGTATGACGTAATTCCAATTTACTCCCGTTTAAAACTTTAACAACAGACCGTCATATACATCAATAAAGCCAGCTAGATTACTAGTCCACTAGTTACTTACCATATAAGTGAATGGAGCCAAGTTAGCTCATGTTAGCCTGACCAAAGCTTAAATTGAGATTGTTACAAGTAGGTGACAATTCAAGTAGCTGGTTAGCTAGAAATGTTGTTTGCCCTCCACATAGTATTACATATGCTACATATACAGTACATACATAGACAAACATTTCAACACATTTCAAAGTCAGTGAGGATCAGTTTGTAAACTTGTAATCTGGATCATCTGATCCAGATCCAGAGTTTTGAAATACCGGCCCCAGATGATAAGGGCGTTGGTGTGTGACAGGTTCCGAGCTCACATCTGTTTCACTGAGAGGCAGAAAACAGAAGAAAGGGAGATGGAGGAGAGTGGGTGGAGGATGAGCTGGAGTGGGGTGTGCAGGAGAGGAGACACCCAGCGGCTGACTGCTGGTATCATGGGAGTGCAACAAAGTGCAGCACGGCCCTCCAGCTGGAGGTTAGAAAGAAGCATCTGTATGTTTGTGATTATGCACTTTTGTGTGTCACACATTTGTCTTTGAGTGTGTAAGTTGATTGTCCATTGATGCCTGCATGTGCGAGTGTGTGCATATAGAGTTGGTGATGTATGTGTGAGAGTGTGTGTGTGTGTGTGTGTGTGTGTGTAAGAGAGACATATCACGAGGGGTGGCAGGTGTGGACCACAAATGAGGTCACTGACTGACGGCTAGTCTTTGTGGCCAAGCTTGCCCCAATTTATCCTTTCTCCGTCTCCCAGACTTCAAACTTTTCACTTTGATGGACAATATGTCCTACTTCCCCGCAACACTCGACTGCTGTATAATTAAATGTCAAATAACTGCTACCCCTCACTCGGACCGAAAATGTATTATTTGTGGCAAATAGAGCACTAAATCGGAGATGGAGAAATGTCTGACTTATTTGCAGCGTCTGTGCTTCTGCATTGATTGAAATATTGAGGACAATTGGATTGTTGCAAACCCTTGTTGCAAAGTTATTGTCTGTTCAAATTCTAAATCAAAGCTTAAACTTTGGTTGCTAGCAGGCAACGTCAAGCAGCTGTCTATACTGTATGGCTTCAGTATTTCACATCTAAAGCAACATTTTGAAAGAGAGCCATGCTACATAGAGAAAAGATTTGAAAAAAAAAGTGTATTTTTCTGACCACTAACTACAGGGCTTGTACAGATATATATTGGCAAGTGCAGCTGCCAGTAGAAACAATATATTATCTGACTGCTATTGAACTACTAAAAGGCTATAAAGACAACGCTGCAATGTAAAGCCAGCATTTCTGGTTTTGTTGTCGGCACCTTTTTTTTTTTTTTTTACAATAGCCACCATTTATTGATGTGACAAGTAACATCATTGTTCTCCAAAGATATGTCCTGAATCTAACACATTAGTATATTGTATTACTTTATTCAAGCAGGCAGTCTAATTTGTCTTTTTCAAGAGGGATGTGTGAAAAGTTAGCATCAACAAGAACAGTAGTTGTTGACAGACATTGTATTACACTGGGGGAGTTGAAAGTGCAAGGTACAATATACCACTGGAGCGCTTTTGTAAAGCAAAATGTCCAATCCATAGTGTCTATTTTAACAGTGTCTAGGGTGACCAAGCATTGACAGTTACTTTACACATATCAATAAACATTAAATATTGTTTGCAGCTTGAATCATAGTCATGTCAAGTACAGCAGGAAGCACAGCAGAGGAGCAGCATAACATGACAGCTCACAGACCTTGGAGAATAGTATGTTATCAGTCCGCCATCAAAAACAGGCAGTTCCCTACCACCGTATATGCTGTGTATGAGAATATATGAGAAGCTGGCATAGAAATTGAATTAAATCACTCATCTTGTTTCCAAAAGAGTAGCATGCATCATAAAGTAAAGTATTGATCTGTCAGACAGTACCCTTGGTGTTCTTGAAATAACACTACTTCAAGTTATTCTCCCTTCTTTCCATTATTTGATTCTTCACACATCTCTTACCTTTTATTCTAAGGGCTAACTTCCACTTTTAAAACGCATCACTATCGTCCAATGAGAGTGCGTCTCTCCAAAAATAGCCTTGCAGATGTTTCTTCTCTTAATGCAAAACATGTGTCATCGTCCTTCCTTGTGAAGCAAATGCAATCATCCCACAAAAGCTTTACATTTTTAATGCCGCGCATCCTGCTCTGCTGTTAAGCATTTACTCCTAGGCGTCCTCTAATTTTTGTATGTGCGGAGAAGTGCTGTGATTTAAGAGAGATGCTGTGTATTAGTTTGTTGCATGTTGATGTGAAATTATACACAGAGTAGCAATGCTGTCACGTATGAGAAACTTATTTGTGCATGCGATGTAAAGTAAAGTGCAAAGCAAAAGCAGATGTAAAGTTGCCATAGTGCCTACAAATTCTGTTTTAATGGCTAATTCAACATCTGGCCATGGGACAACAGTTGTGCATTTTGGCACATTTACTTTGATGTTGATCAATGTGCATTGTCCCTGAAAATAAAATAAAATGAATACATATGCAAAATACGGCAGGAATATATGCAGGAACTGAACATGCAGTTGGAGGACGATAGTCACAGAAATTCCACATTCAGCTCTGTTCTAGTCAAAGGAACCTAAGCACATTTTCACACAGTGAGCAGCATCCCCTCCACACACACAAGCCGCAGCTCAATCGAGTGAAGGAAATGGCACACGTTCCGTGTCTAATTGAAAGTAAGCAGATGGCTGCAGGCTTTCATAAAGGGGTACTCAACATCAGGTGCTGAGACTTTTTTGAAGAAAACCACGTCAGGGGCGGGAAGAGAAATGTGAACAAATCTCGGTTCCGTTAGATCAGACACAGGCAGGCCCGCACCCGAGAGGGAGCCTTCTAATCGATACTAAAACAGTGAGAACAAGTCCGGGGCTAAGACACAAGAGAGCGATAATGAGAGGGGAGAGGATGAGGTAGGGAAAGAGAAAGTGAGAATGGGTGGGGAGAGGGGGGGGGTCAGGCTGGTGGAGTGAGGAGGGAGCAGTGAGGAGAAACAGCGAACGAGATTAGAGATAGAAGAGTGGGTGAGGCAGAAAAAGAGAATAGAAATTCAGGCGTTTAGCTAGGGCTCTGCCTCTGAGCAGCACGGCTGAAGATTCAGTATCTAGCAATGTGACGGTTCTTAACAGCGTTAAAAAAAAGTGTTCAATTTGCCCGGAGATGTGTGACATCATCAGAGTTAAACTGCAGTGAGTGGATGAAGAGAGAGCATGTGGTAGTATGAGTTAGCCTTTGGACATTTCTTGTAAGTATAAATATATAAGCATAAATTCAGATTCAGTCCCTTTCTAATTGCAGAAAATAAATGTGTCAAGGGCTGGGATGACAAATGATCCTGCATTACAGTGTAGAAAACAACTGGTTACTGATACAGACAACTACAGGTTAAGCTCCAGTGCCCTCTCCACTCTTTCCCCTGGAAGCCTGAGCAAGTTTGGCCTTTGATCGTTATTTGGTCTTATATCTAAGCTGGCTGCTGTGGTGAGGTAGTTCTTGGAGCAGTACACAGCTTATTAGATTTTGCAGGAAGTAGCACTCTCCTCTTCCTGAAAAATGAGGATTAAATTGTCCTGCAGGAAAGGCTGAATTTCCCCTCAATTGATGTGGTTACACAGCTAGGAGTACACAGCGTGCCTGGCACAATGCACCCGGTATCACTATGGATGGGTCCCTTATGGGCGAGCTAATGTGGCTTCTTATCAACATTTGATCCAAATTGCATCATGTTCTTTTAATGAGGTTGCAATTCAGCTTGGGGGTGTGTTTCCCGGCGATTGGAAAAACAAGTCAGAGTCAGACGTGTGTGATGTACAGAGTGTAAATGTATGTTAGTGTATGGGCAAATGTATGTGTGCATTTTTAATTTTAATTCTCTTTGTTACAAATCTCCCTACCAACAGATGTTGGTTGAAGGGTTGAGATTTGGAAGATGTGCCCGTCAGCTCCTCTGTAAAGCTCTGCAACCTACAGTTACCCATAACACCCTTCTCTTCGTAGACGTTTACGTGTACCTTCAGAGAACCATAATTCCCGCATTAGTCTGTCCCGTACTCACACATACATGTATATACACACGCTGCACTTTTGTAGACCTAATTGTCAACCTATAGCGCATTTAAATATTTTTTTAAAAAGGAGTCCTATAGACTTTGCGGACATTTATTTTATTTACCCCCACTAAGCGCATCATCTAGCCTCATTTAGCCTCTGTAGAAAGACACATGGTTGGACGATCACGCCGTGCCAACAGTGGGCTATTCATCCTGCTAGAGGATTTATGCCTGAAGCTTTTTGGCTACACTTTGGATTGGAGATAAAGAATTGGCTGCTGAAGGGAGTGCGATCAGTAAACACAAAAAAAAAACGAGGAAAGCAGATTTGGGATTCAATGTTTAACACCATGTTCTGAAAACACCCCCCATCTTGGTGTTTCAGCTCAACTTCAAAAGGTCTGCGTGCATGTTGAATTTGTGTGCATTGTATATTTGCATGTATGCGCGCGCATGCCTGTGGGTGTGCATACATGAATCCGGGCCATTTGTTCGTACATATTTAGTTGTGTACTAAAATATGTTGGAGCATTATCATTCAGCAACACCTTTTCATCCCACTTGACAGACTAGCTAAATAGTACAGTGCCCTGGAGCACAAAATGCATTAGGAATGCATACTAGTGACAATTAATTAGCTATAAATGACTTTGAATCAATATACCCTTCATTAAACAGCCCTTATGCACCAGCTGTACATTAGCAGTGCCTTCAGAATGAGCATATTTATTTTTAAAAAGATGTCACAATACTCTACTTGTGAGCCACCCACTCAACGAGACACACAGAACCATGCATATGTTCACCAGTTGCTGTGATGCTAAGCCATACCTGCCAAATGCAGATTTCTAAAAATGAAGTGCACAACACACACACACACACATCTACACACACACAGACTGCCTTAAAACTTTCTCTGCAAAGCCCCTCACAGTCCAAGCTCAATATAATGACTCCCATCTAGGGATAAACTTCCCCCAGTACAGCAGATGGCAATGATTTGCATGTAAAACAACAGCCTTATCTGCTGCTCACTGCTAGAGGAGAGATGGGTTCAAATTGGTTTTCCTCCTCTCTTCAGCCATTTCATGAAGGGACAATACACATCTGTTACTGACCTGCAAGCCTGCTAATGAGGAGGAGACGCTGGACATGTATCTCTCAGCTGGAGCAAGAACATTATGTGTGTGTATGTGTGAGTGTTTTACAGGTCTTGTGGGGACATGAATCTGATTACACAGTCACATTGTGGGAGCTCGCTTTTTGGGGGGACAACATGGAGACACATCCTAACAACCTAAATCATTCAATTTTAGGGTGAAGACTTGGTTTAGGCTGAGGCTAAGGTTAGGTTTAGGGTAAGGGTTCAAATTAGGCTTGAAGCAGTTATGGTTCGGGTTCGTCTCCAGGAAATCTAATGTCCTGTAATGTTGTTATAAGTCATGAAACATGTGTGAATTGTGCGCGCGCCAATACTTGAAAGCTGTTGTCCATCAATCGGTTTGTTTTTAACACTTC
The DNA here is from genome assembly GCA_032191485.1 of Leptoclinus maculatus. Lineage (NCBI taxonomy): Eukaryota > Metazoa > Chordata > Actinopteri > Perciformes > Stichaeidae > Leptoclinus > Leptoclinus maculatus. The sequence goes on along the minus strand of JAVDOI010000093.1, from coordinate 480,302 downwards.
GGGAGAGCAATATAATGTCAAAAACACTGACGTATCATCATATGAAATGAATGTGGCGAACGTGCTGGCAAACACTTCGAGCAGACAAAAATTTCATTTGGAATTGTGTTTTTGACAACCTGACATGTTTATGTTAAGTTGAATGTTTATTCTCTATTAAGCTCCATTTTGCTCTCCACTAACTCCTGGGCCCAGAAGCAATTTTTCGAACACAGGAAACTTACTTTCATTTTGTGCAAAGGAACACTGGTTTAACTTTACTTCCTCAGTCATTGTTCCTGGCGCCAAAAAGCTTGCTCTGGGGGTAATACTTGACAGTGGCTCAAGAACTATCAGGGTGGGAGTTTGCTGACTTGAGTTCAGCCCTGGAAGACCAAGATGGATGCATACATATTTGTAATGTGGCTGACAAAGACACATTTGGTCAACTGAGAACCAAACTGTGTGAAAAACACTTTTTGTTACTCCGAACTCGTCAAATACCGCACCTTGGTCGGTAGTCCCACGCCTCAAACTAAGACGAACTAGGTAGCCCTTTAGTATCAGTTTAGGACTCAGGGACGGCGTGTCAGTTTCTGCTCCTTACATGCATAGTTTATTTTCAAAATTCCGTATCCACAGGTAACGTACAGTTTAACATTGTTTTTTTAAGTTTCAGATACGCAACAAAACGACTTGGTTAATACTTGGTTAGACCTCGGAAAAGATTGTGGTTTGGGTGAAATAGGTATGTTTGCTACGTAAAATAAGAACGCTTGTTCTGTAACTGTGTTAAGTTAGGCTACGTAGGTTACGTTACAAAACTTCGGTAAAATAAGTCAGCGTTGACTTGGTTTCACATGGTGCAAAACCAGCGGTCTCATGAGTGAAAGTCCTGTGTTCCTTTTAGCCATCCAACCTGCTACCAAACCACGGTGGTGAAGCAGTGCTGCCACTGTCGTCTCTAACTTCCTGTCTGCTCTTTGGTGCTGTGCTGTGCGGTTGATTCGTTTTTACTGCTGAAAACAGCTGCACGCTGCAGCTATAAATGAGTGTGATGAGAGAAGAGTCAGCTGGCCAGAAAACCAAAAAGATTGAGTCGCTCCGACAAGCTGAGAGGACTGAAGAGTTATATTTCTGTCCTAGGGATATCACTACGAGCCGGCCTCTTTCGCAACGCACATAATTATCCATGATCCATTGTTGGTATAAAGATATGCTATTCAGAGCAGTTTGATCTCATTCCCTCTCCTCTGCGGTCACAGTGAGCAGAAGCAGAAGTGGCGGGTAGCAGTCATCCAAGAGCACCCACAGCCACCAAACACTGTTAGTTCATGTGCTCTCTGTCAGAATAAAACCACACATGCATGCACACACACACACACACACACACAGCCTAACACCAAAAGGTCAGAGAGGTCGTTGTTTTCATCTTGAGTGATGTCAATCCTCTGTCACCCTGAGCCATTTCCAAAGTGTTGCGATACTGCGACTCTCTGTTTTAGTGACACTTTGGTCCCGAAAGAGCCCCCAGGCTTTCAGGCTGAAAATGTATCTCTCTGTATTCAACCTACAGCTTGCCAGGACAGTTCTGTCTGGAGGCACTTATGGGGCAGAGTATGGGATGTCTTTCCTTCTTATTTCTCTCTCTATGTTTTGTATTTTCCTTTACAGCCACAGATACATGCTCCACTTCTAACAAAACTATAATTGATCTTTAAAATAGAATTCAGGGTAAGACCGTGTCATGTAAATGTGAAGTGGACAAACTACGGAAAAAAAACTAGAAGTACACTCAGTAGAGTGTAGATCTCAGCCAGGTGTGTCTCCCTCTCCCCTACAGAACAAAGACGCGTTGAATTTTGCTCCGGGATCCTTTACAATCAAGATAACAAAATCGGAGATATATTCATCTTACATTGTGCCTAACTTTAGTGGATCATGACATATCAGGTGTGGAATTAATCTGCACATTTTCCAGTTCAAATGAGACAAAACATTGGTATGGATGTCAGTTTTTGAGCCACCACGAAGGCCAAAATGTGGCTTGCAACAGACTAGGTAAGGCTTGTTTTTAGCCTAGTCGATTGCCGGAAAATTCCTTTTGCGATTGAAGCATTTCTTAAATCACTTTCGGTTTACAGGAGTGAAAAGTCAGCAGTCAAAGGATGATAAAAACACTCAGATTATGTTTTGAAGTATTCTAGAGTAGCTGTGGACAGACAGAAAGACGCACACACACATACACAAGCGAACGCATGATCTCCCCACAGGTTGACGCCCATCAGTAATAGAATAATGGGATTTTTTTCAGAGAAGCTTTGTCATGGATTCTGCATGATAGCTGTGCGCAGGCTGAAACAGCACAAGTTTAACTGAGTCAAAAAGCATATTCAGGATGATAACTTATAATGCTGTAGGGGGATAAAAGGAAATGAGCAATCAAACATTTAGCTCTGATTATTTTCGTTTTTTAATAAATAGCTCGCATTTCCTCACAGATTATAACTAAAATGCAAGATACTTCTTTTACACTTACTCACCGTTACTTAAGTGTCTTATCAATAGGTGATGTCACTTGAGCCATTCCCCTTTTACTAAATAGCTCAGCTAGATCAACAACAGAATAATCATGTATTGATCCTGAAGATGCATTGACTTGCACCAGAGCTCATCAGACTCGGATGCATGTTTCCCTGTTCATTAGTGATGGTATATACAGTAAGAACTTTGCCCCCTACCAGTCAGTTTCAGTCCATCCATGCAGTTTGAGCAAGAAAACAAAGTGGAATCCACAATCTATATGTATCGATCCCAAAGGCACACTGACATGACGTGGCTGATGGTTTGTGAGATGGAGATGCCTTTTAATTGGTTATGTAATCCAACCCCTCACCCGGTTGGTATCTGACGTGGGTGGCGTAAGGGTCATCTGGTGGTACATGCTCCACTGCAATCAGCTTATAACTCTGAAAGAGCATTGACATGTTCAGGAATAGTCAATTTGCCTGCATATATTAGAACAACATTGCTTATTTCAGCAGCTGCACATGGTTTTACCACAAAATGGACTAGTGGACTAGCCTATTTAGTTTGGTGATATTCATGGTTACTGACAGGGCGTAGTTTGTGTCGGACCCTGCCAGAACAGGAAATGAGTATGGCTAAATTAGGGGGTGCAGTGTGTGTGTGTGTGTGTGTGTGTGTGTGTGTGTAGGTGCAGCGCTGTCCGTAGTACTGTAACAAAGCGGAGACTGACAAATTGAAAGAATTCGTCAAGGTTTCTAGCCGTCTGTCAGCAACAGATCCTGGGCAGCTGGGTGAATAGCGGCTGGCTAACCTGCTTTCACCAGGCTGACGGACAGCAGCAGTGTAACGACAAACATAGTTTTCATGTCGGTTCCATTAGAAGAAACCAACGATGTTTGTATCTGTGATTCATTGATTTGATTTGATTTCCTCACACAGCGTAGCGAGTGAGGGGAATCTGGAGTCTGTGTGGATTGATACGTTTAATAAAATGGGATTCCCAGTTAGCCTGCTTGCTTTTTGTGGTTGTAAATAGAACGTTAGCCGAACAATTTTCTTTTTCATTGTTGCAATCCACGACCCTGAAGAGAGAACCAGCGTAAAGAGCTGTTCATACACGCTTCCCCTTACTGATTATTGTGAATGCTCGGATTCAAAAATGTAAATAATTATTGCTTTGTTTGTGATGACATAGTAACAGAATACATTAAAGGAAAAATTGAATATTTGTTGTTGAAAATGTTCAGTTTGTATTTACACTGTAGCCAATAATGACCACAATCCTACATCTTTCAATGGAAGGGTCATATTAACATGCCCAATTTTACAACAGGATGGATGTTGAACTGACCTGACCTACAAAGTCACACACAGCACGGCGAACTGTGGAAACATAGAACAAATTAGCAATGCAACATAAAATATAAATTGATCGATATGTTATGGTCAGCTTACATTTAGAAAAAATTGGAAATTTGTTTTAACAAGCTGATTTTAATCCAGGAACCCTAGAAATCGATATGGTACAGTTAGATATGGATGATAAACTCTTCATTTTTCAAACAGGAGGGATTTATGCTGTCGAGTTCTATCACTAAATAACAAGTCTCCTATTTATCAGATGAAATCATAATAACGATGACGTACATGCATGTGTAAGTTCCTGTGAATCACTTGTAGGTGAATATGCTTATTTGAATCCAGCACAGGAATGGCGGATTCCGCCGCTACTCTATGGAGAGCGAACTACTGAATGGTTAAGGTGTCGAATGGCTACTGTTGAAGAAATGACGACCATAAATAGTGTCAAAAATTGAGTTTGAAATAATGAAGAGGAGTACATCTTTCGATCTAAAACATGTCAATTGTCTATTGTGCCATGCTTTTTGTTTTGTTTGATGGTCTTGGCTGTCAGCTGGGAGCAGGTCAACTGGCACACAGTGCTGACTCCACTTACCCAGGCTCGTTTTGACATACGCTGGTGGCTAGTGTACTGATTTGTCCTTCTTACTTTGGTGATGGGTGAATTGGCTGTTCTCTATTTTGATTCCTCCCAAAGTCACAGCGAGATGTGTGATGGCTCAGTGACCTCAATTATCCTGACCGGTGATGTCCTGTTAAGACCACTTTTTCTTTGTCTATATCTATTGATCGTGCGATCACATTGGAAAACATAGCGGCTAATTGGACCAGAGATTTTTTTTTTTTTTTGGTTGTTGATGTCATTTACGCCGGTTTCCTTTCTTAATTGGTTTTGTTTTCATCATTACTCTGCATTGATTTCAAAGTCGCTTGTTTATTGTGGAGGGAGATTTCTATAAGTTGCAGATGGAATCTGAGCACTTCTCCCTTTGTGCACATCTATACCTATTGATTCTGAAAATAAGTAGGCCCTCTTCCATTCAACTGTTCAGTGAAGCAACACCAAAAGAAAAACAATAAACCATACTTCCTCACATAATCAAACTTTAAAATCTCATTTGCCAATTCTCAAAACGACACTGAAATACGATGAAATTAAAAATCCAATAGCTCACTGTAGCACAGCACAGTCCCTCTGCGATCCACTATCATGTGCAATTAGTGACTTGACTTGTTAACTGTATTTTAAACACACACCAGTGCTCATGAGGTCGCAAGAGCCAATAAACACAGACATCAATTTCATGGATTGGAAAGGGTTCAGCTCCTTCAAGGGGCCACTGGAAAGTGTCGTCCATTCCACGCACGGTTTGTTTGAAAAACCAAACCGCAACCCACATTTCCTTTGTTCAAAGGCCAATGAAAATCAGTACAAATACCCCATTTACACAGATTCAATCAATGTGTCTGTGTAGTGTAAATACTCGACATCAAAGATGTAATAATGTAATAATTGTATCATACATTTCTCCCGGTAGATGCAGAGCTACTCCATCGAAGATATTATTGCAGGTGATGACAACATAACAGAAAATCATCACTGATGGGTTAGAGGAGGGGGGGGGAGGGGGCATTTGCTGGATACTCCCTGGAAAAGACAAACCCATCTCCATCATGAATATAATGCTTATTTCACATACACTATAAAACGGGAAAAAAGTATAAAATGCTATTCAAATAAAGTAATGATTTCTGGGTAATAAGTATGTTTGTATTGTCTAAAGTCAAGTCTCTATTAGATCATTTTACAAGACGATACAATGATGTGTTTGTGTGTAGCTTGCACTAGGGCCCATCATAATAGAGTGCATTGGGGCCCCGTCGTAACTACGTTACACCACTGAATAGACACAAGCCCCGTCTCTCTCTCTCTCTCTCTCTCTCTGTTTCACAGTGATTTCTACAAGTGAAGAGAGAGTGGGTGGAGTTATTACAGAGTCATGTTCCCTCTAGTGCTATGATAACAACAGTCTGCTTCTTTTGAGATGCAATGTCACCAACATGGTTTATTGTGGGTCACACGCTCAACCACGCACGGTCACCCCGTGGTCTTAGTTCAATTGCAGATTAAATGTATAGCTGGCACAAAGTGGCTGAGCTTGTTGGAAGAGAAGGACCCACTTAAACAAAGCCAACGGATGCAAGACAAGTGTCTAAGCGGTCTACGGCTCATCAAGTGTGGATAATGGGATATAGAAGCATGATCGGTACAGGCAGTGGACGAGCAAACACACCTTGTTGAGAAGCAGTCAACCCAGAGCCGAAGAGATGATATTAAAATATTATGAAACACTGATATGAATCAGCATATAAAATCCCGCCACAATATCCAAACAAGCATCATATAAAGCATTGTATACTTCTTCCAGCAAAAAAACTATGAATAAATACATTACCTAAAAATAAATCCACAGTCGCCACTATAGTTTTCTAAACTAAACAAATGACGTTCCTATCCTCCTTAAATTAGGTTTTGCGACTCTAATTCCCAGATAACTTTTAATATTGACAGTTGCTGCGGCTGAAACAGATTTATTTAAATTGGACGCTTGAGAATTGAGTCTGGTTCAACAGGTTGTGGATGACCATAAGTGTAGTGGGTTATATAGAAGAGGTTTTATATTAAACGGTAGGTATTGATATTCACCTCACATTTTTGCACCCTCTCCCTCTTGATTTGCATTAACAGCATTTAAAATGGAGGGAGAGGGAACTCTTAGCGGAGTAACTTGCACTTGACTACATGATCACTGTGACTTAACCTGCTCTTTTTCTCTTCTCAGGCGTGAAGGGCACAAGGATCTGAGTGTATTAGACCAGGGGATGGCTGGAATAAAGGCAGCCAATGTGCAATGGAACTCCATGCTCAAAATGAACTACCCAGACAGTTTAAGCTTTCGGGTTCTCTGATGAGATATGACACAGGCTCTCTTATTCCCAGGAGGTGCCTAACCTTTAGAGAGCTGGAGACTGCAGTGAGTGAACACATTGTGTAAGGCTTTTTATTCTCAAGAAGAGATGTAGTTTGAGAACTGAGAAGCATCCATCCATCCATCCATCCATGATTGATAATCAACACTAACTTACTTTGCGTGATCACTGCTATCTTTTGATACAACTTTTGCAGTACCCCCATTCGGAGGGACCTCCAACAGCACTGGTTGTTTGGCTCTCTCGGCCTTGTGGCCTTGCTATTGTTGTCTAGCAGAGGAAAAGGTGGAAGAAGCGTCACGCAAAATGCCAATCTGAAACAAAGGTAGAAGCAAAAGTGGTCAACTTGAGTCCACCTCTACACTCGCATTACGTACTCTTCTCACCGCAAAACAAATCCAACGCAGCCTTTTATTAATAATGGCTTTGTACTCGTGCTGTACATAAAGCATCGGTTACCCTCTTGTGCTGCCATGCCTGCTGCCACACCGCTCACATGAAAGCATTTCAAAAGCCCAGACATTCCATTGTCATGCAAAATTATTTTAGGTAAATACAATTATTTATTTGAACGAACGGTGGAAGAGGTGCACGTTTGAACTTGTTTTAAACTTTGAAATAACACTTTACATTTGAATGCAAAGCACATTGAGTTATGGTGTAATGGAAAGTGGTCTATAAAGCACTCTCGTGCATTTTGTTTGACAGTACTTTTTTGTTATAAAATCAGAGCAATGGTTTTAAATGCATCCATTTGTGCAGTACAGCAAATGTTCTTATGATTTGGACTAAGCGGGTTAATAAAAAGAAGAGACGTGTCTGATGCTTGACTAAGCACATCCTTTGTAAGAGAAATGTTCATTCGTGGCATGAATTTGATGGCAAATAATTATCAGCTAGACATCTGTCATCCGTAATTTGCATAAGGCTTGATAGAAACACAGCAATTACTTAGACATAACTGGAAACAAGCCTTTTCTCTTCTCCAAAAAAAAAAAAACTACTGCACCTGCTTGTGAAATATATAATTTAAAAGCAAAAACAAGAAAAGACTTCAGGATTGCACCATCTTGAATACAGTAAGATCTCCCATGTGAGAATAATCAATAGTAGAATGTGACAGGGTAATGAGGTAGAAAGCAATTCAATTCTGTAACGGTGGGATGATCTAATCTGCATTTAATTTATTCAACAAGTTATCATTTGCAGATGGTTTAGGAGAATGAAGGGAGAACGAACCTTCCGAAGCAGTTTGGGCTGCCAGTGAAATGCTAATACACTGACATGGGAAATTCCATATCCAATTTTAGTCTCATCTCTTGAAGCTTGAATAACCACTTACAGTTGAGATTGTGTGGGACAGTTTGGTGAATATTGGAATTTCATCAATATTGTGCACACAGCTGCTTCCTGTCCATAACAAATTTCAAGCCGGGAAATGAACAATCAGTCTGTCTTGGATTATTTATAGAATCTCTGAACAGGTTTCTATGCATGCTAAAATGGAGAATTGGAGTGACTTTTAACATATCATTTTTAGCTTTTTAAAATACTAATCATGCAAGAATTGATATTTGACTTATTTAACTTTGATTACACTAAAGAAATAAGTGTTAAAAAAATTATGAAATTTGGATGAAAAATAAGGCAAGGAAGTATTTCCCTTTCATCTGGATATATATTTGCCAATGGCAAACATTTCACTGGTATTTAAGACGACGTAAAAAGTGTATACGTATCGTATGTATGCAAACCAGACCAGATTACGGTAGTTCACATTCGTGACAACAAATACATTACAGAAACTAAAACTAGGGATGGGAAAAGTACTTAAATATTATACTCAAGTATTAAAAGTGAAAGTAGTCTATGGTTTGTGGAACAAGCATTGCTGAGCCACACAAATTAAATAGACATTTCTCATAGAGCAAACAGCGGAATAAAACATCACCAAGCAGACAACACAGAAATTTATAGACAATAAAAACTCCACAGCAGCTGCAGCCCATAAACACACATTAAAAAAACCGGAGAGCCTGCACAGTTTTTACACACGCTGTAGTGCATACACACCGCTTTGTTCCTGGGCAACCCGGTGGTTCTTGTCATCTGGAGAGAGAAAGTTCCATCCAAAAACATTGTGTTGTCGTCCTCACCTGTCTGAACGGTATTCTTTTAGCCTTGTGCACCACAAACTCCTCCTCAATCTGCTCTATATTCAACTTCTCTGCTCATTCATTCTCAATGCATAATACAACCAGTCCATTAAGCCTCCCACTGCAAGTCTGAGATGAAGGAGCGTAGAAGTCATCGCTGGAGGATCCATCGTTAGCAGCATTTACCCTGTCCCAGTGTGCACCTATAAATAACGGAACATTATTATTTTATTACAATATGATATAGTATTGTTTAGTTTTTTGTGTTTTCCTTATGTAGCAAAATGTGCCCTCAAACTGCATTTCGTTGCAGAACCCTGTTGTACAATGACTGAATAAATAACCTTGTAACCTTGGTTGGTGCGCTCGCTGGGTGGTGCAATAAATGTGATTAATTAATGTGGATCGTATGTACATTTTTGTGTTTCTGCTGCTCCCAAGTGTTAAAGAAAACAAATAGGTTTGCAGATTTAAAGTATATCTGAGGGATTACTTTGCCAACATTAGCTGTTGGTCCGTATTAGACCGCTATCGTCTACAGCGTACTGGGCTGCAAAATAACATGCATTGGCAGCTAACACAAGTTGTGTATTGACTTACAGACTTCATCACTCTGTTGGTCTTTGTGAACAGCAAAAACATGGAATCCTGAAGGACTTTTAAATATCGAAACTATACATTTTTGGCAATTCAATCCCTAAAAATGTCCTTGGCAGTGTGTATTTACCAGATAACAGCTAACTTTTAAAAAATGTGTTTGGATAACTCACAAATATTTATGCAGCTTATAAAAACCAAGACTGCAAAGTCCAAATCTGGAAAGTAAGACACATGCACAGATTCCTAAAATAAAACTGTGGGAAATAAACAACTAAAGAATGCCTGTTTGATTGAAACAAGGGCAGGAGGCAGCATAACATAGGGCTACAAAACCAATGGCCCGCATAATGTGCCACGCCACATGTTACAGGAAGAGGTCTACACGTGCCATGCAGGCAAGGACAGCGAGGGCAAAACCTTTGGCAGGACGCACCACATTACAGTGTCGCAGCCAGTCACGCTCCATCTCCTCTGGGCTTGTTACAGCGAGACACAGTCTGTCAGGTGTCTCATGAGTGCCAGACTATGAATACACCCCTGCAAACAAACGTGAGTGTGAATATATGCTGTCTAACTAAGCAGTTCATTAATTAATTTGTGTAATACTACGTGACACGGCGGTGCCCTCTTGCTGCTAAAGCGACTTCCTGGTGGGCTTACCTGAGGGGAATGAGTAACGTTGTGGACAAATAGGTTCTCGTCAGTTCAGTTTAGTTTAACTACACTGGCCAGTTTTCCTCAATATAATTAATAAAACTCAGCGGTAACAACATTATGTCAGGTTGAATGTCACTTATTCATTTAATGACACAGAGTGTGATTCACACAGTGGAATTACATTAGTGTTAAAGTTAATGTGTCGCCAGTCCAGTGAAAGCCTATCAAAGCACTCCTGTTGGGTGTTACACACAACATTTAGCACCCACCCAAACTGTCAGCAAACAAAGACATCTTGCTCATATACATTATATATATATATATATATATATATATATATATATATATATATATATATATAACATTACAGCTATCAAAAAGAAAGAGTTAAGGAGGAATTACTTCTCTTGGTACTGAACTGGAATTCCTCCCGTTGTAGATTCATATGAATCACTTTTGAGTCATCCAAATGATCAGAAGGGGTGTGGTGATGTCACAAAAGCACATGCGGTAATCCTCATAATCCGTTATCCAAAGACACTCTACCTGCTAGGAATCAGCCGTATTAACCTTGCATGAGAAGTAGTTGTCAGACCATTTTCCAGGTTTAGCCTTGAGTTTTATTATTTACCACAGTAGTACTAAGACAACTCTTCATCTCTTTTTTTTCCCATCATGCACTGGGTGGAGGGCAGGGAGGCAGTGTTAGCAGGTCACCATGTCCATCACAGTGCCAACACAGACCTCACACATATGAAAGCCCACAGAGACCAACACAAAGTGCTGGAGGGCAAGGGCATAAATGCAAGATGAAAGCAGTCTGTGGACACATTGCAAACGGCCACCATGTCCCTGCTTTGTTGCCAGGGACCCTTTTTTTCCCATAGTCCTAGTGTGTGTTGCTCGCTGTCAAGTAATGGCAAAATTCAATAACATTCAATCTAAATTAATTATATGAAAAACCATGTCAACGTTTTCAGTGGAAGTGTTAATTGGTGAGCTTTAGAGGTGTTGATAGGAGTTTTTCTTCTTTTTTTTTTTTTTACATCAGCTGTTTCCTCCCGCTTCTATTGCTTATGTAAAGCCAAATAAGTGTCTCCTGGCTGTAGCTACATTGTGCATTTAGTGTACAACCATAAAAGTGGTATCAATCTTCTCATCTAACTCTTGGCAAAGTAGCGAATGAACATATTTACCACAATGTAATCTTTAGAAGGTAAAATGACAAGCCCAGTTTGCACCGGGGTGAAATATGTCACTGTTACAAAGCAGCACATTCTCTGGGGATTTCAGTCATCTCCACAGGGGTGATACGTCAGCAGTGACCACTCCTGCACTCCAAATGTGTCTGCCTGGCTCCGCATGAAGCCATAACTCATGCTGCTTCTTCATTACCTGGGATCCTGTGTGCCTGGACCAGCTTTGTTCCACAGTGGAGGGCGTCCATTAATCCCACAGTGCAATAATCTCCACTATCTTAATGATGCCACCAAGAAAGACAGAGACAAAGGAGCAGGTGAAGACAATAGTTTTTGTTCTCTTAAAACATGATGAACCGCTGGAAACACTTCATCTTGTTATCTCACTTACTGTTTCCAATCAAAGCGTTTGTAATGGAAGCCCGGGTCATAGCGGTGGAACAGCTTGGAATCGATTGGCTAAGCTACAGTACGAGGCTTTATCTTTAACTGTTTTGGTTAAAAAGCTCTTTTCACTGCCCTCAAGTAAGTCAATGACTCCCACTATCAGCGGGCTTTCAAAAGGCTTCATGATTATTTGGTCACGGTTCGATAATGCCGGGAACAGGAGTCTGAACCTAAATGCAGATAGAAAGGCAGAGTAGCAAAGTTGCAAAACTTTTTTTTAGACTTTAACACTGGAGGACCATTACGGTAAGTAATCATAATTGCCAGCAGTGTTATTAACAAAGGTCACCTTAGTTGGAATGGCATTTAGCAGCATATGTTGCATATAGAAGTATGAAAATTGGCCCTGATGGGTTTTTAAAGCACATGACACGGCTGTTGCATCTGTTAGCCAGGCTAAACGCAGAAAAATGTAACTGTGGAAGAGGAACAATGGTCACAAGGTGAAACAGAATACAATGCAAAATACAGCGACCTTACATGTCCCCCATTGTATCGGCGTTTACTTCGGTCACTTATTTACGTCAAAATAAAAGTTCTTTCACATCAGACATTAGTCATGTAACTCATTATCATAGTTCGTCCCATAATTGTCTGGCTAGTCATGTGAGGTACTCATGTAAGTTGTTCTCTCCCCTGAGGCTTCAGGCACCACGGATATGATGCCACACTGAGACACACATAGCGTTAGTGAGATAGTTATTTGACCTTGAATGCAGTTTCATCCTCACACTTTATTAAATGAACACACCCGTGTTAACATCATGCTCCCATGGAGACATAGCACACAACCAATCAAGAAAAGAGTGATAATATGACTTGATAGAACCCTAGTTTTCTCCTCCTGATTGAGTTATGATGTACTTAGACAAGTTGTCAGTTATGACCTGTGCCACCTGGACAGATTTCCTGTTGATTTCTTTGTTCTTGAATAAAGTTATTCTGACTAACAGGGGCCTGTTGCCAAGCCAACAGTGACAAAACGAGTGACCAAAAAAAAGAAGCAGAGTGAGACTTCATCTCTCAAAGAAGAAAAGATAAGCTTTTACTCTGTTCAGCCATTCCATTTTGGATTTCATTTCTGCAGAATGAAAATAGGTGGAAGAAGTCAATCATTTTCATTTCAGATACGTCTGATTGGATTCTCTGAAAATGGATTTCCTGTTAAAAAGAAAATTGTTTCCTTTTTACTTTGTTCTAATGTGATGATGACAATTGATGGCATTAGGTGTAAATCAGAGAGGATATATTATATTGATGGGTAAAACATATGTCATTAGGTCAACTCACTCTGGCTCTACACTGATGATTCAAAAATACTGATGTGATAATTGGCCTTCCACTATTAGACTATTGGAGGCTGAGGGTGACTTTCTATTTCAGGTCTTAAATTATCTACCCCAAAGTCATGCTAGTTTTCAATGCTTCACATCTCTCCAGTGCAACCCCCACCCCCACCCCCCCCCCCCCCCCCACACACCTTCTTGCACAGCATGCATCCTCTGTCCTTACATTCTGCTGTACCACCAAGCCTGGTATCCTACAAAGTTAAACACAGAGAAAGGTCAGGGCGGTATTGACAGAGCCCTGCTTAGAACTGTGACATTTGAGCCATGAGACATTTTATTAAGTGTTCGATTTCTCCCGGAAGTAACATGGGAGGCACATGCAGATGAGTGTTATATATCGAAGCTAGTGGTGTCAGCTAATTTGCCAGAGGAGATCAACCTGTGACCGGCCACGCATGGCTGACTTTAGGAGTACTGGACAGAGATGAGGTTGGGATGCTGAAGCTGCTGTTAATGGATTGTTTCCCTACAGAGCAGCATGTCATAAAGACGATCCTTTTCCAAAGTCTGTGCCAAGACTGTGACCTTTTGAGACCACTTTTAACAATTGCTTTGTGAGTGTAATGTGAGACAGAGGTTCTGTTACACTTAAATTCAAGTTGCATCTAATTCACAGTCTCCTCTATACAAGTGTATTGTCATCTACCTTTTTTTTTTTTCCCAGACATGCAGCAATTTCATGTGAAGGGGTCTTGTCATTTTTGTTCATCATTCTGTCGTCATATCTTTACACTGCCTTCATCAAAGAAAACAGTTTCATACTGTAAAAGTTGTGTCAATCAATCAGTAGCATTGGCAATAGGTGTTGCTTAATTTTATCATTTATTTTGCTAATTTGATTATGCAAATGATGTAAAAAAAACAGCAAAGCAAACTTCATTTTACATAATGATGACAGGACCAACAAGATTCACCAGAAAAACAAGTGATAGCATATTTATCAGTGAACCAGAAAGGGACAACAAAAACATAAAAACTGCAATTCATAATACATTTATTACAGCTATTAAAGGCTATACACAGCATTCTGTGTGCTATCTGAGAAGCAACTTCTTAAATACAAAAAAATGCCATCTTAATTCATTGATTCAAACCCTGGGAGCGTAGGAATATGCATTTACATCATGCAATATACATCCAGTATAATATTTAACATGATCTAAAATGATGCATTATTTAAGATGTGCAATGCAAGATAACTCAGTTTTCCATTCATTTCGTGTCACTCAGCACAAAAACAATGCCAATGCAAAGTCAATTAGGATCGTTTTCTGTGGTGGACACACAAATTAAACGCATCCACATGCCCAACAGTCAAAGCTAGTGACGTAGCAGTAAATATTGAGAACGACCACTTACTGTATATTAAGTGTGTGGGGAAGTGGACGGGTCAAACAAACACAGGATCTTCAACCAACGGTTTTGGAGACCTCGTCTCCCACTCCGCTCTGCTGCCTCGGGGCGATCGGTCGCCCCGTCGCTCAGAGGTCCCTGTGGCCGTTCGACCCGGTCACGGCTGTTTTCTGTCCTGGCCCCACAGTGGTGGAATAAACTCCCCACTGACGTCAGGACAACGGAGTCGCTGCCCATCTTTCGGCGCAGGCTGAAAACTTACCTCTTCAAGAAGTACTACCCTGAGACTTCCACTGAGCACTTATTGTATTCATATTAGTTTGTTGCACTTATTACATTTGTTTGTTTCTGCGCTGGACATTTGCTCTGGTTTATGCTCTTAGATGCTTGTTTGGAAAAGGAGATGTACTTATGACTTCTGGTGATTAGTAGTTCTCTGAATACACTTACTGTAAGTCTCTTTGGATAAAAGCGTCTGCTAAATGACTGTAATGTAATGTAATGTTGTTGTGAAGTGACGCATTTGTGACGGTTTTCCTAAACCCACCTCAGTGCTTTTGTTGCCTAAAACTAGGTTGACGTACTTATTATTAAGCCCAACCATGATGTTTTACTTCAACCTAACTAAGTGGTTTCATTGCCTACCCTTTATGTTAGTATTGTTGCGTAAAGTCATCCCAACTGACTCAAAATAACGTGGTGAAGATACTTACAATTGAAGTACATTAGTTTAAAAGTTGTGCTAAGCAGCACATTTCTTTTTTTTTAATATTCCTGTCCATGTACACAAATCACTACATACAAATGTGACTATTTCATAAGACTGTGTCAGTCTGACTGTGTTGAACAGCTGGATAAATCATACGAGAAGACTTCAGCTAAATGACCATACAAAGTCTAAAAATGTGTGGCCATGGCTTTTTTTTTTGCATTTCAATACGTGTTAACATTTTACTTTTCACAGTTAAAGTTAATGTTCTCATCACCTCTCTGCTTTGGCAGAGATATTACATTAAACCAACAACAGAGCACAGTGTGCTCTGACAATAACATAATGTGAAAATCTCTAAACCAAGGGGCATCAGAGAGGATTTAGTAGTTCACAAATGCGAAACTGATTTGTGAGCACCATAAGCGACCCCATATTTACAGCTGTTACAATAGGCTTAAACAACAGGTGCAATTATTCCCTTCTTTCAAAGTAAGTGATCACACATGTGGCAGAAACCTCCCGCATTGTTGTCTAATTTGTTTATGACCGAGAGGCCAACAGCGGAGAGCTTGAACACATTGTATTATGCCATTGGGAAGAAGCATGATGGATGACAGGAAGAAAAAAAATAATCAATTATTGATTATCAAATAATATTAGCCCCTACCAGGACAAGAGCATGCTTATTGTTAAGTTTTATATGATGAAATGTGTAGTGCATGCAGAAAGATAATGGTAGACAGACACAAAATATATGTGTCCTCTGTTCAGTATACTCCCTCTCTGTGTGTATGACAGCTATATTGTTGGGAAGCAGCACTACAAAAAAAAAACATGGAATAAAAAATGATGTATTCACCTATTTCGTCTTTAAGGTTGCTCGTATTTCTCTGACGGAGGCCGCATTAAGATGAGCCAAAGACACTTTACAGCTCTTCAGTTAAAAGAAAAATGCAGGTAACTAAACCTCACACATTATTGAATGATGATGAAAAACTAGGTGAAGAAATATCTGTTGTGTAAAATATTTTTTTTTCCAAGCAATAACTTTCTTACTCAGGAGGAAATGTTGTGCTCTGTGAAGAAAAATGTCCCATTAGTTAAGAGTTGTACGTTTAGACATTGTAGAAAAAAAGGCTGAGGCGTTATTGGTGTCACCCTTTCCTTCTACCGATAACTTTTTATGGTTGTACAACAATGCATTTGCTGCTGAGAGAGAGACAGTATTTGCACACCTGAACAAGGTCACTTTTGAAGAAACGCAGGCTGTTTTAAGGTATCGAACAAACAACCAGTGCTGCTCTTTCACTGTTGAGTCTTCCCTAAAAAGGGGCATGTACCACCTTTTGTTATTTGTATCTGGCCCCAGTTTCTTCCCATCTCTATCCTTTGACGTGACAGGACATTCATCATTCATCCCAGCTGGGGTGGGGAGATAATATGTTATAATCACTCACATCCTCAGCATCAGTCCCTGCTCGGTTATCAGGAACAAGCGACAAAACATTGTGTAGCCTTGTAATGTAAATCCACCTGATGGCCATCTATCGGGTTTGAGGCTTGAAACATTAGAACTGTATTGTTAAGTAATACTATATCGTGAATTGTGTTCAACATACCTGCACTATGTACCATGTCAGTGCTTTCCAATTGGATGTTTCAATACAGCCCGTTCTCATTCCCCACTCTGCAAAATACCAACACTTGCTCAGTGGCCCTTGTCGTCTTACACTCGCGCACCCGAATCCTGAATTGTTGCTCTCCACACATACTGTTAAAAAAAACATAAAAAACAGTTAAATGAATCCTTACCTGTCCTTATGTGTGGGGTCGCATACATTTTCAACATCTGGTAAGATTTGAAAAACCGTGTGGGGCCAGCCTTAAGACATGTTTAGCCTTCAGGCAAATGAACCGCCTATAGTTTCTACACAACGTAGCTGAATGCAGTACTTCAATGTCACACTATCACATCCTCATATTTTGATGTTCTGCTTTAAGTCGTTTTTATTGGCAAAGCATGTAATGTTTAGAATATAAAGAGCATAAGCATGAGTAGCAGAGAGGTGACTGATGCCGAGGAGTGATTTCAGAATTTTCTGCTTAGGTTTTGATTTGTTTGGCACATTTTTTGATGCGACTTCAGGTCACTATTTGAATCCATCGTAACTGCTGTGAAGTCAAGATGACCACAAGTGCCACCCACCACAAAGAAGCAAGCTTCAAACCTTCCAAGGTACCTTTCAAGTGTACAGAGAGGTTCAGAAAGTTGTTGGAGTATTCCTGTAATATTTAATAGAATATGTGGTGACATTTTCAAGGAAATGTACTGTAGGTAATACAAGGTACCTTTGTCTTCACAGAATACAGACTATAAAGCTGTTCGGCATAGCTAGTGTATGCTCTTAACAGTTATAATGTTTAAGTGGTTCTAGTGGAACATATTGACATCTTTTTAATTGTCTATGTGGGGGGTTTACTACTTGTTTGAGCCGTTGCTGAGTGAGTATTGTACAACAACGTGTGCATATTATACTTTTTGTTTATCAGTTTTGTACTTTACCTAAGTAAGATTTCATCAGAGTAATACTCTAAGTGGCATGGGCAGTAGTGTGATGTTGCAAAACCTTTTAGAGAGGAGGCTCGGCCGGATGGTTGAACCAACAAAGTGTGTGACATTGTTGGTTCAAGAACAGACATGAACTTCTGGTATCAGACATCGTCTTTGAGCCCTAGACGTTTTTTTGGCTTATTCTCGAAAATACTATACCCATACTCAAAGGGGCCTTACTCTCTAACTACAAGGTCTATTTGAAAATGTTCAATGGATTTATAACACTGAGGAGGGTTTGCTCATATGAATTGTGTACATATTGTGTATATGTTACTGGTTAATAGCTGATGAAGATGGAACACAGCTCCACTTTGAAAAATGTCAAATTCGTATGGTGAAAAAGCATAAGCTAAATATTAAATGAGGCTCAGTGAAGCCTATAAACCACACACAATCATAGAAAACGACAGCATTAGTCACCCACAAAAGAATTGGAGTGAATAGAGTGAAGTAGGCCAGAGTTAGAGACATAAACGTTATGAGAGGTCACGAGATTGGCTTATTCTCGAAAATACTATACCCATACTCAAAGGGGCCTTACTCTCTAACTACAAGGTCTATTTGAAAATGTTCAATGGATTTATAACACTGAGGAGGGTTTGCTCATATGAATTGTGTACATATTGTGTATATGTTACTGGTTAATAGCTGATGAAGATGGAACACAGCTCCACTTTGAAAAATGTCAAATTCGTATGGTGAAAAAGCATAAACTAAATATTAAATGAGGCTCAGTGAAGCCTATAAACCACACACCATCATAGAAAACGACAGCAGTAGTCACCCACAAAAGAATTGGAGTGAATAGAGTGAAGTAGGCCAGAGTTAGAGACATAAACGTTATGAGAGGTCACGAGAGGTCACGAGAGGTCGCCATGTGAGAAACAGCCTCTCCAGCTGTTCCATTGTACTTTTATAAGCTAAATAACTATATATTTAACTTCCTTTATCCTTGTACATGCACAATCTATCACATACAGCAGTTAGAAATCATTTTGGAGAGCTAGAACCGTCTCCAAAGCGTCTCGGGACCGCCGACCTACGGGAGAATTGCGCCATAGTGGTTGTGTATTGGGCCAGTGTAGAGCCCCTGATTGGTCGATTTCTTCATATTAAACGTCTATGCACGTGTCTGGATGTGGCCAATTGACTGGCGTCAACGGAATTTTCAGGAAGTCTTTAGTTTTCCGAAAAATGCCGATCTAAGCCGGCGGACCCGTGCGTAAACGCCCGAAGCTGCCTCGCTGGAATGTGGTCCCCCGAGCTCATTTGACCCCCCCCTTCCTTTTTTCACAACTTTATTAGACTGTAAACGGATGACAAAAGGCGAAACAGGAGTCTAAAAGGAGTTTGACGACATCGTTTTATGATTTGGCTTTCTTCGGTACCAGTCGGCACCAGTCGGTACCAGTATCCCCCCCGTCGGGGGGCTCTCAGTTTAGAAAGGTTATTAAGTCATGATGAACTTTTTCTTAGCAAACATTTTGACAAAAGTGTGACTAATAATTAAGGTTACACTATTGTACATCTAGTTCTGGAAGCACAAGAAGAGTCCTTTACTGGACTCTATGGGTAATGCTCTCCTCCAATCTCGAGCAATTGTCTGCACACTGAAAATTCAAGCGTAGCCGGGCCAATCAGGACGTGCCTACCCAAATACATGTGGACCCGTAGGGCAAAACACACTGCCGTCTGCCAACCTACACCCTTTTCAGCTCGCAGTGTTGGAGTGATAGGGCCCGCTTGGTAGATGGCATCACTTGTGCTAATAGAACTAGGTTTACAATATTACAATTTTAATCTGACTCACACAGGCTCCGCCTTCTACTGGAGGTACAATGGGTGGAGCTCAATGAATGCAGGCCCTGCCGCAACATAACATTGACCCAACCACACTGATCTTGACTGGCTAGAGGTTATTCACCATGGGCCACCTGTTTCTTTATAACCTAGATATACCACAATGGTAGGGTCTCTCTGTGTTATTTTCTTAGGAGATGCACTCACAAAGCCATCCCGCCAGGCATTTCTTGGATAGGGTTTTAACGACCACACCATCACTGAAGTACCCAAACAGCTGTTCAGTGCGTCTGATTGGAGCCGAATATTTAACATGCCAACGGAAAATTGGGCAAAGCAGATGTAACATTACTTCCCTTTCCCCCGCATGGGGTTGAAGACACATACCATCAAGCTGTATAACCCGCGACTTCAAGCTAACACAACACACAAATAACCAAGTTGTCTCTGAATCTATAATTTCTCTGTGGGTGTCTGTAAAACGGAATCTTTTCACTGCAACTACCAAGGGCTGCCAAGA
This sequence comes from Leptoclinus maculatus, assembly GCA_032191485.1. Taxonomy (NCBI): domain Eukaryota; kingdom Metazoa; phylum Chordata; class Actinopteri; order Perciformes; family Stichaeidae; genus Leptoclinus; species Leptoclinus maculatus. Next base: position 460,034 of record JAVDOI010000093.1, on the reverse strand, counting down.
AAAGCCAATCGATTACTGTCAAGGGGAGGATCCACTCCATCATAATGGCATTGTAGAGTTGTGGTGGAGGGTTGCCACCCAATAGTGATAAGGTACTGTTTTGTCACAGGCATTTCTTTGGCCTAGATGTTGGACTATTTCTGAGGCATAGCATGAATTTAGCTACATTCACTACTCTTTCCCCAGAGCACACTTAATACCAAACATGACATAAACATGACAAAAAGTGAGATACAGTAAGTTGCCATCAAACATCTACTCCCATACAACATGTACACCCTTTTCACTCATTATCAAAAGGCATTTATGAAATGGAGTGTTTTATATACAGTAGACCGTTTTTGCTTTGCAGTTATTGCACCTTAAAAATGAAACCTGATAGCAAAAGGGAAAAAGTGAGGGATAAAAAATGGATGGCGATGGAAAGAGAAAAGGAGTGAGACAGTGTGTTTTCCATCTGAGGCAACCTTGCTAGGCAATTTGGGCCCCCATTTCAGAGGCCTAATGGGAGATGGACAGTGATGGACAGCACGTGGGGGTTACTTATTAATCTGGGAGAGGCAATTGGAGAACCTCTATCGACCTGCAGTAAATTAAATAAAGCCTATCCTGAAATGGCATTATTCTCCCTCAACTCTCCCTCTGCTCCTCTCTTGACCAGCTGCAAGGGATTAGAGCAAATAAATTGGGGAAAATCTGACGCTGTGAAATGATGATGGATATTGACCACACATACAGTAGAAGGTATATACAGTGTTTGAGAATTATTGCAATAGAGATTCATCTTTTGGGGTTTATTGAGGGTTTTAATTAATTGCATATTCCGGACATGAACAATAACATAATCTTTGTATTTGAAAAGGTTTAGTTTATACTGTATGAGTAATGCATTCAGTTGGTTTTTGACTGTTGTTTTGTTAAAGAAACAAGTCTGATAACATGTTGTGACTCAGTTAGGATCCAATCTTTGTGTGCTTGAGCAAGACAGTTTTAACAGGAAGCTTTTTGTTGTCACACATCCAATATGGATAGTAATCTCAGAGGTTTCGTCTCCTCACTCCACCAGATGAACCAGATATGAGAATACGCCTGTTTAGAGGACTGAGAAAATAGCCCTGCAGAAGTCACCTTGTGTCCAATAATAGCCTATACTCTGTTGTACATCCATCCGTCTACTGTTAGTTATTTAGGACAACTTTACCCTAAAGTCTTCAGAAGACCTCAGGGTACCAGATTATTTAGCAACAACCCTTTCTATCCTCTCTCTCTCATATGAAAACTTGATGGCACATGCACGCAGGGATGAACCCGATGGCGATATCTCTTTGGGTGCTACTGTCTTTTACACTTGCCCTCTTACTTACTTGTTTGCCATGTAGAATCTCACCTAGCCGACACTGGTCAGGTGATCTGTTTCCTCCTGAACCACAGGTATAAGACGGAGTGGGCTGTGGAACAGAGGAAAGAATAGAATGGTTTGCGGTGGGAAGAAAGGAAATGGTAGATTCAGTTTTGTAGGAGCCAGTCAGCCCTCAGTCTTTTTGGTAGTTGTACCTCCTCTATTCGCAGTGAATAAGGAAACTTATGATTTAAGGACCATAACTGAAGCCAAGACATGAACATTATTTCCCAATTCTACATCTGCTGAAATGTTCTATTTGGGGTTTATCTTGCAATGCCTTCCTTTTCCTGATTGTACTTTTGCATTTTGAAGGGAGGACATTCATTCCATTTATATTTAGTGGGGGGTATTGTGGTTGGAATATGCAGCCTTGTTAAAGGTTCTTTTTTTGAGTTGGACAAACCGTGGGAATATTCAAGTGGACGTTATTTTCTTGTAAATGTATTACGTTCAGTTAATGCATACATTTCATTGTTCTAACTGTGAATTCCTTTGTTGTAGTCAGGTGGACTATAAATTTGAATGTCCTCTTTTAACCAGCTCTTAGTATCACAGTAGCTCTTGAATTACAATTGTATATAGGCTTAACATTTAAGATCATTCTTTTCACAGAGGTAATTGCTATAATTTAATTACATTCAATATTATTTGAAAAGCCAATACAACAAATACAACTTTGCCTCACAGGGCTTTACAATCACAATAAAACATCCTCTGTCCTTGGACTCTCACATCTGATAAGGAAAGAAAAACAACCTTAAATGGGAAAAAAAGAGGAAGAAACCACAGGGAGGGCAACTGAGGAGGGGTCCCTTTACCAGGATGGGCAGAAATGCAATAAATGTATAGAAGCAACAACATAATAATAAGTACAAGATAGTCAATCTATATGACAGAAATTATACATACATACAATAAGGGTAGTAATAGCAGTAATTATAGCAAATAATAATAGAAAAATGATTACTAATAATAAAAACAGCAGCAGTGGATGTAATAGAATCATAATAATATTAAAAGCAGTAATAGAAATGTGACTCATAATAACAGCAGTGGGTGTCAGACAGGGCAGGGCCACGGCAGCAGGCACAACCATTGTCCAGGAAACCTGCGAGGCGAAAACGCACAGAGACTGTGGGGATGAAGCCAAGCTAGTAACATACATTAATGGGACATGAATGCATACAGACAGAGAGGTAGAAGATGAAAGATGAGCTCAGTGTATCATAGGGAGTCCCCTGGCAGTCTAGGCCTATAGCAGCATTTGCAGAGGCAGGTCCATGGCAAGCCTGAGTCAGCCTTAACTGTGAGTGTTATCAAAGAGGATAGTCTTAAGTCTACTCTTAAATGTGGTCAGGGTGTCTACTCCTGAAACTGGAAGTTGGTTCCACAAGAGAGAAGCTTGGTAACGGAAGGCTCTGGCTCCCATTCTACTTTCTAGGTGCACAGTACTCTAGTGGGGTGGTAGGTTACTATGCTCTCTTTAAGATATGATGGTGCCTGACCATTTAGAGCTTTGTAGGTGAAGAGAAGGATCTCGAATTATATTCTGGATTTCACAGCAAACCAATACGCTACTAATATGATCTCTTTTCTTTGTTTTTGTGTTGCAGTATTCACTGGAGGGTATTAGGAGATTCATAAGAGCAGCCAAATGATAAGGAATAGGTAATAGGACGTGATGGTCAGTGGTGTCGAATGCGTCACTAAGACCTAACAAGACAAATACAGAGACAAGTCTTTTTGTCTGATGCAATTAGAAGGTCATTAGCAATTTCCACTCGTGCGGTCTCTGGCTATGATGCACTCTAAATCCTGAATGAAAATCCTGAAATAAACTATTGATGTGTAGAAAGTCACAGAACTGATATGCGACTGCTTTGTCAAGGATCTTAGCGAGAAAGGGAAGGTTAGAAATAGGTCTATAGTTATAGAGTCCTATAGATCTATAGCCAAAACCAAGAGTGTGCATTTTAAGAAAAGGTTTAATTACAACTACTTTGAATGACTGTGGCACATAGTCTGTTTGTGAAGACAGATTGATTATATTTAGTAAGAGAGGGACAGGAGATGGGAGAAAAGCAATCAAAATACACATAATGCTTTCCAGCTGTTTCTGAGTTTCCTGTGTTTGAGGATAAATCGGTTTCGGTAAAGGCCAAGAGGTAATTAATTTAGTTGTTAAAATGTTGTCATTAGAGAAGTTCATGAAGTTGCTACTACTATAGGTAGTACTATAGTACTATAGGAATACATCGCTCAACAGAGCTGTGACTCTCAGTTAGCCTGGCTACATTGCTGAATTGAAACCTGGGGCTGTTGATATTTTTCTCTATTAATTATGAGTAATAGGCTGCTCTGGCATAATGGAGGGCCTTCCTATATGTTTCAAGACTATCCTGCCAAACTAACGGAGATTCTTTCAAATTTGTGGGTTTGAGGATTGTACGATGGAGCTAACCTTCTTTATTTTGTTATCTTCTTCCCTAGAGGGCCAATAGTTGAGTTGATTGTCATTCGCAGTGAGCCTGTATCATGATTGACAAGATGATCAATTTGGGAGGGAATAAAGTTTGCAGGGAGTCTTCTGTTATATACGTACAGATACTTATTCATGGGTCTGATATGATGAATCCTACTGACGTTGTAGATTTCTGACTTCTCTTGTCATTTTTGTTGAAATATCTCATCAGCTATTGAATGAATTGAGATGGAATTTGCTACAAAAAGACATATTCATAATCCCCAGAAGATGAATTGTAGAAACCTTTATATCTCGACCTATCATCCAGCACCATCATACACTTTGGTTTATGATCCAATACTTGCAGAACTACTGGCCTTCCCGTCAGCCACAGCTGTACTGAACACTGTGTGTTAAGTGTTGATTCATAAATGTTAACATGCTAACATGCAAAACTAAGATGGTAATTATTTTACATGCTCAAGTATCGCCTTACAGAGCTGCTAGCTTGGCTGTAGAATAGTCTTTTAATATAGTGGGACATACTAAGGGTTATGCATAGTACCTGTACTAATATGAGTTAAGGCAGCACCCTTCAACAGGCTGTATACACTTAATCACCCAACCCTGCAGAGCAGCTTGTTGAAATTTACATGCAATGATTTGTGAATTGGGTGATGAGGTTGTAAGGCTCTGTATGTGCTCACTAGCACTTATAGTGTCACCATTACTCTACAATATCTCACATGGCCTTTGCCGTCTAATTTTTCTCAGATTACAGGGGGAAAAGCCAGAAGCTCTTACTGGCTGCCATTAAACCTAAATAAGGCAAGCCGAAGGTCTTGAGTCACGCTAAAAATACAAGTAATTTTCCATAGTGGATGCTCGGTCAGGGTGGATGGGTCTATAATCATGGGGCAAAAGTACATGCAAATTTATGCTACGAATGGAGCAGTGGTCAAACCTATAGAACCCATTAGAAGGCGATGTCTGCATGAGATAAAACAGAAAGCAGCGTGGCTTTCAAAGCACCTTTCATGCTTTCTAATTTGGTAATAGATTTTCATTAGGTAAGAGGAGTTGATAATCTATGCATTAGGACAGTTAAGTTCCATTGCCTAGGTTTCAGGACCAGTTGTGATTTCAGCTTATGAATGGACAGTATCCAGGTGACGGGGCACCATCTTGTTTAGGTTTCAGAAAAAAAGGAAAAGCAAAAACACAAACATTTGTGGTTCAAAAGACCTTGTCGTGAATAAGGGAGCAATTATGAAAAGAGAAAAGCTCTTCTGTCGCATCAAAGGTGATATACACCCCAGTGTGTCAATCAGTTTTGTGGTCATACGGAGAGATGAGTGAATGACGGTTGTATTTAGTATGGAGAGATTTACGAGGAGAGATGAGCAGATACTGAAGGCAACTTCCCCCATCAGCACTGTCATTACCACCACTAACAAACTCCTCTGGGTGTGAGAGGCCTACTCAACTGGTCGCTCAATGGATCCATTACCAGGGCATTAGGCATGCAAGATGAGAACAGTAAATGGGATGTGTGCATGTCTTTGTGCATCTGTTTCTATGTATTGGTTGGTGAATATTATACTATGTGTTGGCAAATGCAGTATTCCAGTTAATGCAAACCTGTTGGAAACAAAACACTCTTTGGGTCATCTGCAAACCTGCACATAAAAGGTGTCCAAGGGCTTTTTGGTAAAAAAAAAAATAGCCCTTCACACACACAAAATCACACATGTTGGGACCCAAATGTGTCAATGCATTCACACATACACACACACACATACAAAGGGGATGACACACAAGCCAACGTCCTTTATGGAGACCATAGTGTCCGCCTAATGGAAAAAAATCATTTTCCTAAGTACTTTGTTGCACCATCTGCATTATTTGGACAGTAATTGCTTCCGTAGTCTGCAGGTTAAAATGTGCAACCTCTAGGGCAGTGTAAATAATGGAGAAATGATAATCTCTTATCACTCCAAAAGTGTGTGTGGATTTAGTGAAAATCAGTATTATATTCGGCATGAATGTTCCACAGATTTGATCCTATATTACATCCTCTTCTCTTCCATTTTTGACATTATAAAAACCATAAGTGCAATTCTGTGGACACTTATAGTGACTTATAGTGCATGTTTTTATATATTTGGCAAGCCATGCAGCAGTCCGGAGAGTGCCATGTAAATCTTCTGACGATAAATTGGTCAGAAGATTTACCAAGTCTAAAAGCATTTGGATATTATGAAATCAGTCCCAACTGTAAAAAAATTGCAGACATCTTGAGCCTGGGTGATATCAATCCCACCCAGGCCATCTCCATTCCATCAAATCTAAGAGAATGCTGTAGTTGTGACGCACTGCAATCGGAGATGTTGGAGTAATCCAATAAAGACATTAGTGTACCATTAGGAGGGCGCTTCCTGGCTTTGGAGGGACACACAGAGCCTTGTTTAGCCTAATAGAGCGTCCCTGTTAACGTTTATTTATGGCAGCAAGATGTCAAACCACTTAGAGGTGGAATGTTGCCTGTCCATTAAGGCTGTTATCCAATGGGAAGCCTCAGAAAAGAAGATATTAGTGCTTGGCCTTAGTCGAATCTTCTTGTCCGGCCCTTTGTTTTCCAAAATAAATAGCTTTGGCCTTTTCAACCAGCAAAAAAAGTGTCAAATAAACGTTCATACTAAAGGCATACATACGTTTCATCTGAAAACAGGTCCCATCATAGTCGTGTTGAAAAAGGGATCTCACTTAGTTTATTTTCCAAATCCCTGAATTAATAATACTCAAAAAGAAAACTGAAAGATTAGTTATGAAGAATGAAGGTCTGTGTAAGGACCTGCTCTCAGCTTAGAAGAATGCAATAAGCACAGCGTTAGTCAGAGGTCACAAAATAAAGGTCATAAAGCAACAAGTCAAACCATGACCAGTAATCATAGTTTTTGTTTACTTGTGCAATGTCTACAGAACCATACCCTGTATTTCATCATTTAAACTGAAGACGAATATATGACTGAACGTGCACATAACCCGGTTATCCCATCAAATAACTATTCATTTGAGACAGCTGTGTCTGATTAATCTCTGGTTGTCACCATTAGTGAAAACTCCAGTCTACATTGTACTTCCATACACTTAACACCATTTTTGCTCACACACGCACTCTGTGTTTATCTTTTTCTCTTTGTTTTGTCAGTCACTTAAGACCTTTCACAAGATAATATTGCTTAATCAATTTCCAATGTCAAAGCCACTTTGAATGTTGGATGTTATTGTGTCATTTTGACTGGTTCAAACAGACCCCCAACCAGTGTTTGGCAAGTTACTTGAAAAGTGATTCCAGATACTCATTACATATTACTCGTTAAAAGTAATTCATTAAATTACTCGTTTAGGGCTGGGCAATCAAAAATCACAATATTTTTGACTAACTACCTCTTTATTGATATTGCGACAATATTTTATGGTCGACCATTGGTGCTTTTACACAATTTACACAATGGGATTTAAAAAAAAAGAATCAATAATATGAATAAGTGGGTAAATGCAAAAAATAGAACAGCTAGAACAGTTTGGTAAGTTCAGAAAATTACATAATTTTACTGTAATGCAGGCTTTAAAACCTGTCACGGTTCGGCAATAAGACAACAGGGGATGGACTTAAATACAAATAGACACGGGGAAAAACAGAGGGTTGATACACAGTGATTTATAAAAACAAGAAACGTCTAAAACAAAACTTACAAAATAAGGGAGTCCAAAAGTGAGTAACCGAAAAATACAATAGTCAAACCAGAACAGGCAAAAAGACACAAAACAGGATCAGGTAATTTAGACATGTGCACAAGCGACACCAACAGGAAGACAGCAGGGAACATAGCAGACGAACCAACCACCAGCAGACAAAAGACAGGACTATAAATACACAAGAAACTAATCAGACAACAAGACACAGGTGGACAGACACGAGGGCAGCCTGAAAGCTGATTGGTGGAAGAAACACAAGGGAACAGAGCAAGGCTGACGGGACTAATACAACACAGGTGATCACAGAAAAGTGGGGAAAGGAGGGAATACCACAAGGACAGGAAGTCAGACAACCACAGGACACAGGGATATTCAAAATAAAACGGGAAACAAACTAAATCATACCAAAACTGTGACAAAACCAGGAAAAGACACTTATGCTATATTATGATATCCAAAATCTAAGACGATGTCTCATATTGCAATATCGATAAAATAGCAATATATTGCCTAGCCCTATACTCATTTCTATACTTATGTTTCTTAGCCCAGCTCTGTCAAACGTCCACATGCACAGCACTTTATCATCACATATGTTTTACATATTATGTATAACATTTAGAAATAGAAAATATGTTTTGGGAAATTCCAAACTAATCTATTGCTGTATTTACTTGACATGTCGAGCAGATTGAAATAACGGAGGCTTCTTGCTCTATTCAGCACCCCCTTCTAACTGATAACCCTCATAAGCTCTTGTAAGCTCTTGTCAGAACACTTCCTGCTTTGCGTCACTGATTTCCTGGCTTGTTTGATCTTGACATAGTGCTCTTTTCTTTGATGTAATCATGCACAGAGGAAAGAGCAGGAATGAGTGTAGAGAGGAGATTGTGTAATGCCAATCTCTGGTACGCGTATGGTATTTGAACAATCAATACCGAGCATCTGCATTATGCAGATTTGAAAGTAAAGTCACAGAAGCTGTGTGTGTCGAATTGCCGTGATTACCAATTTTTAATTCAGTGGAAGTCAAAATATTTGAGACAAAAAGAAACTACTTATTTGTTTTGTGCACAAACACAAAGCCTACTATTCCAAACATCAAACTCAAGGTGATGTTTTACTGTTTTATTTTGTGTAGGCTTTGCAATCTAAGGGCTGTCACTATTGGGTTCATCCCCATACGAATGCGCTTTCATGAAGTATTTTTTTTTGCGCCCTTGTGCCCTGCAAGGGCCTCTCTTACGTCCGCACTTGCAATATATAATAACTTTGCGATCATAGTTCTGCTCTCATTTTTTCTTCAGCATCAAGCAGTCAACAAGTGAAGAAGTTAAGAATATGAAGACATTCAGCAGTGTCCGTCGGTGTACCTCCTCCCCTCGGACCTCTCACCTGCATAGGGCGGTCTCCACACTGGGATGGCTAGCATAAGCTGGAAAGCGCCCAGCAGGTCGATTGCCAGCTTGTGCTCGCTTTCCTTTTTAGGAGCTGCGCCATCAGACTGGGCAGACTGTCAGCTCGCCGAAATATGAGTTGGTCATCTCCACCTGCGACTCTCCCAGACATCCAGGAAGAGGACCGCTATGGCGTGCAAGAGTCTGCTGGCTCAGCTCCCTCCATGATGGGCTGTCTACCTGACTTTCCCTCCTTCTTGTTGGGAGCACTGGAGGTTCAGCCAAGTGCGGGGTTTTCTCCATCCCCACTGCTACCTGGAGAGCCGCAGCAGCGGATCAGTTGCCCAACGCTAAGACACTTTTTTTTAGGACCTGTAGGTCATCATAAACACAGCTGCAGATCTGATAGGCATCGCGATGCCGGCTGAACAACCAGCCCCTCATCGCGGCCTCTAAGACATCTACCAGCAAGAGCCGAAGGCCAGACGTCCTCCACTGTAACCTCACTTCAGCCCTCACAGGGGTGGCTTTTTTCAACCGTCAAAAACTACACCGCACATCTCATCAGGACCCATCTATGCTCGCCTCACTGACAGCTCGCACCAGTGTGCCACTCAGGTGGCTGCAGCACAAAAAAAGCCCAGGGCTCTCTCTCCGGAGCTAGCCCCTGACATTGATAAGGCTGTCATGACTGTCCTGACCCTCAACTCGGCTTCTATGGTGGCAGTCCAGAATTATGGCTTAGCAAACGATGATGCAGTGTAACAGTTGGATCAGACGGGAGATGCTGGAAGGTCCCATATCCCCCGGTGAGCTTTTTGGACCACTCCACGAGAAGGTCACGGCTCAAGTGAAAACTGACCTCCTGCAGCAAAGCTGCACCTCAGCCGCAGCACCAGACAATGAGACTCTCTCTTAAGATGAGGTGCCCCATTAATTTCCCATTCAACACGCCTCCTCTCCACTCTGCCTACCAGCCACTCCCTCCTCATCAGTCAACTGCTTCCCACCTCCAATCAAGCCAGTATTTAAGCCTCTCCTGCTTACTCACTCATTGCCGGATTGTTCTTCGGACACTTTTGCAACACTCTCCAGCACTTTGTTACGGACTCATTCCCTGTTGCCAATCCTGCCGGCCTCTGACGATCCTGTCTTGTCTAATTCCAGCTAAACTCACCAGGCTTCTGTCTCCCACCTTGAGATATGCTTCTTTCCCCTTGGTTCCTGTTTGCCTGTGGATGCGTGGTGTTTCCATCCAATGTCGACGCTACAATGTAAGTGTTCCTGTCTACTTACCTGCGGTTTCCTGTGGCCCAGAGACTCTCAACGTGTTGCCACACTTGCCATTGTGTCCTGTGGGTACCTACCTGCTAGCTTCCCAATCCTCTGCCTGTCCCTTACTGGTTTGTCTGCTTGGACTGTTAGCTTCCCTGGTTTCCCGATCATCTACCACCACAACTACATCTCCTGACTGCTCCTCTACGGTACCGTTACCTTCACCTGAACTGCCTTGTGTGCTGGTTTACAAGCCCTGCTGTGCTCCTTCTGAGTTTGGCATTGAAAGTCAATACCAACTGTTTCTGCTCTCCTGTGTGATGCAATTGGGTCCTACTACTACCCGTTACAGTAGGACTGGTTTGGGAAGACAAAGGTGGATCTGTTCGCCTGACAACAGAATACACAATGCGGACTCCATGAACACCACAGACCACCCTCCACTAAGAGTGGATGTCTTCTGTCACCAGCAGCAGCGGCCTAAAGCTTTGCTTTATGCATTTTCCACAGCTCCTCTCATTCCTCTCTTAAGTGTATATTCAGGAAGAGAATCTAACAATCATTGTGGTGCCACCCGAATGCACAAGTGGTTCCCAGCTATGGTGCAGGTGCTGGTGGGGAAACCATGGCAGCTCCCATGTCACAGAGATGCACGGTCTCAGCTGGACCGTGCAATCCTCCACCTTCCGAGTGACTGTGGGCCTGGCCACTGAACTAGAGCACTTGGAAAGGTTAGGGTTGCCCCCTACAGTGGTGCATGCTATCCAGGATGCAAGAGCCGCTTCTACTACAGCAAGTAAATGGTTTGCTTTTCAGCGCTACTGTGTGGAGAGAGGCTTAGGCCCACGACATGTCCCTTGCCTTGCATGTTAACCTACCTTTAAAAATTAGTAGAGAATAATTTGGCCCCATCAGCAGTCAAAGTGTATGCTGTAGCCATTTTCTCCTGCAATGAAGGCTATGGAGAGTGATCATTTTTTTGCGCATTCCTTGCTGAAGCACCTTTCGTAGGTAGATAGATGACAGAAACCTGTCTTGCCTTCTCTAGCACCATGGATTTACTGCTGGTGCTGCACACTCTCTGGGAACTTCCTTATGAGCCGATAACCCAAATCTCTCGCAAAATGCTATTGCTCAAGACAGAAGTCGTCCTAGCCATGACATCAGCTAGAGCAAAGCTTGGCACAGCTTTGCACCGCTTCAGCCACGACTTACGACACATTTAAGAGCTGTCGGGTAGCTGGCCAAACCTGCAGACCTCTCTTTGAATCGCTGTTCACATTCAATTATGTGTATTGACAGCTATGTCTGACAATTGGAGGACAAAAATATTAATCAGCTGTTTGGAGCCAAAATTAAGATTGTGGACATCATCCCTTAATGTAGCTTTCTAGTTATTTAGCTAAATTCATGAGTTATCACCACAAGAAATGGCCACAAATTGGCAACAATGGTGGACTGACGCAGATGTAGAGGATGTTGTTAATGACCTAACTGAAATAACAAGTCTTGAATGTGCGTATTTCATGAAAATTGAAATAATGTTGGCAGGAAACTGATTAGTTTGAATAAAACAAAAATAACGGCCCTAACAATAAGTGAATGAGTTGAAACAAATCGGCAGTCAGATTTTTAGGCTAATACAGTGCCCTCAAATTCCCTTATTTCCTTTCGGCTAACTGACGGTATTTTAATGCTCAAGTGCGAACAAGGAAGTTTCCATCAATCAACATGGACCTGGAACACAAACTGAACAGTGTTGGTAGCATCCATTGGTGTATTGTTTGATCACAACAAGATTAGAAAGACCGTGAACAACTAGTAGTCAAACAAAAAAAATGAGTGTTTCTCTCTCTCTTTTTTTTGTCACAGAGGTTAGCCAATGTAGGAATCACTTTCTGAACCCTGTATGGAAATTGTGTGCGTTTTGAATTATGACCACAGCAAGTGAGCGAGCATATGGATAAGGGTATTGGCCCCAGCGAGGCTCAAAGAGGCTGCAGCAGGACGCAGTGCTCCATCAATATCAGATTTTAAATTGGAAAAACGTTTGTGTGTCACAAGGGGGCCGAACCAACGGGGCAACTTGATGAATGGACCGTCTTGGTGATTGATGGTCAAGGGGGAGCGGTCAGAGGGAAAGTTATGCCACACTGTGTCAATTGCAGGTTGTTTGCCTCTCATGAATAGTGATAACTGAAAAAGTGTGCAGTAAGTACCCTTGACATGACCATTATACTTTTTGCAGGTTAGACTTGCAGACAACATCCATTACCCCAACTAAAATATTCAAAATGTTCCACGACAGCAACAAGGACGACTAAATAAAGGGCGATCCTAAAAAAAAGGGTGATCCAATCATTGTTCCATTCAAGCCATGTTTCATGGTAAATGTCTTTGTAGATGCACACATGTCATATTTTTATTCTTTCATAAAAACCATCGTACTATCAGAATATGTAAAGGCATAGTGTCTAAACCAAGGATGCATGCTCCCACATCCATTTTCAGCACAATCAAGGACACACATACACACACACAGACCCACATGTATTAGCAATAAATGGCCTTGCTAAGTAGCTTTAGTTATTGCCATTCGCACTGCCATTTCACATTGTCAACACTTGATACAATCCCAGGAGTCTGGAATAGCATAACATATTGGGAGGGCTTTATCATAGAGAGGGAAGGCTGTATTTCAGGCTCCTGAAACGTACGTTAATTGTCTAGCTAGCCAGTAGGACACGCTCACATGCACACACATGCACTAAAAGCATGCATGGCCGGCCGTCTATGTCAACAAAGCAAGGAGAAGCTCGGATTACAACACACACAGAGTGAGAGTGATTTAATTCTCTGCTCAGGTACACATTACTCCTCTATATCTTTAGACAACAAATAGTTGTTTGCTGCTACATTAAAGCTATAATAAGGAGTTAAATGTCTGATTGCTATGGTTGTAACATTAAATATTTGGCAATAAACACAAAGGGAGTATCATTAGTTTCAAGTATTTTGTTAGAAATCACAGTATTAAGCATATTGAAAATGTCACCTGGTGGTGGTACTAGTTTTTTACTGGTACTAGTAAGCTCTATAAATGATCCACTGGCTACATTATAACATCTGTTGTCAGATTTATATCTAATGGGTTTCTAGGTTGTCCCAAAGGAGGCTTGAATAAATGTAGCAAATTCAATGGCAATCCTTTGAATAGTTGATGAGACATTTTACTCAAAACCTCTAATGTCAACCTCATGGTGGCTCTAGAGCAGGGGTGGGCAATTGTTTTTTCCAAGGGGCCACATGAGAAACAGAGACTGTTGTGGAAGACCGGACAAAATAGACTGAACTCAATCCTGCTCAATATCATTCCACCTCTTTATAAAAAGCAGTAAATTGTATGGTTTTGATAAGTATATTTGCCAAAGTACTGCACTTATGTACAAATTCAAGGTACTTTACTTGAGTGTTTCCATTTTATTCAACTTTGTAATTAATATTGTACTTTTTACTCCACTACATTTGTCTGGCAGCTTTAGTTACTAGTTACTTTGCACATTATAATTTTTCAAACCCTTTCTAACTACCCAAACGAAAAACAGAGTATAAATAAATTAAAATGAGCTCCACCTGAAACATCTGCAGCAGGAATAATGATCCAAACAAATATACATTTGTAAGATCCATATATAATAGTAAAACACTGACAGGGATCATGTTTCTTTGTTGTTTGTAGGATTCTAAATGTCTGAACACAATTCCAAAGAAATCCATCATAATAGTTGTCAAGATATATCCAACTGAACCAAAGTAGTTGACCAACCACCTGACATTGCTATCCTCAGAGCCATGCCACTAGTATAGATAAAATGACAGCGCCAAAAAGCCTTCCTACCCAAAAACAACGCTTTTACCCCTCTGCCATCCGGACAACCTAACCCATATTTGAAATCCAAATAAATATTATGAAAGTATTGCAAAACTACTCTAATCCTCTCAGAAATTAAACTAAAACTACTATTTCCTTTCATCAATAAACACAAAAGAAAACTAATTATTGAAGTATGGCTGGCTGGACGATTGCACCGTGCAACATAAAGTATAGTGTTGCAAAACTCTGTTCCCATATTCTGAGTGGAGCCGCTCAAGTGTTGCGTTGGGATTTATTTATATCTGTTATTCCAACCCTCACAGGGAAATGATTGTGTTCAAGTAGGCTACAATACTACAGCTGGAGAAGACGTGAGAGAGTGAAAGGAATTCTTGTCTTGTTATTTTTTTTATCAGCATGCATAAAGCGCTACAGCTTTACTATCAGACCAGTGACTGAGGAAATTGGGAATGATGGTCACTGCCATTGTGGATGATTAAAAGTGAATGAATGAGCACACAGAGAGCGCTGAGAGAGGATGAGCGCATGCCACCAAGTACACGTCACAGAGAACAGTAATGAATAGCAGGGGAGGGAAGAAAGGGGAAGAGGATGAGAGAAAATGGGAGGACAGATAGAATAATGGGGAAATTAGTAGATGTAGGGAAAAGAGAAAGAAAAACACAGGTGTGGATGAGAAAAGAGCAGGGCTGACAGTCGGGTCAGGTTCTTTTAAAATTACAGTACTAAGATGTTGAATGGGGGCTCACAAAAACACCGGAAAGAGAGCGTTTCCAAATGTGTCACATCTAATACAGGCTTCAAAAAGAATCTGCTTTAAATTCCAGAAAGGGTATCTGTCGACAAAAAGAAAGAGGCGGCATGTGTGCTACATGGCTAAACGGAACGAAAACAATATTGGTATGGACAGCATGCATGTCTGTGTTCGGCCCTGACACAGGGAGCAATCCAACTCACGTCAACCAAGGAACATGCATCCTAATATTATGAGGGAATGGACTAAAAGCAAAACCTTTTATTTTTTCATAAGCCATTGATTAACCACTGTTTAGCTGTGACAGACAGAATCAATACATACACACATTGTAATAATAGCACTGATCACAGGAGGAGCCCCCTTACAAGGCTTTCATTGACTTAGCTTCTTATCTTATTGTCTCAGCCCAATACAAAAGGCCATGGCATTGTTCAGCCAATCATGATCTGTTTACCTAATCTTATGAAACTCCTTTCATAAAAAAAATAAACCATGATACTCCTTCTCACCAGTCCTTGGCTCTGTCATCATGGAGCCGGAATCATCATGCATATTGATATTGGGCAGCAATGTGATGCTATGATTGAAGATATTCAGTCCCTGATGTCTGTCCTTCTGTCCACTTGGGTCCTTTTCAGGAACCACATGGATTTGTGAATTGACCTCTCAGCAAACCCCTCACCGAACAGCGGTTATCCAATCACAGCTCAGCAAACATAACCGTCCCGAGATGTCCCAAGCCGTTGAGGGCCATATAGAAGTGAAATATAAGGTATAGGGATGTTAAACAATGATTTGGGCTCATCAGGGAGTGACGTTGAGTTCTCACAGTGAGTTTAGCAAAATACAAAGATGTGCTAGGCTTTGTTATCTCTCCTCTCTCTTTGTCATTAGCAGAGAGCAGTGTACATAACATCCAGGGTATAGGGTATGAAATTAAACATGTCTGTTGTAGTTACAGAATGCCCCCTCATTGGTTAGTCCTAATCCTTTAAGACTTTGTTCTTGAAATATTTGATTGAAAATCCAAACAATGGCTAACAGCCAATATATCTACCAGAACACACACTAGAGCAGAAAGCATAATAGAGCATACATCTATGTGTTGCTTGTGTAAGTACATTTTTCTTCACTATGCAAGACCATGGGAAGTATGGGTGCAGAGGGTGCAGCACTACACCCTGGCAGATGCTGTAAATAAATGAATAAAAACTTGAATTTGATTGTTGTTGGTTATGTTCATATTCTAATGACACTTTGATATTTGTAAGTGGTGAACAGTGGAACCTCCAGATTTCCAGTCTGGTTGGAAATTAAGTTTAGGTCTCACAATCACATACTTGCAATCAGGCGCGCAACAGCACAAGAAAGTGGCAACGCAATTTTTTGTTTTTATCGGATTTCTTTATGAATTCTTCAAAAAGAGCAAAACCCTGTGGATAAGAACCAACAGCTGACAGGAGCACCTGCAGCGAACATGATTTATTTTTCTCTCTCTCCCACAAACAAACGATGCATCCTTGACATCTACTGGTGAACTCTAACAAAATAGGATTCTTATGTTTACGTCTGCACTGTTTCTTTTAGCCTAATGTTTGGCTGCACTGTTAACAAAAAAGAATTCCACAGTCCAGACTCCACAGTTTCAGGATTTGATCTGCTTTGACCTCCCACCTCCAACTCACACATATTGAGTCAGCCCCACAGCATCCCCCTACTTGGAACATGTTCTATGATAATCATCTAAAGTGGGTTATGTTCATATTTTTTTCTTATGATACTGCTTGTAAAATACAAGACTACAGACTAATGCTTATCTTTACTTCCATGTCGTCTACGCGGATCGTCAACTGGTGAGGATGCAGACATCCTGTGTCCGGGACATGTAGCTGTAGCCCCAATCTCTTAGCATAATGTCATGTTAGCAGCCATTATGTGGATTTTCACAACCCTATTGCAGGATTCCTATTTTTCAACCAGTCAGCCAAAGTTTTCAACAAACTCACAAAGTAAGACTTAATTACGGTAGCTTGCCAGTTTATGACAGCTGAAAAGTTCGGCCACCAAACGTTGGTCACCGGCTAGAAATGAAAAGCTGCATTTCTCTAAATTGAGTGTTTTAAAAAAAAAAAAAGCTGCCACCATCATTATAAACTGCATATGTGCCTTGACAGGCATGGCAACTATAATCAAGGGGACGGGGCTCAGTGAAGGGTCAATTGATTTTTTTAATCCGTTGTAAACATCAGGCAAGGAGCGTCAACATCAATTAAGCAGGGTCAGAGTTTACAGGCATCTGTGCATACTCGTTAACATCTGCACATCATTTTAAAAAAGGGATGACTGCTGCAAAAAAACCTGTTTTCCACCAGATATTCTGTCACTGTGTCGGTCTAAGCAAACAAAACTTGATAACCTCCTCACAGTGTCAAAAACCTGGAATTTGTCCAATATTTGCATTGCATTAGGTCGCTTGTTTGCCATATAGGTCAAGTGAGGCCTGATTGAACTGGCAAGGTTTGTCATTTGTCTGATGGGGTGAAGAGTGAGACATGGAGATTCAGATCTATTTCTGGA
Source organism: Leptoclinus maculatus (assembly GCA_032191485.1). Lineage (NCBI taxonomy): Eukaryota > Metazoa > Chordata > Actinopteri > Perciformes > Stichaeidae > Leptoclinus > Leptoclinus maculatus. Next base: position 442,505 of record JAVDOI010000093.1, on the reverse strand, counting down.
TGAAAACTGTGCCAGGGAGCACACAGGGTGGCGTTTGTCCCCTCAGTGTCTAACTGCCTTGTCTCTTGGCTGTACTTCTCATCAAGTGTTTCATGAAAGACACAATCAGACAGTATTTGTTTCTTGTATTAGATTATGGAGTATAGGGCAGAATCAAAACTTGAGGGAGACTTTGCCAAAAGTTCAATCAATCTTCCATTTAACATTGTACTGAATACTTTGAGTGTTTCTCTTTCAAAATAAAGTTAAATTCACAAGGTTGAACAGCCAATAATTCCAGGATTTTTATACCTATGAATGCAATAGAAAGGGAGTTAATGGTTTTTGAATAGATATATTGATTTCCAGGGAAATTGTGTAGCCATAACAAAGATACATTCATAGCACCAGGTAAAAACAGCCGTAAAGAAAGCAGTAAATCAGAAATAAGTGGAAAAAAAGGACTGATGGATGAAGAGAGAAATGAGAGAGGTGAAATTCAGAATGATGAAAGGGATATGTCGGTAAAATTGAACAAGGCCACGCAGGACAAACCCACTATCAGATACAGCAGGTATCTGATAGTGGGTGAGGGAAATGCACCTCACAGATGAAAGATCCACTCCAGATGGGGAAATGTATTCTGATTCCTATACTCTCACCACATCCTCCTACGGGGAGAGCCTTATCTGTGTTCCCTCATAACAATGTACAGAATACAAATCTACACTCCTCCCGTGGCTCCCTCTCTCCAATCCGCTTACAGTATGATAAAGCAGCTCCATGGCAGAGTGCTTGTGTAGCACGGCTTGCTCTTGGCCCCGAGGCTGTCGGGCATTAGCCACGCTAGCATTGATACTGACAGGAAGAGGAATTTATTGCTTCACTTCAGTGCCTTTTGCCAACTCCATATTCCCCGCTGGTCATTTAATGAGAAATGGTGATGAAAATGGTGAATGACATAAGTAAATACTCTACTAGGTAGTTGACTTCAAATATTGATGTTGGAGGTCCCCCACTGTGTTGGTGCTACTGGAGTTGAAGCTTTAAACATCCTGAGGAGAGAGATGGCACTTTAGAGACTACATTTGACCTGAATCAGCCTCTAAGAAACAGGGTTTTCATTGCAAAACCAGTCAAACATGGCGTTATTATAAAGGTGAAGAACTTATTTTTGGCACTAAGATGCATGGTCACAATATCATTGTATTCAGTGCTAGCATGGCATGAGACTGCCCACTGTTACATTACTTTCTGTTGCTTATGCTTTAGATCCAGAACCTTCGAACCTATCTCTTTCTTCTTGAGCAGCCCCCCCCCCCCACACCCCATTTGGTAGCTAGCAGGGAAGATAATGAGTGTAATTACTCAAGAAGCGAATGGAGTTCACATCTTCAGTGAGGAGAAAATCTGCGGTGCTGTGTCAGTGGGAAAGTTCAACTCCCCACAGAGACAGGGCCACAGCCATTGTTGACTATTTTGCTGACCCACACTACAGGCAAGGCACTGAGCACCCACGGGGGGCTCTGACTATCATAACACCAGACTATAGTTTATTAGGATGGGGAAAATTGAATGCCCGGCTGAATATCAGTGCTTTTGTCCCCCACAATAACCGCAGCATGCACTATATAAATGTGTCACGGTTCGTGTTTTTACAGACTGAAGAATCTGGATACGTGCCACAACCACTGTTGAACTGTGTAATGGTTAAACCATTACTGCTGAGCTTGAGCATGTTTAATACAGCTTTTAGCTTAACTTAAAAAGTACAGCAAACTAGAACTCCGCTTTCCAAAATGCAAAGTGCACATTAATGAAAATTGTTACAATGAAAGATCATAAATAAAAGCATGGATTACATTTTGTCGAAATAACAGCAGTGATTGCAGAAGAGCCTCCTGACCCCACGTGTTGCCTCAAATGCCAGCAAAAGAAATTGTGATGTTGTTGATTTTTGTTTGTGTAGTTTGTGTAGTCTGTGTGGATACAGAAAGCAACTTCACTGGTGTTCATTCTACTTTGCATCAAATGGTTGATCAATCCCGATAAGGTACTTGATTAATCATTATTTTTTGCATGAGAGAACCTATCAACTTCTAGAAAACAAGAGCTGCTCCGTCAAAATGGCCACCAAGGCAGTGGGATTTGGGTTTTTGCATTGAAACAAAAAACAGCTTCAACTGATTGGGGTTACTAAATACGGAAATGTTACCAAAGTACAAGAAGGACTGCGTATATGGATGGGTCAAACAAACACAGCATTTACAACCAAGAGACTGCTGTTCTGTCACGTAGCCTCGATAACACCAGTCAGATACCACGCTCACTTATTTTATATAACAAACATACGGATTTTAACTCAAACCGTAGTCTTTTCCTGAGCCTAACACAGTGCTTTTGTTGCCTGAACCTATCCAAGTATGTATGTTGCCTAGGTAAACATAAAAGCTAAGCCAACCTATGTTGGAAGTTATATCTTAAAAGACACTGTATGCATGAAACAAGTGGAAACTGACACGCCATCATTCGCATCAAAAACTAATGCCAAAGGCGTACCTAGAGTGTCACCGCTAACCAATGCGTCGGTATTTGACTGAGTGCTGCCTGGAAGGGGTCAAGAAAAAGAAATGTGATTGATGAGACAGACACTTGGTGGGCTAAAAAGAGCTAGAAATCAAGCCATGAACAGTATGTGGATTGTCTTATCTTCTAGGACTATAATAAGCTCTATTGTCTATTTGTTATATCTCCAGTTGACGGGCACAAATTACATTCTGTGGTTTGAGGACACTGTAGCGCTCGCTGTGTGGTACTGGGATAATCGGGTAGGCTTTTATAATGGTGGCAATTTTTCAAAGTCAGGAAGAGGTTGTAAAGAAGATATATGAACTCAACTAACTGGCCCACATATGGTTTGATAGCCCTGGGGCTGATGTTTTCAAGTAGAATAGATTGAAATTTCACCATCAAAAATCAACTTTGGTGAACTATGACGCACAAATATGTGGTAATAACCAATTGCAGGGCTGACCTTTGAGCAAACAAACCTGGAGAGTCCTAGGAAGCTGCCACCATCCAATTTATACAAAAAATGGTTTGCAATCGGTAGTTACACAGGAGGGGAGGATTAAAAAACGCACCTGCAAATTTACCAATTAGTGATCGAGAAAGATGTCACCAACTTTCCAGCACCAACATGCACCTAAATGACGTCTGATGTGCCACTTTTTCGTCTGACCGGGCACTAACGACGACACTGTGTCGTGTTTCCCCAACCCCCTTCTTACACTGTGACAGTAACAGGCACTTAAGTTCTGTGACAGGCTTGCTAAGCTGCTATGTAGCTGAGTGTGGGACTGACGCTGTCGTATTCACATTCTTGGGATTTTGTTTGCTACAGCTACACTGTCAGTTAGGGAGAGGTGTTCACCGTTTGGGTGGTTGAGGGACGTTATAAAATGATTTAATCTGTCCTTTTTCCTCCATCATTTGGCTTAAAACCTTATACCCAGTGATTGTTCTCGTTTTACTTAACACCTCCTTCACACTGTTTTGGTCCTTCACGCTAGTTTTGCAATCATTTTGCTGAAGAGGTTATTCCATTCCCAGTTCTATAACTAATCTCCCTCTTAAAAGACTTGACTTCCATGCCTCCAGCAGTAAAACCTCTCGTTTTCTGTGAAGGAGGTAATCACATTTTTTGTTTTTGGGGAAAGTTAAATTGTCCGAAAAACTGTGACTTCTTGTTGTTAAAATGTTATAAAAAAATGTGGATTAATGGGTATAAAGTAACAGAGCCCACGGTATCCTTGGTATGTAAACACAAAGAAATAGTGAAAGCTTGTGCTCACTCAGATAGGACTTCTAGCACCCCAGACAAACTGCAAATCATATGTTAATGCAAAAGAGAAAGAAAGGTCAGAGTGTCGGGCCTTCAATTGGCACTGCAGTTTTAACAAAACGTAACTGAAACAGGGGTAAATGGTGCCTTGCTGCAAACTATTTTCAGCAGTGGTGAATGCAGAACCAGGCACCCAGTGTAACAATGTGGCTCATTGATGTATTTTATTAGTTTTTGTAGACAATGGGGCGCTGTGTCACACAGACAAAACATATCAATAGAATCAATTCATTGTTGGTTTTAGTCTTTTCACTGGATTTGTTGACAACAAGACACCAGACTAATTCTGGCTACTGAGGGAAATGTATTTGAAACCTGCCATATAAACTATCATTTTCTGAATCTTCCTCCTCCAGTAAGACCCCACTTTCTCAATACGGTAGAAGAGGATGGTGGCTGTACATAATGTGTTATTATGCGCATGCAATTGTCACTGCAATGTGATAAAAATGTAAACACCAGGGTATGATATTATCAGAGTGATTATGTTGTTTACTACAATTACAACAATCGCAGTAACATTCAAGGGGACGACAAATACTAATGGGAAGCGAACAGACCTCATATCACAACTAGAGACACTGTCACACTGCTGATTAGATGTCATGCCAAGCAGCACTTGTCAGCTATAAGGCAACTTTGAAATTTGATACTTGGATATCAGAGTTAATAAGGCCACACGAGCCATCTATAACATTGCATTGTATTTACATAGACACATAGCCAATTAAACTGAAAAACAATGCCAGTTCATAGTGGGTTGACAAATGCTAATAGTTGTCATGCAAATGGTGGTGTTAATCAATGCAGTCATGGAAATCGCTTAATCAGCGTTGCCTTAATTGCTGATTGTGTAACTGACATTTTATTAGGGGGTGGGTTGCAACACAAATCAGCACCAGTGTCTGTTACTATTGTGGGACACACAATTAACTGAATTAGTAATGTTGTGGCTACATGGAATACATAGGCAAGGATTCAATGTTTCGTCCTAAAACAGGCATGGTTGCAAGTCCACAGCCAGCATTTCAGTCTAACAACTGTAACATACATTCATCATCGCAAGCCCCAGATTATATCAACAACAGATAAGAAAAATATCAAGACACTTTTTTCTTCTTTTTGCTCCAAGTGCTCTGTTTCACTTCCAACGGGTGGATGGTATGTGCAACTGAACAATCCTGCAGTCCACTGGATTTACCTTTAAAGATGTACAAGCTGCTGTTTGTGCTGCATCCTCAACAAGGTGGAGTGCTCATTCATGTTGTCAGGCAATCTTAGATTCATGACGTGGTCTCTCCCGTGCTGTTGAAGTGCTAAAGATTCGAGCACCACCTTGATCAGGTGTCCCCCCAAGTGTGAGAAGGTTCTCTATCAAGTCTAGTTGTTGAGTCATAAAGAAAAAAAAGACGCATTAAAGCACTATTTGTTTCAGGACACACAAGTGCAGTGAAAAAAAAAGAATTGTAAAAAATAATGCTGACGCCTCACCTGCAATATGCAAACTTCATGCCTATTATGTTGATGTTTGGAGACCAATGGAATATATATTTGTGTCTGTGCAATACGGATGCAAAGGTAATGATCTCTTTACAGTCACTGTTTATGTCCCTGTAGTTTGTTTTCCAGAATCAGTGTCAGAATTAAAGTAAGTCAGATGAGCCTGGATGTTCATACTTCAGACCAAATCTCAGATTAACTCAGTCATTCAAACAGGTCTGCAATTAAGGAAACAATTGACCAATCATCTGCCTACATAGCAAGCAAGTTAGTTAGTCAAAACTAAGAAGAAATTGATGACTTAAAAGAACGACTGAAGATACTATAAAACAGCAGTGTTACTCTGGCTAAATTCCAGGTTAACATGTCAAAATGTCAAACCAAAGACACACTGGTCATTGCACACTGTCACTATGATGACAAAAGTCTTTAGTCAATCAAATCAGTCCATCATTTTTTACATTATACTCATAACTAAGTGACTAAAGCAATATTGATCAGCCCTCACACTTTGGTTTTTATCACATTTATGGATGTAAAGCTCAACAAGCCTTGTGATGATGTTGAAGGACGTATTTCACAGACTTGATACCATTTGCAAAGTGTGTTACATTCTCAAAGGTTCTCAGGAAATCAGGGCACAAAAACATGCTTCACACTTAATCATCACAGGGTGTTATTTCGCCGGTGAATACATTTTGATTTTCATACACACACAATGATCAATAGATCCAACAAGGAGTAAACACTTGACAACAATATCTTAGTTAATGTATAGTTGTAGACTAGAGGAAGTTACACAAAAGGAAAAACCCAGGCATCTGCTGCACAAAGTACTTCCTCATTCACCACTTTGGAAACCCCGTGAACAAGAGCCATTGGTCACAGGGGATTGTTTATATTGTGTACCATTTGGCAGGTGAGATTATACTCGAGAGTGTTCGAGGCACACCGTGTTACTGTCTGTCTCAAAGCCAAAAAGACACGGTAAGAGCCTCAGTGCAGGCACAGCTGGCCAGCTTTCATGTGCCTCTGGGCTTATGTAAATACCCTCTATGGGCTGAACATTGGTAAACAGCCTTATCACCTTCCCCACCAGGTTTGCACGTTGGATGTCCCTTTTTCCTTTTTCACTTCCCCTCAATGGATGTTAGACAAGTGATCGTGTTGGCCTTGGCCCACGCACATCCAAAAGGGAAATCATACACGTAGAGGAAATTATTTTTTCTCTGCTCTGACTACTTGTGAAGGTGAAGTAGACTTGAAGCACTAAAGCAATTTAGATATACTCACTCTTGTACGGCACTACGCCTCGTTGAAGGTTGCGTGACTCGTAGCTAAAATCAGTAACAAGGAGAAGTGATTCCCATTCAGGATTCTCATCACACTTGAGTAAATCTGTTTGTATAAACTGTGTAAAGTCCTGCAGAGTGAGGTTTCACTGTGTGTATCCAAATTATGCTAGTACACACTTCAACTTGGCCTTTTATTTTTGCAGGTCAGGCCAGTCTTGCATTTGAAGGTGTGTCCATAAGTAGGTGGATGTTTTTTTTGTATTTGTGAATGTTTATTTAATACCGCTTTTCATGATGCTGTGTGGTAACAGGCCCGGTGCATATCTCGTGTGTGTCTATTTTGAATGTAAAATCTGGATTTTCATACATGCTAATGTTATGATTAAAATATGGAGGTTCTGTGCTCTTGTGGGGCAGGAATTTCATGCTAGCATCATTGTGTGAGTGAGGGCTGTACCTGTTTTTTTTTGTTTTTTTTACTGAACAAACTTGTTAAAAACAGCTAAGTGTCTTCAGTTTCCAGAGCTAATTGCAGTGCCATAATTCAAGCGACATAAATAAGTATTAATATTTATGATTATCATTTTGAGTGTTTATTTTCCACCTGTCGTATCCTCAGAGCTCTAACTGGACTTGATTATCATGAAGCTCTGGTAGCCCTGAATAACTGGAGGAGCTGAGGTCTGTTTGTCTGTCAGCAGGGTTATGGAAAAAAAATCGGAACCTGATTTTCATGAAAGGTGGAAAGGGTGTTGCAAAAGCCAAAGAAGAATCCGTTAAATTTCAATTAGCGTGACATTGCAGTGAGTGGACAGCACTCAGCTCTTCCTAGTCTGAGTTGATGGGCACTGAAGGAGAACAATAATATTCTTTTTCACTATTCTCCAGACTTGGTACAGGCTAACTTTCCGGCTGTGGTTCGATTAATGTGTTCTTCTATTCATCAGGTGATTTTGACACTGGTTGCGATGCATTACATTCCAGCATATAAATATATAAAATAATGTGTTGAAATGTTATGTTTAATTCCGGTAGCACTAGTCAAGGGGTTATGTTTTAGCACTAAAGAGTACTGAAGAGTACTAAATCCTGATGTAGGATTGTGTCTCTGTTTAATGAAGCCATTGTGAAGCAGTTGCTCATGAAATGTATGCCACCTCAACTTTACACTACTCGTACGTTCCCTTACAGTGATTTCAGACCTTAATACAAACATCACTAAAGAAGCCAACATACATAGTTAATGAATTACCGTTCATGAGGAGATTTAACTTTGATAATTGATCATCTGCCCAGAATTGTAGCAACGTAATCATTAGGCAAGGCAGTTATTTATTCCATTACACACTGGAATGTCATTACACAACTACACTGTGTGACTAACGGGAACATTTGCATTCTTGAAGCTTAAACACATGCCTCTCTCCGCTGATGGCAAATGTTTGCCTATTACTAAACCTGTCTCTGTCATGCTCTGTCTCTGTCTTTAACCATATAAACTGTGCAGAAAAGGCTTTTCATTTAACAGAGGAATCAAAACCCATTAATACTGAAATCAAAGTTTAAATGTCCCCCAGTGCAAACTGTGAGAAATCTTTATCTTGTATTGGATAGCCAGAATAGGTGATCATGACTTACTCTATGGGACACTACATACAGACCTTTGAGCCAAATGATCTTGTCCCACTGTCAAATAGTCAAGTGCATGATGTCATCTCTCAAAGACATTTTGAGCCTTTTATCCATACCTATTTTAAGTCTGCAGACTTTGCCTGAGTGAATTATCCACAATTCATAGTGTTGGGGAGCTGACATGGATGTTCACTCTGACTGCTTAAATGTACAAAGAAACACTACATTAACAGGGATTTAAGATGGTACACAAGAAGCACATGAAATCAGAGGAATGCCATGGCTATATCAAACACCTAGTCTATTTATCAACTATGTAATTGATCACCACTCTGTTCACTTTGTAAGACAAGACCCTAGAACACCCCTTGATTGCCTTGGCAGTGAAAAAAACAAAAATGGTCTAATTTGTTTTGGCATTGTTAAGGCAACGTGTTTGTGCCATAATGGCTGCATGTGTCTCTCTCGTGTGTTTTGGAAGGAGGCAGAAGAGGACGTGACTGAGTCGGGGACACTACACTTGATCCAGCATCATTGTGCTGCAATTATAGACCCAAGTTACCTGGCAATTGTCATTACGTTCCTTTCATCATTTCGTCACTTATGGCGTTTCATTCGCTGTAATGGAGAGCGAGGATCATGGTCATTGCTAGATGTGTGTTACTGGAAAGATAATTTACTAAATGAACATCATGCTGTATTGAAGAAGACTTGAAACTGGTGATTGAGACCATAAATTCATGTTCACAATGTTTACTGAGATAGTAAATCAAGTGAGAAGTAGAGTCATTTTATTTTTAGACTTCCATACACAGTAAGACTTCTTTTACCTCCAGAAGAGTCGCCCCCCTGCTGGTCATTAGAAAGAATACAAGCTAAAGGCACTTCAACATTGGCTTCCATTTTCAGAACCTGAGGTTGCTGCCTGGAGAAAACATAAGCAGGCCATAGTCACATGTAGTGAGAAGCTTATGGCACAGATATGATATGTGTGACAATTATATATCTTTTCCAATTAACTCCAAATTTATTTCATTTACTTGACTGATGTGCTGTATGTTCCATGTATCGTTTTCTGTTTCTTCTGTTTAGTAGACAGGGGCACCAAAAAGGCCTTTGTTACAACCAAAATCAAGCATACTTTAGATTTTGTTCTCACAAATATATCTACTGATGCATCAGTAAAGCTCTACAGTGCTTATCATCTCCCCTCAAGGTTCATGAAAACAGACGCTGAACCCTTAATGAAGTATTGACCTGTTAATATATTGTCATTAAAGCATCTTACAATGCTTAAAACCAGGCTGTGTCTTCAGGACAGCTTAAAGCTTGCTTCAGTAGACAGATTCTCATGTGTGACTGTTTCCTGTCTGGTGCCGTTCTGCTGCGTGAATTCTTGGGAGCCCCTAAACAATTCCAAGGAAAAGGACAAATAATGCTATATCTATATATTATCTATATGGCACCAGTTGGACTTTGTTTTTTACTTGCACCTGTTTGGTTATTTTCTTGCATCAAAAAACCTGCTTGTGCCAAGGTTGTGTGAGAGAGGCACATCTGAGGTCGCTTGGATGCAGATCAAAAGGTTGTCAGTGCAATTTTCCTGCATTTTTGGCGGCTAACATTTTTTCTCTATTACGTTTCTCTTTAACATCAGAAAATAATCCTGAATGTCCCTGAATGTTAAAATCATTTTGCTTGTGTACCAAGAAAAGCAGCTGTTCAGGGTTCAGGCGTCTATAGTTTCCGTAGTGAGCCAACCCATTCTCTAGCCTTACTATTTCTCCCTCTATGCAGCTTTCTAGATGATAAAGAAAAAGAAATATGATCAAAATGTGAATATTCTATTACCAGTTCAAATAAAAAATGGTTATACAGTGTAGACTGACAGTATACGGATTGAAAATGTATTTCCCCCCTTTTAGTGATGTGAGAATGTTTGCATGTTTCATGCGCCAAATTTGTTTTCTCATAATACTAACCTGAATTTTTTTGGTTTCTGTAAAAGTCATTTAAAAGTCCCTCTTTTGGTTGCAGCTTCAGAGCATTCTGTCAGCTCTTTCCAAATGACATCAAGCAGATGAGGGCAGATGTGCACATTTCTCTTCCTTTAATCCTAATACATTATGATTAAATTACCTTAAGGTTATGGTGATATATTTTTGTCTTCTTCTGACCCATCTCGAAACAGACAAATGAGGTGAAATTGGCTATTACGACCATGTTACGTTAAAGTGTTTACATCCGTCTCTGACTCGTCAGGTCACATTTGGTCGTTACTGTCAATTTCTTTCGGTCCTGTTCTTTTATATAAAGAAATGTCCTCTACAATTGTTTTTGTTCCTTCAGTCCAAGCTCATTTGAACTGTGTACTTGACAGCTGACTTCTTTGACATGTATTAGATGACAGATATTTAACTAAATGAATAACGAGGCCAAATGGCAAGAAAACAGTACACAAAATGAAAAGTATGAAATCTTAAGCAAGAAAACAAACTGGGATCAAGAGGCTCATGCCTATACCGTTTCATCTCTCTTTCACAGTTGCCATCTCCCCAATGCGTGTGCCTGAAGAGAATAACTAAGTCACAATAGTAGGTCAGCGGACTGTATTTGCAACTCAACTCCTGCTATTCCGGCACACAAACACACAGAAAACATCAAAATTCATTCAAGCTGCCAAAGCCAGCTGGGATTTTTCTACGAAGGCCAGCATGCATTAAAATGTACTCGATATTTGACTTTACCAAGTTTTATTATACTTTGTGAACTGCATACTAACTCATTCACAATATGTTATTTTTATACTGTGCTAGTTGTATCGTTTACAAAGACCTGCTTTGTCCTCAGCACACCTTTAGTATGCGTTTCTTAGCACATAATCAATAAATAATCATCCGTTTGTCTCTCGTTCTATGGGCAAATGCATGCCTTATGGGATGCAAGGGTGCTGCGCTTTATACCCGACTTGTCTTTCGTCTGTAGGTCCAAAAGTGAAGAAGGCACTCTCAAATCGTTTCCCCTCTGCCAGAGTTGACAGCATGTCAGTCAATATGCAATGTCTCCCTGACATGTGAAAAGTGGGAAGGTCAAGAACGAGATTGATGGAAATCAATTTTCATTCCTCCATCCCCACTCTCTCCACAGATACAGTATATCCATGAAGGCCTTGCATTTAATGAAAACCCTCTAAAAAAAGAGAGGTTAATCACAGACTGAACTCATTAAAGAAGGTGTTTGCCTCATATTGACCCGCTAACACAATCTTTAGCAGCAAATAATCCTTGCCTTTTTCAGCGGTTTAACAGCATAGTGTCTCATGTCATGCCCTTGTCATTCATGACTTACCAATAGTTTAATGCAGAACGTCAGTGGCTATTTGTCAAAAAACGATTCTTTTGCGTAGGATGCATGGGGCAGGCAAGTTGGAGCACACTGTTGTTTCTGTCAAGAAGCATTAGCTAGACTTATTCAGGAGTCTGCAGCCAAACGTACAATAATTCACAAAGTATTTCAGGTGTAGTATTGCATATTTTATGTGCAGCGTTACATCACCCACACATCCACAGAGAGCTTGTTGAATTTCTTTTTCTAATTTTAGAACTCATGTGCAGCCACGCTCACTAGCCCCCCTCGCATTGCTGTAATGCAGCAGCTTAGATTGCAATTATCCACATGGAAAGGTTATTGGACTGGCTCGGACTACCGGTGTAGATCTCACATCGGCAAACATGTCAAATTAAAATATGATCTTGGTTTGGGGGATTGCGCAGCATGGCACCCTTGTAATCTAAGTCAGCCTGAGGGTTTCCTATCAATCTCTGTGTTGAGTTAATGTATGGCGAGATGAGGATAGTAATGACTTTTCTGTGTAATCTGGGATATTGCCTCTGCGCAGGTTACATATATATGACACAGCATTTCCATTGTTCTTGTTGGATGTTCCGATGGAGTGATCTTGAGAAAAAGAAAAAAAAAAAGATTTCCGTCAAAGTCTGACGCAAGATTCTTGTAGTTTTCTCGTGGGAAAATGTTGAAGTTGTGTGTCAGGAATTACATGAAATGCAGCACAAGTTATCGAGAGTGATGGGGAAAATATGATAGCAGTGCAATGATTAACCAATACATAATGTACCCCATGAACCATGGAGCGCATCTGAACAAGGTTGGTGGGGGCCATCATTTCATGGTACGTGGAGGGGGGCATATGCATCGAAACAGACACAGGCCTATAATACTGGCTTATTATTATTATTGAGTCATGTTACAGAACACCGAGTACGACACCCAGGCGCCAGGATGAAGTGACAAAATGTTTTTCTTTGAATACAATTCATTCATTTATACATTAAATACCCTCAGAAAGGCAAAAAAACAACACCATATAGCTACTGTTTTCAAATCAAAGACCACATTATTAATCAGAGCACTCACATAAGAACATTGAGCGCTAGATATTTTAAATTTAGAGACAAAAAAAACAGGTGTTTGCGGCTTGCATCTCTCTCTCTCGCTCTCTCGCTCTCTCTAACCACAAAAATCAAGCAGGCTAAGGAAGCCGAACTAGGTGACGTGTTTTGTCCGTCTGTCTATCGATTTCCTCCGCTCTGTTTCAATATCGCTGACATCACCGCAACAAACAGCCCTGTCTATCATTCCAAAGCAACAGCAAAACGACAGTCACATGTATCTCGGCAAAGAGTTTTTGTTGCTTCTGATAAAGATGCACATGATAGGTCAATGTCAAATTGCGTCGTTAGTGGTGGCGGGGGATGGGGGGGGGGGGGATGACAATGATCATTTAAATTGGATCATTCAAGGTTCCATTTTCTCTGAATCCATATTTTATTCATAGAAATATGAGCACGCTTAGTATGTTGTGGAGCTCTATGGTAAGCATATTTACCTGTACGGCAGACAAATCTCATGCATATTCAGGAGCTGCGGGAAAGATCGGATGAGTGAATACGGAAGGGGGAAAAAAGCAGATTAAGAGAAAAGTAATGGCTGCTGTCAGCATAATATAAAGCATGGACGCAGTGAGATTGTGAACTTTACTCAAAGCACATGCAGCGTTTTTCAAAGCGTCCTAAAGAATGTCTTCTTTTATTATGGGAGGCCTAACGTGATTAGAAAGAAATGCCTCAATGCCGTTGTTTTTTGTTTTTTCCTGCAAGCACCTTTTAAACCTCTCTTTCTTAACTACAAAGCGCCACACTGCATAAATCAAGCTTTTAGAGACTCCCTGTGCAACCGATGTAACCATTAAAGTTATTTTTTCCACCTCACAATAAATGTATCTGTCAGCTTTGCCAACAAATTAATAAATAAATACCTGTTGAGGCTCTGTGAAATACAGTATATCTCTCAGCTTTCAGCGGTATCTCCTCTCTCCTTTTGCAGCTTTTATTTGCCCTTCTTGTACGAGCAAAGTGCACTTCTAAGCTGTATAGAGTGGATGTCCAACCTGCTATAGCTTCCAGTTTGTTTCTGTCTTCATGGCTACATTGAATTCAAGAGTTCAATATCAATCAAAAAAGGTTCTTGAACAGGAGCTGGACAGAAAGAAATCCTGGACCTTTCTAATGCAGCAGCTTTTTTGAACATTAAATGCTTGGGCATGGAACCGCTGGCAGTGCTGATGAAACTTTTATTGGATATGTTATGGCCGTAACTGCCTGCTTATGGAGAATATTCAACGTTTCAAGCCACTGGCTATTGTGTAAAGCTCCTAAAAGTATCGTCTCTCCTGTGGGAACTTTGAAGTTACAGATCTCAAAAAGCCAATCTCTTTACATGATATTGAACTGCGCTGCCAGTCAAACAATGTCTCGCAAACGGCTTATTGACTAAAGCCGTTTTTTATGAAGGCTGATAAAATCATAAAACCGACGGATCAGTTGCTCACGCAAGATCTGGCTTATCAAGACTCTCTCATCACTTCAATGCGAAGAGAGAGCTTTGGTGGAAACATAGGTGGGAGTTAGAGGGCCTGTCTCAAGATACCCCCACAGCAACTCTCATTATACACTTATGAGCTTCCAGCCCATCGGGAGACATGTATGTTGCTCTTTGAAGCTACCAGCGACACCTTCAAAGCTACGGCTCCTCTTTGAAGATTTCCCTGCCGTTTTTCTCCTCCAGATGACATCTCTTTATTCAGCTGAGGAATTAAAAACGTTGTTATTGCACACATATCACAGGATTGTAGTGGCCATGTCTTGACACTTTTGCACTTGACGTCACACATCAAGTATCACTAAAGATGCATTTGATGGCCCACGAACTCACCATATCACTGACGCAGTGTCAATATGTTTACAATATGAGCATGACCTTCAATTTAAGGAAAGGTTGACAACTTGTGTTGTGTGACATTTGTGGTTTTGAGTGAAATGTCTCAAAAACTATTGAATAGATTGCAATTCATTTTGGTTCCCCACGGATGAATTGCCGTAACTTTGGTGAACCCTTCATTTATAATGTGTCGAGTAATTTGGTTGATGACCAAACACTTGCAAAACAAATGACATTCCCATCGGCCTCAGCTGTAGTTCATGTTTACAGCTAATTAGCAAAGGATAGAATGATAAACTAAGGCGTATCGGTATTTCTCTTCCAGAATAATTGTGCCTAGTCTAAGACAGCATCTAGCATGGCCGTCTTGTTCTTATTAAAATGCGGTCCCGCTGCATACTCGGTTTTGAAAACAACAAAAGGGAATCCCAATAAGTGAATCTGTTCTTGTTCTCCATGCCCTTCAAAAGGGACTCAAACTGTGCTTGGATAATTACATACAATATGCAAAGAACAGTGTTATATGGTCAGACTGTATTCACAATCATGCAGCAGCGACAATACCCTTCATCTTCTGACCCCAGGAAGAATGGAAATACACAGCATGAGATTGAGAAATGGTCCTTAAATCTGTTACCAAGCCATGACTCCATTTTCATAGGAGTGGGGCTACTTAATTATTATTGCTTTGGTGTTTTGCATTCCCATTATGTCTGGTTTCTTTGCTACTTATCTCTTAATTGTGCTTTTGATGTTAATCAGATCGGAAATTTTCATTTGCTGCAGCAGCGGGATGGACCTCCATTGATTGGTGTTCTTTCAGTTGTCACCCAGCCGGTACTTGTGAAACTTCAAAATTGTATCTTTAATGCAATCTTTGCTCAGGGTGATATGGTTATGCATTTAAATGAAAAACATAGCACACAAGAATTCACAAGCAAAGCTGCGAGTTCAGTTTGTAGTTTACGAGCTTAACTGTACTGTATATGCAAATCAACACCAGATTATTTGAATTGTAGCTCTGCTGTAATCTGAACACCAACTGTGAAGAAGATCAAAGATATCCATAAAGTCAATAAGTACTTCACATGACGTGAAGGCGTCATCTTGTCTGAACTAAAACAGCATGGATATGCTGTAGTTTTTATAAAATGATCTTTCTAATCATGTTGTGTTCCTGAAGGTGAAGCATTCATTTTTCAGCTCCCAACATCTGCTGTTTATAATACTGCTCAATAAATAATTATGGGATTTTGAACTCCATTAAGTTAATTGTTCTGTTATTAAATATGCACCATTACGTTAATAGTTTTCTTATTTATTTACGTCAAGAACTCTCATTACCAACCGGTCTTATTTATTCAGTCTGGTTTTTTTTGTCCTCCACGTTTTGAGTGCAAAATACCAGTCTGTCATCAAGTTTAGACCTTTCCTTTCTCTGTTGATCACAGGTCCTTTATACTCATATTTTACATAGTTATGTTCTAAACCAACTCACTTTTGAAGACATTCAAATATTACAAAATCTATTGTAGATGCTGTCTAGTATTTGTATTAAAAATCTGTATAATAATAGAGTCCAATGCTGTTGCTTGACTTTTGGTCACTGGCCTATGCTATTCAAGAAAACAGATTTGCGCCTTTTCTCATCAACAAAGAATATCAATGAACTAGTCAATCAATCAGTAAATCAATCAATAGCAATCAGACAGCCATTGTAATGTTACGGGGTTACAGTATGACACCTTGTGGTGGCCAGATGCAGAACAGCAAGTATGACAGTTGCTAATAGAGCTTTTAGTGGCGCATTAGTTGTAAGGTCTCTTCACTTCAGTGATCGGCATCAAGAGGGGTTGGAATGGCATGTGGGTTCATCTCATGGACAAATGGGACTTCTTATTGATCCGCTTTTATATACACTGTGTAACCAGTTCTGTGTAAAGCTCTTCCCCATATATTGTTCAAAATTGCATCCAAAACATGAAAACCCAACAATATGAAAGTCAACCCCCTTTGCTAAACAAAATGTAGACACAACACATACTTGAGGCTGAACAAACATGTTGAATTTGTACTATAAACTGCTCGGTACATGTCGTCTTGGAAGCATCGTCTGTATTCCTTTTAGTCCCCTTCTGTAAACCTACAGAATATCCGTCTGCATGAACACTATTGCTATTGTGATTGCACGATTTAGTTCACTGTTCTGACATCAAAAGTAGTAGTTCTGCATCACACTTTAGCCAGGGTCATGCGCTTTGAGAACTACTGCGTTAGGAAACTAGAACTGCATGTAACCACGATTCTGATTAATAGAATATAATTGTTTGACAAAGACAAACATGTCACATGGCCTGCAACCTCCAGAAAGTACTGCACTTAACCTATATGTAAATTGTGTCTTGTAAAAGCGTTCAAAAGAAAGGTATTAGACAGTCTGTGCAAAGATAGTTTGATTCTAATTGGGTCATGAAGATATGAGAAACCTACTCTTCCTTAATAACCATAGACTTTAAAAGTTGCCCTTTTGAAATATATTGTATTGTAATGCACGCTATTGAACATTACAGTGATAATATCCTCACATTCTGTGCTTATGAGCTTTTGTCTGTGCTTATGTGCTCTTGTACCTTTTCTTTTAATGTCAACAACCTGTCAGGGGACTGCAGATGAAAATACGCCTGTATGGCTAAATGTGGCACAAAAACATGATGGACTGAAGTGCTCATCTTAATAATGTGCATTGTCCCTTCTCAAATAAAATAAACACAAACATTTCACACCACTGACATGATACTTTGAAGTGGTTAGAGAAGAATGATACTTTGAAGATCGCCTGTTTCTGTATTTAATATTCACAGCATTCATTGCATCGAGTACTTCAATAAAATGTTGTGTTTTGAACGGTATTTGAAGTTGAAAGAATATTTACCTCAGCTGAAGTTGAGCTGAAATGCTGTCTGTGAGGTAAAGAAAATCAAAGCGAGGGAGAACAGACTATCTTCCCTGTGCCTCGTGGGCCCCCGGGGCGGATGATTCGTTGTACAAAAATAGAAGATTTCTCACTCTACCTGGTACAGATTGTTTAGCAGGGGAAAATAGCTTCAAAACACTCCCACATTAGCTGAGAGGGTGAAATGGAAAGATGTGCGTGAGCTTTCTTTTTGAGGAAATCAATGCTGTTATGTTTTGTATAAATATATATTTTCTCCACCTTTTCAAAGAGTATTTCTCCAGTTATAATAATGATTTGCCAATCAGCCAACATCACACATAATTTACCAGGTGTGAGATAAAGTAAACACAAAGACATTCAAATCTTCACTCCTGGTGCTGATCCCTTTTGTTTACATGTACAGATACATTTCACACTGCTCTGCAATCAGGCAGGGGGTTGTACAGTTCATGTTCTATGCGTTTCAGACAGCTGGACCTTTGCCAAGTTTGAAAATCATGTAATATATACGCAACATATACACACACAGGAAACACAAACTAAAGCATGGGACCAGACGATCCCACATTAGTGGTGCAACCAATGCTTTCCTGCACCTGCCCATGAGCCATGAAAAACAATGAGCGGAGGAGACGTTCGGGCTAGATGCCTCTTGACTTATGCATGTTTTTATACAAGGCATGGTGGTGTGCTCACTGCTTGGAATAATTATCAAATGAGCAAGTCTTGTTATAGCAGCCATCCGATGCGTATTGCCGTTGACATTTCTCGTTGGTGTATCATTTATGCGTCGCAAAGTTTGAGCTCATCCAGTTACAGATGTGAACTCTGCTATCCAGGGATGCATATCATTTGAAGCAAGCACTGAGGTTTTCAATATTTTAGGCATTTCAAAAAGTTGTAACTTAAATTTGTAAGGTCAACAAGTCTCACACACTTGCTGTAAAAATATGTACTGACAGGGAATGTTGGAGGTTGTGTGGCCCATGTCAACCCTACAGAAAATGTGGCCAGGTAACATAATCCAGGGAGCAATTCCATCTCACATTACATGAGGCACATTGGGTAAAACAAATCAAAGGTTACAACATTGTAACCTTAGTTCTACATTCACAGGCAGAGCCCTCTACTGGACTTTATGGGTAGTACATTTAATTAGCATAAACCCAGCTGGCCAATTAGTAGGTGCCGACCCAATTCCATACAGATTACACAGTATTTAAAGCCACACACTGCTGTCTGCTATTCTACACCCATTTCAGTGAGCGGTATAGGGGCCTCAGGGCCCCCTTACAAATTATGGTTAAAGTATCCTAACCTTGGTTCCAACTCACACAGACTCCGTCCTCTACTGGAATATTTGGGTACAGTGGGTGGAGTGCACACTTTGCCTTTACATATCATCAACCCAACCACACTGATCCTGACCGCCTATAGGTTAGTCATCTGGACCCCTGTAATGTGGAGGCCCACAACAACAGGCTCTCCACCACCCATAACAGGTCAGTTGTCCGACTGCGCCCTCAGGCCATCATGGTGCAGTTGTCGGTCCTCACGATCACATGCCCCTATATCAGGGGGTCTGAAGTGCTGGAGGACCAAGGACACTGCCTGAATGTTGAGGAAGTTGATCCGCCAGCCCCTTACTCTTACTAGTCTTCCAGAAATGTTTCTTTATTTTTTCCCTTCCTTATCCCAATTAAGGGTCTATGGATATGCTGGACAGAATGTCGAGCCCTTTGAGGCTTGAGGGTAATTTCTGATTTGGGAAATGTATATCTCTTGTATGAAAGGTTCATGCAGAATATATACTCCTCCTTACTATCAACAATTTCATCATATTAGTTTGGATTTGCCAACTTCTCTGCAATCACTTTGGGCTCGTGTTGCTGGCCCTCCTCCAAATATAAAGTTATATTCTGATCATCCCCTTCCAACCAACAACAGATTTTCCACAATGAGGGTAGTATTTCATCATATTCCATCTGTGTTGCATTCAACAGTGGAAATGAGCTGTCAAGGCTCTGCCCGTTAAGAAGAGAATAGCCCACACCTCCCTCAGATCCCATTTGAAATCCTCTGGAAAGACTCAGTTTGCAGGAAAGAGCTTCTCCATCCCCTCCTTATGTGCTGCCGCTAATGATGGGGATGAGAAGTGTTGGGGCGATGTTCCCCTCCCTCCACTGGCTGAATTATCATTAGCATAATGGGCTTTTTAATACTGCACCTTACCTGCCACAAGGCCCTCCGGAAGCTAGCTGTCCAGGGCCATTAGTGGCTAACTGGCAGTGAGCCAGTGCTCACCTTTCAATTGAAAACAGAGGGCAGCAGAGGGGGTGGTACACAAAGAGGCAGGTCATCAATTTTTCATGCCGAGAGTGAGTTTATCAATTTGAAAAAAAAAAAAAAAACTGGTATATGAAAGAGCATTGTAGCGAGATAAATCAAACTGATATTAAGTCCTGAACATGACACGCAACAAATTGTCATCAACATAGAGGTGTCAACTTTCTTCAACCTGTGGCTTCTTTATTATGAAGATTTTCATAGTTTCTCTAACCAATGAAATACCCTCAAAGCCAGAGGAAAGACAAAAAAATGCTATGTAAAGGAAGCCAATATAATCCTGAACAAAATCTGTATATTATTCAGCACCCACTTTCACACAAATTAGTTTTTTTTCCATTGCTTGAAATTGATTGGTGGGGAGAAATCAAAATATGCACCTTTGCACTACAAAAGTTTACAAGAAAAGCGATTTTGGCCTTATTTGACAGTCAGTACTGTAGAGAGAGACAGTGAACATCAAACTTGCCAACCTTGACCTCCATATGGAGAATTTTGAAACCAAAGTGATGGTTTTGGCGGAACAATATGAGTTTCTGAAAATTTCATTTTCTGCATTCTGGTGATTGTTTAGAAATGAAAAAGCTAAATTAAGTACACTACAGAAGTATTTCTATGTTAAATTCTTTTAATTTTACTTTTAATTATCAGGAAAGAATACAGAATAATTCTCCACTCTGGCACGAACTTGATTAAATCTCTGGCATGAACTAATATTCATAAGTTTCAATTCATTCATTTTTTAGTACACTTCTTTCTCCGTTCTCTTACTGAAGGCCCTTTCAGACACAATGTGACAACGGCACCACTGCAATCTGAAACCTGGGTAGTTATTTGGTAAACAGTTTACAGCAAGGTCTATGTATCCCAACCAACTATACGACTTCCTTTTCTTTTTAAAGTATAACTTTTAACAGTATTTTTCAGTTTTACAAGAGAAAAGACTTAAAGCATGAAGTCCCATTTGGAACTAATACAGTCAAATAACTTTCCCTGCGTAAGAAAGCTGATCAAAATGTAAAAGAGAACAAATGTCTGTCACTCCAGCACCTTTGGGACAGAAAGGACAGATAAGTCACTCCGTGATCAACATTTGCTTCATCTTGTTATAACATACATAGTCATACATACATTTATTTATGTCTTCATTTCTTATGTTTTCTGATATATTCCCTCACCGTGTAAACAAATACAAAATGAAGAAATAAGGAGAACATTTGCCACCTTTTATGTGTATGGTCAAATCAGTGCTAAAGATAAATTAAATGATATTGAAATGAACAGTGGCGGTTGGTCCATAGAGGGCGCTAGGGCGCTACAAATAATACAAAATAAAATAAATAATAATAATAATAAACTATACAAATTGACAATATTTGTGTTTTTGAAACATGGAATCACCCAGTAATATGTGTAAAATATGATATCTGCGGTAAATATATGCTTTTCCTGCTCGTCCTCTCCTCGTGTGCACGTCTCAGCTGGCTGGGGCGCTGGAAAAACTGCCCCAAAGAAGGCGGGTCTATGGAGCAGTTTAGCCAATGATGCTTTAATGCTGACTAAAGATATAAATGAGTGACATACAATTTAGCCAATCAGCGTCCTCAAATAGATTCAGCTTGGGGCAGATTTAATTCTGCCCCAAGCTGCGCGTTCTCGTCAGGACTAGTCTCTACAGGCGAGCGCCAGCGCGAGCACTCCTCCTCCAAGACCCGTTTGAGAGGAGAACTGAGAGGAGAAACTACTGAAAGAGCTGATCCCAGATCAGCCTGACCTCACAATCAGACAGCAGACTAGCAGGAAAGAGAAGCAGTACATGAAGCTTCTCTACTAGCTGTACACCAGACAGGTTTGACTCGCTGGATGACGTCATGCTAATAACTTATTTAGCTTTTTAAAACAACGGGGACAGATCCAGCATGGACAGTTAGGGAGTGAGGGACATGAAGCACCTGTCTGAGAAATGGATATATAGTTATATATATATATATATGTGTGTGTGTGTGTGTGTGTGTGTTTTATATTATAGTGAATATTATTATATGATATTTATATTATTATATTATACAGAATATTATTATATGATATATATATATTATATTATACTGAATTCCCTGTGAGGGTGACTAAAATAAGATGACGTGTTTGTCAAAGTGTTATTTACTGCTTTTTTTCGTGTTGGAATGAATGTTAAATATTTAACTGCAAAGTAGTAATGCGTGTTTGATACCTTAATTTGTTTGCATTAAATCATTCTGGGATGTTTGCTGAAATTGATTGGATGTGGCACAGCCCTACCAAGAAAATGTTCCACCAGCCGCCACTGGAAATGAAATCTATTATAGTCGTCATTTAACATTTTTTTTTACATATACATGAAATTTAAACTCGTAGATGATTTAACCCATCCATAGCATTTTGGGAGCAGTGGGCAGCTGAGAAGCACCCGGGGAGCGGCTAGGGGTTTAGTGTCTTGCTCAGGGACACTTCGGCACAGGACAGCAGCCAAGGATCAAACCGCCAACGTTGCTGTTACCGGACGACCCTCTCTACCCAATGAGCCACGGCCGCCCCCTCATCATAAATGTAGTCCTCTGAAAAATTAAACCGCTGTGTGTGCTATATTGACCAATAAACCTAATCTCTCATGCTGCGGAGCCATGCCAGCTCGAAAAAAAACGTACACTCAAAAAACACGTAACACATTTAATTTAAACTGGAAATAAATGAAACAAAACTCACAAAAAAACAGTTTGTTCAGCTTTTCATTGTTCTAACAATCAGCAACTCTGGAAATTACGGTTTTATTTCAACCAAAGCAGAGTAAGATGTGAGAGTATGCCGACTCTACATGCTGTTTTCCCCCAGCTGTGTGTCTCTGCCGTGCTGGCTGCCCACTGAGCAGCTTCCCCACTGCAGCGGCTCCTTGGTGGCTCTCACTTCTTCTTTGGAGGCAGACCACTTAAATAGTAAATTACAATGACAAACAAATGCCCCAAAAAACCCTGCTGGTCTTGGTTGTCTTTCCTGTTTATCCTTGAGATCTTGGAGAAGGTCTCTGTCTGAGAGACAAGAACTTTTACTCTTGCTCTCTCTGGGTTTTTGTAAGCAATAGCATCCAACAAAAACTGCCAACGCTGACAATCATTTTTGCAGAATTATTCGGTTTCTGTTGGCATCGGAAGGGAAATTTCAGCAAAGGCATCCCCAGTCTGTGCTCTCAGCAGTTCAGGTTCTGGAGGGTCCCTGCTGGCAAAATCCTCCCAGCGGCAGCCTCGAGCAGCCTCTATCTGGCTGAATACGGCTGAATATCCAAGTCAGCCAAAACAATGAAAAATCTACACTGTAAAATCTATACTGTGTGGACTTTGTCTATAACCTCAGCACTCGTATTTTGGGATGCCACCTTCGCTGGTGGAAACGTATCACAAGCGGCGGCAACAAGAAAAGTTTAAGCGTGGGCATTGTGCCGCACAGTTACCAAAGCTGAGGTAGCACTTCCGTATACCACGTACGTCACTGGTGAACGGAAGAACAACAGATTTTGCAGCTGCGTTCCCAGAGACACAGAGAACATCGGTGACAACTGCGGGTGTTTTTCACACTACATACCTAACTCGGATAGGTCAAGATACGAATAACAATCGGAGATTTTCCATTTTCAAAAAGGTAATTGAAAAATAGTAATAGCCTCAATGAGAATATTTAATACCTGACAACAGCTGGAGAGATAAAGAAAACATACCAGCTGGAATACCATTCTTAGGTAAGCAAGGTTAGTCCACTGACAGATGACAAAATACTTTTTGCCAGGTCAACACCCCAAAGAATTTCTCTTCCACTTTGAGCAATGTTGCTGAGTGTAGTTGAGGACGAGGCAATGAAGCTTGGTGCACTAGAAAATATGTAAAGCGACAGGGGACAAAATGGCCCAAAGGCTTCACCTTGTAAAGACACAGATTTGTGTTTTTGTCCCGTCCAGTGGTTGGTGTGTATATTTGTGAGTGCATGTGAATATTGTTGATATAAACATAACCAGCTTTCTGTTTGATGGAAGTGTGCTAGGTATCATTAAATTCATCCCGACAGTCACAGCTTCACCTTTCCTTGACCCGTCCTTTCTTTTAGTATTTCTATACTTTTTTCTAAAGACAACATTTCCACAAGGCATTCTCTCAGCTCAGCTCATGACACCTAGTCTACTGTAATTTTTTTCCACTTTCTCTTGTCATGTGTGGACACTGAAAGGTACAATTTATTTTTAGAGGTGCCATCCCCAACAGATAACGAGAGCTTGGTGCTCATTACTGCCACTGGTAGATGGTGAACTGTCACGTATGGGTGAGACAAATGTAGAGCAGCCCCCCACTGTCTCCCAAATGAAAATAATTACACTCCAGAGCCCCCTAACCTTGTCCTCATTACTCACTGAGTGCAAGGTTCCAGCAAGACACAGGCACAAGGCATATGAAATAGATAACACCACAATACAGACATGATTGGAGCCATTTTATTGCCATTTGGTTTCTGCATTTAAAGAATGTGGGGATTTATCTAATACTATATGAGGAGAACTGAGAAGAAAAATGTGGAAATGAGATGTGTGTTAGAGAGAGAAAGAGAGAGAGAGAGAGAGAGAGAGAGAGAGAGAGAGAGAGAGAGAGAGAGAGAGCAAGAGCCAGTCGAAGAGAAAAAGCAGTTTAGTTTCTAGTTTAGAGTGCATAAGGTGCTAAAAGCATTCTTTCACACTAGCTTTCAGAGGTAATTAGGATATTTGCTACCACATTGCATTTTAACCACTTTGTGCCCGCAACTCATTTGTTTAAATTTCCATTAGGGGAACTATTCTCTGGAATTGCCTGAGCACAAATGTAAAAACATTTTCAAAAATCAGTCAAACCGAGAGTTTTTTGTTGTATCATACTATATCTACGCTTTGGTCACATACTCACGTACTTTGTGCCCAAAGACTACATAAAGTATGATTTTTTTTAAAATGGCTGTATATCAGAACAAAGAGCACAATCAAGTAATTGTGTATCAATGAACTCATAGCAAGTTGAATATCAAAGATGTGCACATTGTAAAAAAAAAGACATTTCAAATAGAAAACCTCGAGTAAATACAATGTTTTTTGTCATTTTTAAAAAATCCTGACTTTGGCTTTTGGTAAAAGTGTAATTTTCCTGTGATCAAAACATTTCAAGGTTGTAGTGTTAGATACTTGCACAAGGAACGCCCGTTCTAGATTTCAAGACGTTAGACCTATCGGAACAAATGAGTTCTAATCAAACTAAATATAGTCGTAAGTCAATAATGTCCATGTACGTACTGAGAGAAGCCTTGTGTTACCGATTTTGTTCAACGTAATGTTCATATTGTAAGTATCAGAAAAATGTTCCCTGACAATTTTACAATTGGTTATGCTTAAAGCATCCTTTTTTTCCCTATTGTCAACAAATGCAACGAAAAGACTGAACCACTTCTCAATATTCATATTCTAGCTTCCTGACCTCTCTCTGTGATACTTAGCTCATTTATTCTCACAAAAGAAACAAGTCACGAATATTTTAATTGTTTTCAAAAAGCCCAGCCCTCAAACAGCTGGGCATCACACTGCAGCTGTTAGGGACTGTTTTTAGCTGCAAATGCATACACATTTGACACTGTATTGAGTATTTACAACCCAATCTCATGGGATGGCTTAAAAATAGAATGCCTGTCATAATTATACGTTTTAGGCTTTTCGTGTGTCATTTCACACCACGTTGTTACCTTGAGAGTCGCGGTTAAGTTTAGACCGCAAAACCACGGTGACAGCGGCAGTTAGGTTCAGGCAACACAACTTTACAGTTAAGTTTAGGAAAAACATCATGCTTGAGCCTAAAATAACTACATAACACTAAGTAAAATACATACAGAAGCATTGTAACGAGAAGAAAGTGGGTTAGGGGTTACAAATGTAACTAACATAACTAACAAAACTTTGAGGCACCAGTGTTTGTCTCCTGGTTGCAAAGTCTGTTTGTTTGACCTATCCACCACCATAAGTGGTCTCTCTCACATGTTATGTTACTTCACTTGAGGGTAGCATATTCACAGACATACAGGTCAAGGTCAATTCATTGCCTTTCAATGTTGACCACTAGAAAATTCTTATCCTTATCCTTCATTATCCTTTAGTTGGGTTTCAGCTTCATGGCTCAATAATAAGATCAATGCCAATATGAGAGGCACAGATGGGATTTCAATCTTTTAGACAATCTCCACATATAATGAATATTTCTGTACATTATAAATACTTGCTGTATTGTCTCCTAAACACTACCACTGATACTACATCACAATTGCAAAATATCATCCTATACAGGGAACTTAATTCACAGCAGACATGGTTACCAGGTGGCAGGTGAGAAACATATTGCCATCTTACCTACACAGTATATATTACCACAAGGAGAACAAGGAATAATCAACCCAACTGAAACAATGCATTGGTACTATTTACTGTATGTACTGTATTTCACAATTTACAACAATGTTAAAAATAATACAATAGATATAATAGTTTCACATGAATATATTTCAAATGTGTTGTAAGAATGATCTGCGAGTCAAAGTTGTATAATTTGAATACATAGATGCCTGTCTAAGGAAAAGACATGAAAAAGAAAAGACTCCACTCTGTGAAAATAGCCAAGCAAAGTGGACTTCAGCATCAAATATTGAGCACCTTTCTGAAGATGTCCTGGTAGGTATCTTTTTTGCCACCATTAGAACTACCTCAGTGGCAAAGGTCAACGCACATTACGAACCATGCCTGTCTTTATGCTGTCATTGCAGCCGGTGAAATCTTTCTTGTCCGTGTCCCTTGAATGTAAAAAGGATTCCAATCCCTTGGGAGTGAAACCTTTGTCACTTTCTCTGCTATCTAGCTGTCAAAAGCTGAGGGAATCATTTATTCTGACTGAGAAATGGGCCCTCAACAGAGTGTTGGAGACTCATGAGTTATTAAGCAAAGAATCCATTGATTATTGATTGAAGATCCTTTAGCACTTATCCGTCTTTAATGTCTAAAGAACTTTGAAGACTCTGGGTCATTGTAGCTCTTCAGAGATTCACTTTGCACTGCGAAAAAGCGTTGGACTGGTAGATTCAATTTGGGCTGGTTTTGTCAACATTTGGTGGGATTCTGAAAATATTGCGAAAACAAAATTACCAAATTTTATGGTCAAAAACACAGAACGAATCGGCAAACTTTGTTCTGTCAAATCACTGATGTTATTGACTCATTAGATATGAGAAATACTGTATTGACATGCTTTGTATTCAATCGCCTTTGGGGATAAGGGAGGACGTACTCAGCTTGATGTCGTCACATTTGCATTTGTGTATTTGGTTGACTGCACTCTGTGGGTTGTGATAGCCAAATTATTTAATATTTTATTTTTGGCTACTTGATGCAGATATGAAGCTTTGTGCTAATTATGTATTTTCTGTTGCACATGTAATAGTTTCATGGTTTTACACGGGATTCTGGCATGGTTCTGTCAATGTGATGAGGCAACACTGACCCCAACCTCGTCCGTACGCAGAATTTGTCGCTCTTTATAGTTCTTGGTTCACGATTACCTGATTCCCATAGTGATTGATTTCATGCGATATGTGCGAATCACAAAAGCCTACATATCTGCTCTGTAAATTGCACGTCTTGTGCTCTCCTTCGATAAAAAGACAAACAAAAAACGTGACGTAATCTAGTGACTTTTCGAGTAAGCTCGAGCTAGTTTTTATTGAAATATTTGGCTATACTAGTCAAACCGAACATAAACTTATTTTTTTGTCCTACACCTTAGCATGTTGAATGAGCAACAAAACCAAACATTCATTGGAAAACTGCACCGCTAGCGTCAGTTTGCAGGCTGGATAGCATATCCAATTATGTATGCTAACAAGACCATATGTTCACAGCCATGCTTTGTGAGGCTGCACTCAGGTACAGCGGCGTTTTGAGTTAAATGCTCACATGGTGACAGACAATTGCAAAATGCTGATGTTTAGCAGGTTTATTGTTTCTCATGTTCATTGTCTCAGTGTGGCATGTTAACACTGACAGAGTATTTGGTCTTTTAAGTCTGGGAACTGGGAACAACATTTTTGTTTGAGTAAATGTAGAGATATTTCACTGAATATCTTCAAAGTTTGACCCGCTGGTAAAGTCAGGGACAGCTGTTGAGATATTTCAGTCTGCACCAAAGTGGTGAACCAACAGACCGACCTACATTGCCATCCATAGAGCCATACCACTGGCGTTGCTAAAAACATGTTCAG
The DNA here is from genome assembly GCA_032191485.1 of Leptoclinus maculatus. Classification (NCBI taxonomy): domain Eukaryota; kingdom Metazoa; phylum Chordata; class Actinopteri; order Perciformes; family Stichaeidae; genus Leptoclinus; species Leptoclinus maculatus. The sequence goes on along the minus strand of JAVDOI010000093.1, from coordinate 414,265 downwards.
AGTACAGTCTCATCATTGGTGCAACACAAAAAAGTTTCTTACCATTTTGCAAAGAAAGGGCAACTGCTTGGAGGCAGGTTGACTGGCTCGGACAGCAGGATAACAGACACTGTGAGGCATGGGGGATGTGCTTGAAGTGCCAGCTGGAGGCAGAGAGGGAAATAGTTCCCTCCTGCCATGCCGGCTCAGACACCTGTTCCGAGCCAGATTAATTGGCTCAGGACAGGTTAAAGTCCACACACTCAGTGACAGAGAGAGTATTTTATAGCCTATATGCTAAATGTGTGTGGTAAAAGGAGGCTGATATATGTACGTAGCTTAATAGTGTTTGAATGGTTTGAAGATGGTTTCTAGAAACCTATGTGTGCCATATACATGTGAAAATACAATTTTCTTCCTGTGCCTGTGCTAGCAAGCCCTGCTGACAGCTACTCGGGTGGCTCTGTGGGGCATTTATTGACAGCGAGTGGGAGATTTTGGGCTTTACCACAAGGCATTATAGACTTGCTTCAAGGGCATTTAAAAGCCAAGCCCTTGTGATCCATTGTCCAGGGATTTCTGCTGATCAGGGTCTCTTTGATTATCACAGTTGTGATCAGGTTAATGGAATAACCGACTGCAATACAGACGTTTCAGATGAGCAAGTTACTGTTGGAAGGGGAAAAAAATATATATTTTCAGTTGGACTTTAAAGCCATCTTCAACTCATAAACCTTAAAATCATTCAATTAAATTTATAGGATAAATTTTGACCCACCATCCTGGTAAATTAAATGAATTTACCATGTATTACACCTGTTTTATTCTTATTGTCATAATTACATTATGCCTGTGAACAAACGGAAAGGAATACAACAGTAGCGTATCTTTATGCGTCAATGCGGTGTGTAATTCTAAAGAAAACAACAGGCCTTAGTGTTTTATACACACGTCACACATTGTGTGTGTTGCCCCTTGAAAACCTTTCATAAGCGTAACCTGAAGAGACTCTCTGAGAAAGACAAAGGCAAAAGCGAAAAGGTGGTGTGGGGTGAGGGGGATTGTGAAAAACAAAGCACAGTTAAAAGAGGGCCGTCTCAGTATGAAGCCCGTAATTGGAGGCCGAGTGGAGCTACTCGGCCCGATCAAATGTAGTCCTTCTGCCTGAGCATCAATTAAGAGAAGTCCGTACAAATTTCAGCGAGGGAATAATTTCTGGCAGAAAAACTAATTCTGGAAAGAACACTCTGGCAAAGTGACACCCTGGTGAAGCCTCTTGGTCTTTCATGTCTGAGTTGTGAGCTCCACAATGGACGCTTTAGTGCATTTTTTTTTGCCTTTGTCTTGACATTTATAATGATAATAATTATAACAACCATAAAAAGTGCATTTATATCACACGTTTCATAAAGGGGGTGTAGTTCAAAGGGCTTTACAACAAGAGAAGTAAAAATAGGCAATTAACCAAGCAATCCAATGAATAACAAAAAAGAGGCAGCAAATAACTAGGATCACTAGGAATAATAGAAAATGTCAAAGACACACGTAAAACAAAGGAAGGCATAAGAACAAGACATGTAAAACACAAAAATGTAATAAAACGGAGAAGTGACAGTTATTTATGCAGCATTTACTTTAACAGAGTTTCAATTGTCATTGAAAATAATTTCAGAGCTTGCATTTCTTGGAGCCTTGGCTTTGGAATTCAATTGTTTTGGTGTGTTGTTAAAAAAGGTTGAGCTGACGATTTATTTTGTGTGATAGTTTGTATTTAAAGAAAATGGCAGCAGATGATTTAAGGTGCTTTCTCACCTGCAGTTGGGTTCATTTGGTTTGAACCAAGCGAAAAAAGGATACATTGTCTTGCATTTCAGTTCTGGTCCGGTTCCTGTTCACACTGACTTTTTTTTTTACAAACAAACCAAGAGAAAGCATGAAGTTGGACAGTTTTGGCGATTGTCATCCTGCATCATCAGGACCCATGTGGTGAAATTCCAGTGACCGACAGAAGTTCATGCAACAGAAGCAAATGCTTCTGATGTGTATATTCATGAGGAAATATAAAATAACACAAATTGGCAGGATGAATAATGGTAGAGACAGGGCGGTAGAAAAGCCCTTTTACAGGGAAAATACCCATGATGAAGTCCTTATATGGCCTTAAATAAAGATCAATAACATCCTGAACAGATTTCATGATTGGCAGATGGATTTATTATTTGATTATCTTTTGGAATCCTGCTTAAAATCACATAGTTGCTATCATAAAAGCAGTTTAGTTGTTTGGTGCGCACCAGGGTTTGATTGACAGCTTTCACACCAGCCCAAAACGAACCGTACTAATGGCCCTGTCACACTATTGCGTATCGTACTAGCGTATGCGAGCATATGAAAAATATCACTCATACGCTGGTATACAGTGACATACGCTAGGGGTACGTTAGGCATAGGTTGTATACGTTTCAAGCACGGTCGCATACGGTGGCATACGGCGAGGCAGAAAAGTTTTTTTAAGCATGCTTAAAAATGTTGTGCGTGTGCGGACGTATGGTTTATACGCTAAGCATACGCTCGACATACGCTGAATACGCAAGAGTTACGTCAGAGGTACGTTACTCATAGGTGCAGTACGCTGGTCATACGCTGACATACGCTGGCATGAAGGTGTACCGTACAGCTAGCGTATTGATAGCGCATGAGTCACGTACTTCTAACGTATGTCTGACGTATCTGCAACATATATAGACATCTTGGCGTATGCCTGACGAATGAGTAACGTATTTAACTTAAGATTGACGTATGGCCAGCGTATGGCCAGCTTACTGCCAGCATTTTGAGAAAGTGTGTATATAGGCTCCCATTCGAGCTCAAATATATTCAAGATCTTTTTTTGGGGGGGGGGGGTTCCTTTTCCGATGCGAGGGTCCTGGGACAGACCAAGCCATCTGAGGCAAATTTGTGATTTTGGGCTATACAAATAGATTGAATTGAATAGAAATGTTATTTGTTAAGTGATTGTGTGTTAATGACCGGGTTGGCCTATTCCAAATGCAGGAGTGAGTGTGCATATAGGTTATTTTTATCAAAGGTAGCACTTATATCTAAAAGACTTAGAACGGAGCTTGTGGCAGTTTACTCATAAGAATGTGGGGTTGGAAGACTCAAATCTTTATTTTTGATTTCTCCCTGAGTTAAGTTTTGCCTGAAATGCCTGTATAAATGTAGAAAACATCACATATCTCAATGACTTGCATTAAAATCATGACATTCATGGTCCCCAAATGAAATCCCATTGTCTGTGGTGATCCCCTGACTTTTCCTCTAGTGAGATTGATATTTTTGGCTTTTAATGAGTCTTGTTGGGACTTTGAGCCCACAAAAGCATATGTAGTTTCATGCATTGCAGTTTGGTGAGCTACACTCAATAGCTCACACTGGAGCTATATGGATACAATGATAAACATTCTTGGTTGAGATGACCTGTCACCTAGATCACCCTGGCAGCAGCTTTGGCACCCTGCATGTGATTCTTCAGTCTGACAAACAACTTATTGCATTTGCATATCGCCCAAAACATTTCATTTTAATTTCAATACTGAATAAATGGTGCATTTTAGTGCCATCTTCTTGCAACTTGGAAATTTTAACGAATACATCAATAACTTATACAGAGTTCCCCACAACTTGACACTTATTTACCATATTTGTTGCAGTTCACATAGTTATAATTTTTTTAATTTATGAGCCTTCAATGCCTCCAACTGCACACATATTCAAATGCAATGTTAAAGGACCAGACCTGAAGTTGACTTTTTTTTATTTTTTTGACGTGGGGAACATATAAGCAAATTTACTCAAATAATGTTGCATTATTTTATCATAGCAATATGCTCAAACTTGTCCACAACACTAATTTGAAACCACACAGATTAAACAGAAATAACACTGTTGGCCAATAAGAGTTGTATTGTATAATTACAATGTGGAAATCTACCAACAGATGTCACTTATAACTGGCGTGTCTATTCTTGTTTGTAGATGTAAACCAATCATATTTGATTGGGATGCAAAAGCTGAAAATGTTCTCTTGGTTTCTAAAGCAACAATAGATTTGACTTCTACTGTACTTTGCTGAGTGACCAGAAAATCTTGAAAAATTAAAAAATATCATGCAGCTTTTTTGATCACGAATGTTTGGCTCTGAACCATAACAAAAAAAATACTAAAAGAAAATCTACCTTAATCTCTTGAAGATTCTTGTGACTAAATTTTTTGACACACCATTCCTATAAGAATCCTTTCATCTTGCACTAATAGATCTTTTACAAAAAAATGACTCCCTCAAAATGTGAGTGCAGAGACTTGGCAGACACACTTTTACGTGAGAACTTTTCCTCGGGAGACTTGACAAGATCCTGACAAAATTAGTGCTGTACGTTCTTCAACCTTCTTCTACAAATCTAATTTGTGTGACAGCACAGAGCGAGCTGTGAGTTGTAATTAAACTATAGACTGGAATGTAATTGCTATTTCCTTGCATGACAAGCATGCCGGCCTGAGCCATCCAAAGCTAGCAGGTGGATGTGAATCCTGGGCCGATCTGTCATATTTTTGCTAAACAAAGCATCTAATACAGGAATAAGAGAGGATGAGTTTTTTTCTATGTTTGTCAGTCTGTCTATCTCTGTATCTACTTTATCAATCTATCCATCTGCCTATCTACTCTTATCAATGTGTTGCATTAATGGGATGTCACATGTAAAAATAACTTAGTTATGATATGGCATTACATATTCCCAGAGCAGCTGATTGGGACTGTGAGCTCACTGGGGCATTTTGCAGCAAAGGGTGAAGCAGCTGGGTAGAGAGAAGTGAAACGTTGATTTTCACCCAGGTGTTAAGTTACTCTTTGTGTCTGAAATGGCTTGTGTGTCACCGAGACAAATAGTCAAATAGTGCTCAATTATTTCTTTTCATGCTCTTTGTGTCACTATGATTAATAAATTATGTACATGAAGATACCTGTCACTGATTTTACTTCATATGCATGATTCAGAATCAGGAATACATATTTTTGATTAGCGTGACCCTTTACCTTTTCTGTGACCTTGGCGTTTGTCTCCAGAAAGTAATGGTGTGGGAGAATGTGACTGAAATACCAGTACGCTCTAAATCCACGGAACATGGATCTATTCCCACTTTACTTTGTCTCTAATTGTACCCAATCCTACCCGATACACCTCAGACACTGGCCGGTGCTACATAGTACTGTTTGGAAAACCACAAGACACATGCTCTGTTTTTTGTATTTCTTTCCACAGGCCATCATTAATGTTATCCTCACCAACCAGTTGACTTTGCCATGTGGATTCCTGTACAATAACCTGGCAATAACTATGCACATGAACACTTGCTTTACAGTACAGTTACCAGCAAGTCCAGCACCCTGTATATACTGCAGAAACATGTGTGCCGTATGGGGAAAGTGTAATTTTTTCCCATCTGTATTCCTGAGCGTGTTCTTTCAATTTGAAATCATGATTTATTTATGTCACTTCAGATCTTGTAATGCTCTCCCTCGAAACCCTGTCCTCACAGTCAAACAACCCCTGCTTGCGCTTGAATTTGCCTCATTTCGGATGCGTTCGCTTTACATCTTAGAGCGTTCCAGACGGGCGTTTACTCTTTGACCTGGTCCTCCGAGGCTTTACTATGTACATCCCTTGCTTTCAAACGCACACAGAAGCAGCCTGAGTGGGAGGAGAAGCGATGAAGCTGGAGCGCAGGAAATCTGTGCAAGCAACAATATATCTGTGTGCAATTATACAGTTTCAGCAGAAGCAGAGCAAATCCAAATGCAAGCAGGGGTTTTGCAGGAAAGCAATACAAAGTCTGGTCTTGAAATTAATAAGTCATGCTCTCAAATTGAAAGACTCTTGAATGAAGATCATAAAAATGGTCCTTGTTGTTTTCCTTCCTTTTGAGAGGAGAAAGGAAAGGGAGTTAGAGAAGAAGAAGAGAAGAGAGAGAGAAGGAATACATTTAGTTTTCTTGGGGGCTGTGGCTAACCATTCCAATCCAACCATTTTAGAGTATTTCTTATTTATTTCTATTTAATTTGAAGACTTTTTTCTTTCACTTTGCTGCGTGACGCAGCAGTTTCCCCTTCCTCAGCTGTTCCCACACCCTGGGGAGGAACCTGACAGTTGGAGGTCTTATTTGCTGCCCTTTTGTCCTTTCTGACCAGCTCCCAGACACAGACCCATTTAGAGAGAGCCTGTTAACATCGGTAGGGATGTTGTTGGACATCAGGCCATGCCAGCCTGGAAATAGGGAAAGAAGAAGATGCTGGATAAATAAGTGAAGGGAAGAGAGAGATATGGAGAACAAAAGGAGGGGGGTGGTGAGGATACTTGATGGTGTTGGGAACATAAAGGAGCGTGTTTGAGTTATCAGTATCTAAGAAACTAAATTATTGACATCAATAGAATTATTAATGTCAGTAACAATTATCAATGATTATTAATAATAACGGGGCACCACCCTGCGGACAGGGACCAATAACCAAACGATAAAACTAAGTCTCATAATTAGCGTTCACTCACAATGTCAATAGTCTGAGTACTATTACATTTGGAGTAAAAGTGAAGGTTTAAGTTCGAGCACAGGCCACTACATCCAGCTATTATTACACACATATGCACCAGTAATCACAAAAGACTGCTCTTTAAAATATAACAGAGTTTATTACATCCAAATAATAAATGATCGAATCAAATAATATCAAAACCAACAAACACTATCATACGATTATATGTCTAATACCTAAAGTCAAATGAACAAACGTGGAGTGCGGATCTATGTGTGTGTATGTACGTGTATGTGTATGTGTGTGTGTGGAGGAGGAGGGAAGTACTCGGATAGTGGCGGGGGGTAATCTAAAAAGGGGCCGGGCCCTGTTGGTCAACAACCAAGATGGCGGGGACGTGGCTACGTAGGTAACCACGTGGATCTACGCACAATGTGGGTTGGGACAATCGATTACGTAACCAGTGTCTGAGATGGTCAATGAAAATCAGTGAATCTAACTATGTGTGTGCGTGTTCGTAGGAAGAGAGAGGGAAAGAGAGAGAGAGAGAGGGAATCGAGCTCTGAGCACGATACTACGGCGCCGCTGTAAGATGTGAGAACAGCTGATTCATCACGTAACTCTCGGCGGTCGGGTTCTGAGCCGGCCAGCCCAGTGGTAGTTACGGTTCTGAATCCTACTCGCGGAGCCGATTTAAGGAAGAGAGAATAAAACCGAACAAAATAAAATAATAAAATAATCCCAAAATAAAACAGATCTTTATCACTGCGATGAAACGCGAAGATTGCTCTTCATCACCTCGAAACTCGGTCTGCGAATCGAGGTTCGGCTGCCGCGGTTTCTGTCTTTAAGGTGATAAAATCACAATCTCCGAATCTACTAGCAGTGAGGATCTAATCAGTTACAGCAGGAAATACACAGGATAACGGGACTCGCGGTCCGCGATGCTTGCGCAATAACACGTTATAAACGCTACGGTAACTTAACTAAACAAGATAAAGGAAATAACACACAAACTGATCTACTCTAAGCCCAGATACCAAGATAACTCTTACTATGTGATGCTCCTGTCGAGATCGATCTTTCGAGGTTAAACTCGGCGGCGCCGCTTCCGAGCGTGACGCAGTGTCCGGCTCAAGCGCTGCAGGGCTTGAGCGAAGAGGGAAGGGAATTTGGCGTCCTTCCGCCGGCAATGTGTACACTTAAAGGTGGAGGAATTGGTCATAGAAGTTATCAATTCACTCGCAACAGGATCCAAAAAAAAGATATAAACTATAAAACACAGTCTGTTCGACCAGCAACTCTGACTAGTGACCTATACAGGATTTGATGAGGCAAGCGCTTCCTGGATCTCCTTGCACCAGCGCGAGGCCAGACGGAAAAGAAAGAGTTGAGAGTCTGAGCTGCTTTTAAAGGCAGGTAGTGAACCAGTGGGGGGTCTCCTGCTGGCCAATGAGGGGCCAGCATTCAGTTTTGGTTGGAGCTGGGGGAGGTGTGGTCTTCTTCCTTGGCCTCATGGTCTTTGTTGGAAGAAAACATGGTGGCCCTTTGTCTAAAGACAAATGTGAGGGTCCTAGTCAGCCATGACTGAGGGACAGACCCCAACAATGGATTGGAGGTGAGATAATGGGGGTTATTGTTGCACTGTATTTTAAGTACGATATGTTTGTATATATTGCCAACTTGATCTCACAGCAATATGTAAAATGGCCAGGACCTCTTATTTAAGCCTACCGTGGTGGTAGACGCGTCTGCACCACAGAAACAATGTCACGTATTTCTGTGAAACCTGGCTGGTATTTCACAGGATATGGTTGTGAGTAGATAAGAAGCAATGCAAAGCATTTGTGATGTGTGTATGGGTCATAATATTGATGATAATAAAAAACGCGTATATTAAAGCGAGACAAGTTGAAGGAAAAGGGTTATTAGGGGGAACTAATCATAGGTCTAGGTGAGTGCTGTTATTATAGGTCTAGGTGAGTGCTGTTATGCTGTTAAGTGTTATTCTGGGAGTAATGCATGGAGGGTGAGCTTCCAAACTTATTGGAACATATGTATTTGATTGTTAATAGATGCAGTTAGTTTCAGCATTGTAATGTGTTCTATAAAGCCGTTTATCAGTATCAAGATGTTTAGTTTTCTTCCTGCTTTTTCAGGTTTTGTGGATGGTCTTCTCGGGTAACAGGTAGCGTGGGATCCTGTAGTTCAGTATGAGGGACATTTGATTTCTTTGCAGAATTGTTGTACGTGTGGGCAGTGCCGGATTACAAGGGTGTAACCGTCAAAGGTGGGCAGAGTGGGCAGTTGTTTGAAACTTAGGGGCCAATTTCGTGCATTTTTCTGAGTGTGATATGGTTGACCTTGTACTGTTTGAGTTGGCAGTTTGTGCAGATTATAATTTCAATGTGGTGATTTTCTGTCCTAAAGGAAATCCATGTTATTCCATATTGGTGTGTATTTGCAGGGAGACGTGTTAAGTGCATGGTTTTGTGAGTTTTCCAACATGCTGTCAGAGGTGAAGCTATGATAGTGTTCTTAAAGCGGTTATGGTGTTTTACGGAGGTGCTGAGAAATGGCAGGGTTGAGAGCTCTAGTTCCATACATTGTTGTTTTTTTAATATCGTTCAAGGGATTTGGTGGGATGGATCCATTTGGTCATGATTTGCAATTAATGGGCCAATAAGTAATAAGTGTAAACGTTTGGTGCAATTAATCTTTTTTTGTAATGTAATGGATTTAATTATTATTTTTTTTCAGTTCAATAGCAAAAACAACAAAAATGTACACATAAACAAGCATAGCAAGTAAATACAATGGGTGGGTGTACTGTGACGGCCCTGTTGCTAATCACTGCAAGTATGCTTTTGTCCCCTTGATGATTTCCTTTGTTTTCGCTGACAACATCCACACTTCACCACACACGCATTCACATTGACACTACTGATGTTGTTGACTGACACACTTCATAAAGTTTATTATTTCTTTATTTAGTTAAATAAATACTTTATGTCAACATCATCTGTTGTGTCGTTGCCGTATTTGTCGTGGCCTATGAGCCGGGTCATGACAAATTGGGGGCTCGTCCGGCTTTTTTCCCGTTTTGTGCAGTGATTTAGGTAAGAGTGGGAAGGCGTAGTTTTGTGTTCCTACGTTTTCGGATTTGTTTGTTCGCAGCGTTTGGGTCAACTAGAAGCTTTCTGAAGGTGGGTTTTCATCATAACCTAAGTTTGCTTCCTTTGTTCCTTTGTTTACTTGTGCCGCCGGTAAACGTAGCTGCTCGGGGAGTATTGATTCAAGGGAAAGGACAACGGGTTTGGGATATATCTACTGGGTAAGTTACGTTCATAATTTTTTTTTTTCTCGTGGGCTTACCCGGACTTTGTGGAGAGAGGAGGTTCGTGGTTATGTTTATGCTGCAGCGGGCCCAGGTGACTCCTGCAAGTTGCTCTGTGCGTTCTCTATCAAAGTGGTGCGGAGTATTCCCTTGGTAGACTGTAGCGACGTTGCCCTTTGGGTTCGTTGAGCTGGTTTTCGGTAGTGCTGTGGCAAACGTGGTTGAAGCTTGCTTGGGAGCATATCCGTGGTTTCAGGGGAGTTGCTAGCTTGCTCGTCGCTCTGCTAAACCAGCGGTCTATAGTGCATAAATACCCACCACAAGTAGCTGCATGAAGACTAGGGATGAGCTTAGTTAGCTGTGTTGATTTTTAGATAGCGGGGAGACTCCAAACCGAGTTGAGGATTATTCCTCATTGCGCACAAGGGTAAACGTTGTGGCGTCTGTCTGGTTCGGCTGTGTGCGTAAACATGGATTTGCTCAGTGGATAGTCGTTGTAAATAGTGGAAATGTCTGAGGTTGAGGCGTTCATTGCCGCTCCATCTCAGGAGTCCCTGGATATATGCACAAGAGAGCAGTTGCTCGTGATTGCAGAGCATTATTCAGTGGTGGTTGTCGGAGATAAACGCATGAAGGATAACATTAAATATGCCATAAAGTCAAAATTGACCGAGATAGGAGTTATGTCTGGGGGTAAACAAGAGCCGTCTTCAGTTCCTACTGCTTTATCTTTTCAGACTCATGGACTAACCTTTGAGCAACAGAAGGAGATTTTGCTGTTGCAAATGGGACATGACAAAAGTAAACATGAATTGGAAATTAAAAAACAGATAGAAATGGAGAGAATCCGCCAGGATTTAGAGGCAGCAAAAATAGATCTGGAGAAATATCGTTTGTCTCTGGTCAAAGACGGCATGTTGTCTGGTGAGGATCTGGGCGTGCGGGGGCCCAGGTTTGCGGGGAATCGCTTGGATGTTAGTAATTTGCGCTGGTTGCCACCGTTTAATGAAAGGGATCCGGACACTTTCTTCTTTCTGTTCGAACGTGTAGCTAAGGCTAGAGACTGGCCCGATGCGGACTGTGCCCTTATGCTTCAGTGTGTCCTCTCAGGGAAAGCACAGGAAGCTTACTCCTCGTTGAGTCTGGAGGATAGCTCTAGCTATTGTAAGATAAAGTCTGCGGTGCTTAAGATGTATGAGCTGGTGCCAGAGGCGTATCGCCAGCGTTTTAGGTCCTTGGAGAAGAAAAGTGGTCAAACATATGTGGAGTTGGTAAGAGACCTATCAACTCACTTTAAGCGATGGTTAACTGCCCTTGACATAACTACTTTTGAAGATCTTTGTGAGTTGATGATTTTGGAGCAGTTTAAAAATATTCTTCCAGATCGTATTGCAACATATATCGTTGAACGAAGAAGCACGATTGCTGCTGATGCGGCCGTGTCAGCTGATGAGTACGTGTTGCTTCATAATAGCACTTTCAGAGAGTGTTCTGTGGCTCGCGATGTTGTTGGTGTGCGGGCAAGTGGTTCTGATGCGGTTTCGCAGGAGATGCGTTCAAGGAAGGTGGGGGTGTTTAAATCTGATTTTAGAACAGGTGTCAGATTTGACAATAGTAATACCTGTAACTATTGTCGGGAGGAAGGACATTGGAAGGCAGATTGTCCTGCGTTACAGGCTAAACTAAGGGATTTGAGAGCTAATGTTAGGCCTGCGGCTTTTGCTGCAACAGTTAAAGACTGCGGTGTTGCTGATGGGCTTACATCACAATCTGAGGGGCGTAAATCGCACTCTTGTGACCTGGGGGTTTTGGCAGCTTATGCTCCTTTCATTCGAGGTGGATTTGTGTCACTGTTGGGAAGTGAGGTGAAGGTCCCGATAAAAATCTTGAGGGATACAGGTGCCTATGATTCGTATATTGTTGACTCTGTTTTGCCTTTGTCTAAGGAGACCGACACTGGTGACTGGGTTCTCAGTCGTGGGATGGGATTGAAGATTCTCCCTGTTCCTTTGCACAAGATGATGCTTGATTGTGAGCTGGTTAAGGGTGAGATAGCTGTTGGTGTGCGCCCGGCGTTGCCTATTGAAGGTATACATTTTATTTTGGGCAACGGCTTGGCTGGTAGCAGAGTTTGGACGGACACTCCTCCCGCACCAGTGGTCACATGTTGTCCAATTGATTCTGCGTCTGACGAGAGCTCCAGTGTGTTGCCCGAGGTCTTTTCATCCTGCGTGTTTACACGTGCTATGAGCAAATCAGAGCCTGACGTGTCTTCTGACGACAGGGTTGAGGTAATTTTGGAGGTCCCATCTCTGTCCGAACTTCCTGTATCACTGTCACACGAGGAAGTAGTAGAGGAGCAACGTGGGGATTCTTCTTTGAAAGAAATATTTGAGCGAGTTGTGCCTGTTTCTGAGATAAATAGTGTGGCTAATGGCTACTTCTTGCAGAACGAGGTGTTGTTCAGAAAATGGGTTCCCATGGGTGAGGATTGTATGAAAAATTATGTTTTCCAGATAGTGGTGCCAACTAAGTTTCGTCCTCTTGTCTTGGAGGTGGCGCATGACAAGGGGGGACATTTTGGGGTCCAGAAAACATACCATAACATTCTGAAACATTTCTTTTGGCCGCGTGTTAAAAGCGATGTGTCGGCATACATTAAAACATGTCATGTGTGCCAGCTAACGGGAAAACCAAATCAGAAGATCAAGCCTGCGCCACTGCAGCCTATTCCAGCTCTGAGTGAACCATTTACACACCTCATTGTGGACTGTGTGGGTCCGTTGCCATGTTCCAAGTCTGGTTGTAAATATTTGCTCACAGTGATGTGTCAAACCACCAGGTACCCGGCTGCTTATCCTTTGAGGTCAATCACAACTAAGGCTGTGGTTAAGGCATTGTCACAATTCATTTCTATATTTGGCATTCCTAAGGTGGTACAGAGTGACCAAGGGTCTAACTTCTCATCACATATGTTTGGGCAGGTGTTGAAGTTGTTGCGCATTAAACAGAACCAATCATCTGCTTATCATGCGCAAAGTCAAGGAGCCTTGGAAAGGTTCCACCAGACCCTTAAGTCTCTTCTACGTGGATTTTGTACCGAGCTGGATAGAGACTGGGAAGAGGGGCTTCCATGGTTGATGTTGGCTGCGAGGGAGGCTGTAGAGGAGAGTACAGGCTTTAGCCCAAATGAGTTAGTCTTTGGACATTCTGTGCGTGGTCCCTTGGCAGTACTGAAAGATGACTGTGTGGATACTAAGTTGCCAGGGAGACTAGTGGACTATGTGAATGGTTTTAGACATCGTTTGTTTGTAGCTGGAAGTATGGCACAGGAAAGGTTATCTGTGTCGCAAATTAAAATGAAGAAGCTGTATGACCGACGTACGGAGCGACATGAGTTCAGTCCGGGAGACCAGGTGCTAGCACTTATGCCTATTGTTGGTTCGCCATTTCAGGCGAAGTATACAGGTCCATACACAGTCACGGAGAAAATGTCTGACTTGAATTATGTCATTGCGACGCCAGAACGTAGGAAGGTCAAGCGTCTCTGCCATATAAATCTCCTGAAACCGTACTTCAGGCGTGTAGTGGACACTGACTTGGGTCAAGAGGTGAGAGATGGTATTCATCCGGCTCTTGCGGTGGCTTCAGAGCTTTTAGTGCATGGGGGAGATGGGGTGCCAGAGCCTGTTGATAGTCTCCTGTATGGGCGTTTAAAAAATTCAGAATCACTTGTTAATTTGGACAAGGTGCTAGCTCATCTGCCGGAGGCAAAACGTGGAGAAATGTCTGAGTTGATACACAAATATCCGTGTTTGTTTGGTGATATCCCTTCACAAACTGAGTGGGCGGAGCATGATATTGATGTTGGAGATGCTCAGCCAATTAAGCAGCACTTCTACCGTATGCCGCCAGTTAAACGTGGGTATTTGGACGCTGAGATAGAGTACATGCTCCAAAACAATTTCGCTGTACCTACGTTATCTAGTTGGGCTTCTCCATGTATTTTGGTGCCCAAGCAGGATGGAACACCTAGATTCTGTACTGACATGAGAAAAGTGAATTCTGTGACAAAATCTGATTCATTTCCTTTGCCACGTATGGATGATTGTATAGATCAGGTTGGGTCTGCAAAGTTTGTTAGCAAATTTGATTTGCTTAAAGGGTATTGGCAGGTTCCTTTGTCGAAGCGTGCGCAGGAAATTACGGCATTTATCACACCGTCTGGCCTTTATGCCTATAAAGTGATGCCTTTTGGGTTGAAAAATGCCCCCGCAACATTTCAGCGCTTGATGAATCGTGTAGTTTCCAGGTTAAAAGGTTGTGCGGTTTATCTGGATGATTTGGTCATTTACAGCGATACTTGGCACGCACATCTTCAGCGCATCCGTGCACTGTTTGACCGTTTGGCAGAAGCACGGCTCACCATTAATTTGGCCAAATGTGACTTTGCAAAGGCTACAGTGACGTACCTCGGTCGTGTGGTAGGACAGGGCCGTGTAGCCCCAGTTCAGGCCAAGGTCATGTCAATAGCCAGATATCCACAACCCATGACGAAGAAGGAGTTGCAAAGGTTTTTGGGTTTAGTCGGGTACTACAGGAGCTTTTGTAAAAACTTTTCAACTATTGTGTTTCCCCTCACTGAATTGCTCAAGGCCAAGGTGAAGTTTGCTTGGTCGTCCGAATGTCAGGGAGCTTTTGATACTGTAAAGTCTCTGTTATGCTCTTCTCCCGTGCTAGCTGCTCCTTGTTTTGATAGAGCGTTCATGCTCCAAGTAGATGCCAGCCAGGTGGGAGCAGGTGCCGTCTTGCTGCTGGATGATGACCAGGGATTGGTGAGGCCAGTCAGTTTTTTCTCAAAGAAGTTTAACAAGCACCAGGGAAATTACTCTGTTATTGAGAAGGAGGCTTTGTCGCTTATTTGGGCCCTACAACATTTTAATGTGTATGTAGGAACAGGTGCGCGGATTTTGGTGTATACAGATCACAATCCTTTGACCTTTTTGCATTCGATCAGATGCCCAAACCAGAGGCTGACACGATGGTCGTTGTTCCTTCAGGTGTACAACCTCGACATTAAACATATTAAAGGAAAAGACAATGTTATGGCTGATGCGTTGTCACGTGCACCGTGGCATTGATTAGCGGTAGGCCGGTGATCCCTTGGGGACACCGACTTTAAGGGGGGGGGGGGTGACGGCCCTGTTGCTAATCACTGCAAGTATGCTTTTGTCCCTTTGTCCATGGAGAGCAGATCACAGATCACCTAATGCAGAGCACCTGGTCCGGGAACAGGGAGGGCATGAAAGCGTTGCTCTGTTTTGGCTGCGGCGTGCGTGGAGTGATCCCGGCCAGTTGCTGCCAGTTATTTTGATGTTGGTTTCCTTTGTTTTCGCTGACAACATCCACACTTCACCACACACGCATTCACATTGACACTACTGATGTTGTTGACTGACACACTTCATAAAGTTTATTATTTCTTTATTTAGTTAAATAAATACTTTATGTTAACATCATCTGTTGTGTCATTGCCGTATTTGTCGTGGCCTATGAGCCGGGTCATGACAGTACAAATAGAAGTCTGTTTGCAATGGGGTCTATTATGACCATGGGCTTATTAAGAAAAGAGAATGATGAGGGAGGTTAATGTTAGTATGAGAAGATTGTTCAATGTAGAGCTTATTTTCTATGTATAGTTTGTCACAACCAAGTTAGCACGTTTATTATAAAGACTGTGTTGTTTCAGGATGAGGAAGAGGATTTTGCATCTTTCATTTATTTTGCATGGGAATTCCAATGTGTTAAGTCCATAGTATTGCCTTTATGTTTTTTGTCCTTAGTTTTAATCAGCTCCTTGTCTTGAGGTTGTTGGATGTGTTTTTGGGGATGGCGCAGAAAATCAGGTAAAAAGGCTGTAAAAAAAAAAGAAAAATAATTTTATGACAGAGACCATTGTTTTGCTGAGTGTTTTGATGGTGGTTTGGAGGAAGTTGTTGCACTGTTCTAGCAGTCCGATGTGTGGACCTTAATTTAAGTTCATTTTTGATGGAATGAAGGATACTAACCTTGATTACTGTAGTCTGGGGATCGCTTGTGTGTGTGGATGTCTTTTTCCATTTATTTGGGCTGGATGGATCATCCCGGGAGTCATTGATTTTATTGACAAACATACATTTTTGATGTGCTATTTGTGTGTAGCGTTGTATTGGGTGTCTTGTGTGTTCTTTATGGTATATCTTTGTATTATGTCTTTTCCTTTTACTGTGTTATTGTCCTTGTTTGACCTGCCAAGGGACTGCAGATGCAAATTAGCTTAAGCTACAATCTGGTACAGTGCATCGAATGGTGACATTTATGTTTAAACTTGGTCCCTTTTAAATAAATATCCATTTTGCTCTGGCTGTAGTGGTGATCGATGCAGACTTGCAGGTCAGCTAGATCCTCCAGACTGAGATGTTGATTAATAACTGACTGAGATGTTGAGGAAGTCCAACAGTTGTTGATCTCAGTGTCTGTGCACCACCATGTTAAATCTCACCTCCTTATTTAACGTCTTGAACAGAGTGTGACATCACCGAACGATTCTGGGCCATTCGTTTTAAGGTAACGGAAACACAATTCTTAGTTTCGAGTCCTTATACATTCATAAAAATATAGTTATGGATATTATATTCAATTTCTGGCAATAAATACCCCTAAGTCCTTCACACTTTCCCTTTAACTTTTCCCTGAGTTTTATTGTAATTTCAGACTAACCTGAAAGAGTGTGACAGAGAGTTTGTTAGCTGTCTAAAATAAGCCTTGTCTGGCTAATCCAAACCTTGTCATGTTGTGACAATTACTCTATTTGATGCTACCTGTGCTGATAGTTATCCACTATGTCAAGGATTTGCTCACAAAAGAATAGAAGACAATAACAAATAGACAAATTTGAGCTTAAATTATCCCTTTTCGAAGACATTGTATCTATTTATCTGGATTTGACAGCATTCCCTCTCCCTGCTCTGTAAATGCTTACTTTCAGTTAATGAATCAATAGTAAATGAGCCTAACTGGATGCGAGTTCATATGATTGCCTTCTATTTTTTACTTCAGTAACATATGAAGAGCATATTTTCTCTCTCTCTCTCTCTCTCTCTCTCATTTGAACATAACACTTCCCCAGTTTTATCGTTGTGGCAAACAGGGAAAAAATATCCAATTATTCAGATGGATGCCTGCAAAACTAATATCATGTGTGAGACGGAATGCTGTTAAAAAAATACTGTATTATTCTTGCTATGGGCATATCAGTAAAATTGTCAGTAGCTATACTTTTAAATATTCAATTAAACAAAGTTAAAAGTTATTTTAGTTAACTTGCATAAATGGGCACATACATTTGTATTGTAAGCAAAATTGAACACGGACTAGAAAGATATACATGTCTATTCATCAAAACTGAATAAACAGCAGATTTAAACAAAAGCAGTCAGAAAAAAAAACTATATATGGCTATATACAATGCTTGTATACTATTAATTAAAAGGATATAACCATAGTTATAGCCATAGCCCACCTTTCAATTGCAACAAAAAGGTTAACCCCACCAGTAAATTAAAACAGATGATTGGAACATAGAATCATAAAGTGCAGGTTTGCAGAGTTTTTTTTACCCTTTAGGGTTTTATCTCTACTTTTTGCAGGTTACGTTGTTCTGCTGTGGCCTGGGATAATGGTCAGCACCTCCACGTCAGAGGCAATGGTACTCTGGATAACAGTGGTAAGCAGTGAGTCACTGCCCCAAATGAAGAAGTTTAAGTATCTTGCGGTTGTGTTTACTAGTCAGGGAGCGTAAGATCTATGGTTGAATTGGTGCCGTATTGGACTGACGGGAGGGAGCTGAGCCTGGAAGCAAAACTCTCGGTCCAGCGTCGATCTAGGCACCAATTGTTGCCTATGGTCATGATCTTTGGGTAATGATACATGATACAAGTGATCCTTCGCAGGGTGGCTGGGCTCATCATTAGAGACAGTGTGAGAAACTCAGGCATCCAGAAGGAGCTTGAAGTTGAACCACTGCACTGCCTTGAAAAGAGTCAACTCTGGTGGTTTGGGTATCTTCCAGACATGCCCAACTGTGAGGAAACCCCAAGTGCCCCTCGCCTTGGGTTACTGACGCACTGCAGCATCCTTTAGCGTCTGTTTGTGATGCACCATGCGTTCGACTAACTCCAATGTACGCTCAAGGCAGATGACTAAGTACAATGTGCAAGATAACCTATGTTGGGTGGAAGGGGAGGTCAAACAAACACAGGAATTTAACCCAGGAGACCAGTGTCCTTGTCCCATGTGAAACTAAAAGTGAACGATGACATTTTGTCACTTCAGTCATTAGTCATTAGAAGGGTGGGTGCCCCTTGAGTGACAGATGGGTGCCGTACCAAGTCACTAGCCCGGTAGACCACTCACCTGGAAAAAAAACTCCTCTTTGCAATTTCTTTTGTGTCGTCACTACCAAGAGGCCGACTCCAGGAGCCACCAACATTGAGCTTCACAACCCCTTTTCAGAAACCCATAGGTGACATTACATTACATATTTTATACAGCCTATGGTTCATACGTTCACAATGAAGCTGCCCAGGATAACCACAGTCTGATCTGTGGACTAACTGTTCCTTAAAATGTCTGACCACTTTCCATTACTTCCACAAGCCTGTGTTGACAGTTGTAAGCATCTTTCCATCATGTTCAAATATTGATTGTTTCTTTTTTGAAACAGAGGACCCCTCAACACACCTCACCTATTTTTGTTGTTTGCAGTCATGAACTGTTCTGTGTATGTCTGTGTCTATTTTGTAGACACACTTACTGTGAGTGAATATCACAGCTCCCGAAGGAGAAGTGCAGACGAATGATCTTTCTGTTGAATATCTCTTAAAATGAAACCACCTACAGTTCTCCTCAGTGAGCAGATTGTTCTTCACTTTAAGGTTCATAGTTCTTAACACAGCACCGGTCCATTTACATCCATGGTAGCGCCAAAAAAAAGCTTGCACCATTATCCATGTTTATCCCTTGACTTATTTCTTGAATAGTCAAAAAATGAATTAGAGTCTCTTACTTGGCCAATGATGACTTTGGGTAAGACAGCAAACGAACATTTCAGAATTTCTCAAAATGTTTTATGTGCCAATATTGGAGCTAGCAATTAAGGTTTGAAATCCAGTAACCACTATTTAAGTTATGCCACCCATAGCTCTTCTACTCTTACTTGGTTCAAGTCACTTCATCTCCTGACAGAGCACCACGTTGGATTTCCATCCTGCATGCATGTTTTTTCCGCCTAACGTTGAAACAGAGCAGCTAATATTGGTAGCGAGAGCAACAAATGAGTGGACTGCCGAGTGTTTGAATGCTCTTTGAGTGCAAAGCCCCACCCTTGGCAGAGATCAAAGGAGAGGAGAGAAAGTTGCATGACTGTAAATAACAGCAAAACACAGTAAAGACTCTCACACTGAGCTGGAATGAAACAAGTGTACATGAATATGATCCATTTGTATTTTTGTTTCTTTCTTTCAGGCAATGGAAGGGGAAATACTGTGTACTGGTCTACTTTTGTTTTTGAAGTATGCCAAATATGTTGGAAATCATAGTTCCCCTAAGTACGTATAGGGAGGAGATGGGGGCGAACTAAACCTCACCAAGTAGTTTTGTTTTGTTTCAATGTTGACCGCGTGTTTAAAACTGTAATCGTAATCGGGGACAGATTAATTTTTTTCCTCGGGACGTAGTTGAGAATGTAGTCTAGTTGTATGGGAATGTAATTTTGTAGGAAACAGGGTTGACAGGGCAGTGTGTGAAGCATGTTCTACCTGTTTCATTCCACACAGTAGTTTTTGAAAAATGGACCAATATCCTTCTGCACACAGTTTCAAATCAGAGCCATATTGCTCAGTATATCCGAGGCACTGAAGCTGTTGTGATATATATTGTCAAGTTTTTTTCCATTATTTCATCCACACCTGTAGCTCCCTGGTTATATGCTGAGTGGACTCACAAGTCAGACACTTTGCTCAATCGACAAGAGACTGAAGATAATCTGTCTGGTTTTGTTGCTAATACTGGGTGGGATCAATTGTTTAAAAAAAAAAAATCTGTATAGCACAATCAATCCAAAGATGTCTGGGTGGCCCAGTGACATTCAGAAGCTTGTTGTAAACACTGTTGTAGCAGAAGCACATGCACAAAACAGTTGTGGCTACAGCTGCTCTGGTAACGTGCTAACATACATACTCACCGTTCACTCACCGTTGCTGCTGTTCAAAGTTTCAAAATTTTAAATCATTTTGGAAATCCCTTCCCGACAGTAAACAACTGTAAATGTGACTTGTGACCGTTGATTTAGCATTGCACACTTGAAACAGTGTTGGACAATGGACGATTTAACAAAGGATCAGCATTTATGCGTCAGAACCAGAGATATTGTCTCTTTTTCATCCACGCTTTCCTCTTCCTTGTCAAAACCTGGTGTCTACATTATCCATAATGCAATTTGACCGCTAACAGTTCAGTGCGGATTATTTATGTCAGTATAGGTTAATGTAGCCTCGAGTTGCTAGTCTCAAGTAGAGATGAAAAGCCATAAGTACAGATAAGAAGCAGTCTACAGAAGTCTGGTAAACTTTTTGACACCACATTCACAGATTATTTTCATCTTCAACCGCAAATGACGCTAGCTCAAGTGACATCACTTTAGGACATTTATCAGCCACAAAAGGCTTTATACTACTTGTCACAAACAGAATGTGATGTGTAAAATCATTTTTTAATCGATAGTCATCATTGAATTGTACACCGACATCACAAACTGCATGACATGTTGCACTGTGCATTAATCGTAGCTCAGCCTCCTAATTGCTTGTTATACGCGGGTCCTGTAAACAGGAAGACCTGATTTCTAACTACTACAATTGCAACCAACAAAGGTTATTTTTGCAGTTTTTTGTTTTTTTTGTATAAAAACTATCCTGCTGCCCTTCAGAGTGTTTTTAAACACACCAGAGACAGCTAAAAATGACTTCGCAGTGGGCGAAGTGACTTAATTTCTGACAAAAGCAGCTCTCTGCTGTTCGGACATGTCTGTGTCAGGTATTAGATTAGCCTCCACGCCTAGCCCTTTAGACTAGAGTGTGTTTGCTCCCGCTGTAATGCTGTTATCTCCCTTTCTCTCCCCCTTCTAATCTGGACACCACAAGTAAGCGGTTCTGACAAGAGCTGTGCACAAATTGAATTTTTCTTCCCCTATCCCTTTCGATTTATAATTCCCCCTCTCGCCCTACAAGCAAACTCAATTTCTGACCCTTTAGACAAAAGGCTCAGATAAAGCAATTAGTTTGTGATGCTGTGTGAGCTCCTGGCTCTGCCGACCTGCAAGGGAGTGTGAAGCACTAAAAGCAGTACAAACAGGGGCGATGACGGTCACTGGCAGACAATTCCAGCTCCGCGGAGATGAACTCGGAGTCTCTGGCAACAAAGGAACGTAAACATAACTGCAAAAGTCCAGACAGTCCTTTCAATATGTCCTAACTGCATGTCTCTGATCACTGCTATTTTGTCTTCAAGCTTTCTTAGAAATTCACACGGTGCACAGGACATTCCATTATTTCACTGCACCTTCAGACTCTCAGGTGACAATCTATATTTTAGAGTTAAAAGGCAGGCTCATATAAGGTCAGTACTTTGAGATGAAATGCACAAAGCCGAGTGGTTTGTGTTTGAATTTTCTTTCAAGTGAGACGCTGGAGTCCAATGAAGCATGCATATAAAATCATCTTAGAACAGAGAGCATTGAAAATAAGAGAAGACATTCTTCCTCACAGTGAGTTATTGTAGTCTTGATAACTACTTTGATATGCACATACTAATGGTTATATTTGTTTACCAAGTCAAATTTGACCTCCGATGCAGAGGTTTTTTAGTGTTCCTTCCAGCACTGTAGTTTTCATTTGCTTTGTTATGTCCAGTCTCCCTCCTTTCATTACAACACTGACCGAGCATCAGCTCTTGTTTAGAGTCGGTGAAAAGCAAAGATACCGGCTATTTGAGCTTTGGACAGTTTTTAAAGTCACCCTGGCCATATCTCCGCCGTAAGAATTCAATTTGGCCATGGCAGGAGAAAACTGAAAACCGTTAAGGAGGATTTAAAGTGAAAGACATGGCATGGAAGATGCTTTAAGAAATACAGTTATCTTGCAGTCTGGCTGGGGAGATACGGATGCGGCAGAACTGATGAGGTTCTCAGTCATTATCTTCTAGGGGATTGCATGGTATATTGTATGCAACCTCTTATCACTTATTGCCTTAAGGAAAGAAGTTATTTTCCAATCAATCATGTAGTTTCACAAAGGTATTGTGCTATGAGATGCTGCCTCTTACTTGTATGGTGCAGTATTAAAATAATATGTTTGGTTGTAACAGTGGTATAGTATAATATGCCATAAGATATATTAGGTATTTGAATTGGTATTACATATTGAAAATGTTCTCATTGGCAGCATCCCCCCTCTCTTAAGCTGCTCACTCTGGTCTTGGGGTACTATCGGTGTCAGTGTGCAGTCCAGTCAATAGGAAACATAGATGTTGGCAATTGAAGCACTACAGTGCAAATCCTGCTGGTTCTGTGCTATCTGTCCTGGCACAAATGAGAGTCAAAAGGATGGGCAGAGGGCCATGTTGTTTCTCCTTGCCAGAGATCCAGGCCTTGAACAGGGAGATATCATGAACGGACCGAGGTACTGTGCGATGACCCATTTGTACAGGTCCAAAAGCAGCCACCAATAATACATTGTGTGGTTGTAATGAGGCAATTCTTTATATTTCGTCTTGGTCTTTTCACAATCCGAGGCACCACTGAAAGGCTATCCACGCTGTGTAAACTGCTTGTGTTGCTCTGTGGCCCAGCAGACTGTAAACTGGGAGTCTCCTGAGATGCAAGCTACTGAACCACTATGTCTGTTCAGCGGGGAGCTGGGAAGAGTACAATAGCCAAATCCCTGGAGTTGGAATATCAGGCCAGCAGTCAAGCAGCACACAGTATCCGCTGAGTGTTAGTCTGCTGGGTTGACGTTTGCCCTCACAGCACACATGCAGGTCGTGCTGGGACACTCTGAAAAATACATAAACAGCTGCAGCATGTTAACAATACTTAACCGCTCAACTCTTTCAATCTTTCTTTGAAAACCTTTCATCATTCTTTGTTATTTTTAATGACAAGCATTACTGACTCTATAGTTTGAGTCCAAAAAATGTGATATTCTTTCAAAATAATTTTCCAATTTGGTTATCTGACAATGGGACCTTGGGCATGGATGCCTAAAAGGACCTTCCTCACAATGAATTAACCCTAGGTGAATGAGTTATCAACAAAATATTAAGTATGTGTGTTATTATTGTGGAACAACCGGAGTGATGTGACAATACATTCAGACATGTAGCTCCACCCAAACCTGACAAAGGTCTAATTAGCCAGACTGCGGGTGTTCAGGGCATTTAAGACCAAATTATTGATATGTTTGATTGCAGATGAATGCTAAGGAGAAATTAGGCCCCGTCTTCTTTTCTAGCTAGACTCATAGCTATAGTTTCATCAAATGGAATCTAAGGCAAAGCACTAAAGAAATGTTTCAGTGGAGAAAGGGGGCTGAACCTTATCTTTAGCTTTTTAAAAAGGGGAAAAAGCAAAGCCAGGTGATTCCAGAATGTGAGCTTACCAGTGGCTAATATTAGAAAGACAGTTTAAAAGACATAACACGTACATAGACAGTGCAAAACATAGACAGCTTTGGTTGGCCTTCTACCGGCGAAGGCTTTTGTCTAATCGAATTGAATTACTGAATTTCAAAACCGAATCCCTTACACAACTTGTTGCTGAAAAAAAGTAATCGCATCACCATAGCTAAGTGCTGTTGCTGCCTCATGGAAAAAATTACGTTCACTGAACCCCTTAAAGTACCTGAATGTATTAAAAGTGAATTCATCAATTGTCAAACTAATGGCATAAAATACCAAAATTGTGTGTCCTGTTTCTTTCAGCTGCTCTCTATTTTTTGGACCAAGAGCTACTAAATGAAAGGTTTTTAGGATACCACTGTCAATTAATGAGCAGCAGCAGTGAGGGTGCCAAGGGGGCTTGAGTGCTGCAACATTTTTGCCCAAACTCTGGGTCCCAAATAACAGAGAAAATATGAATTTATCAGATCATAGAAGAGAACGTTATGCAATTAAGTCCGTTTTTTTTGCATCAAATCTTTTTGGAGCGGACACCAGACAAAACATTCTGTGCTTTGTTGCACTCTGTACATGTTGAAATTGTCTGAGCTATCCTCAGTCATCTGACAGAATAAAGAAAACCTCTCACCCACTTTGGTCTCTGGCTCGAGTAATCTCTCTCTAAAACTCCATGAAGCATGCCAAGTCTATGTCCCTTTGCATTGAGGGCTGGCACTGTTGGAGTGCACAGCTGCCAAGCTCTTCACTGGGGAGCTCACAAGTTCTTCCTTTGACCTATAACTTTTTAGCCCGGGTTTCATGTCCGCCCAGAGATCCCCCCTCGTTTTGCTCAACACATTGTTTTTGTCCCACAAGGCTTCGTTCAAAGCAAAGGTAACCAGCATTGGCATTCACATGGATGCAGCCAAATGTGATATTTAATCAATTCACTAAATAGCAAATCAAACATGAAAGGCTGATGCTGACATAATGGTAGTGAACGTATTGTTATGTAAAACTTATTCCACAAATACATTTTTATAAGAGGCATGTGGATATCATTCTGCCGGCTGGTAAACATTCAAAATTATTTCTGTCATCCCCATGGTTTGAAGTCAAACGTGCTGTGTGTGTGTGTGTGTGCGTGTGCGTGTGCGTGTGCGTGTGCGTGTGCGTGTGTGTGTGTGTGTGTCAGCCAATCCTTTCCAATGGAAGTGAAGTTTGGGGCCCGTTAATAAAATACGAGCACTGGGACTCAAACCTAGTTGAAAAAACACATCTTGAGTTCTGAAAAAACATGCTGAGGGTCTATAGAAACAAATCACGATTCCATCGCAGAACTGGGCCAGTTTGCCCTCTTTATTCAAATTAAAACATTTTGGAACAACTTGATTGAGTCAGATTCAGTTTCACAACAACACAGAGCACATGTACACCGAACCAGAAAAAAAACATCTGGAATGAAACCGATTGTAAAAACGGTCACTTTGCTTTGACAACATGTTAGACCCATAAGGTAATGCAAACACAATATTGAAAGAGATTTCAGTTTGAGCTTTTATTACAATATAGAGTTTTCTTTTACTTCAAAATCTTTACATTTATTTTTCCCATGAGACATCAGAATTGTCATTTTGACATGTCAGTGCAGAGTAAACAGGTGTGTCTGGGCCCTGGTGTTGTACATGGTGGCTCACTGGAATAGCTGTGACACGATTAATTTCATCAATTACATCTGCGTTTACCCTGCTATGACGTGTCAACATGTCTGCTATGTAAAGGGCCTATAGATTCTTAATTTAAAAATTGCAAGCTGGGGATTCACAATGTTGAGACAGAGATTTGGGTAAAATGCAACAGGGATCCTTCAATTATTATGTGAGAGGGCATGGACCTGTATCTGGAAGCCTTCAATGGCGCACATTGCAATGTTCTGCAAATAAAAATTGAAAAAAATCCCACTGCCTGCATGGTTTACCTCCTCTCAGACAAAAGACACATGCAACTCGGGGACAACGATTTTTTACAGTCCCTCAACCACATCGAAAAAGGGCTATCTCGCAGTCTGGCAGCCGTTACTTCCTCATTCAACACATGTGCCAAGGTCATCAGACGGGATAATGAGGTTTTAGAATCCAATGACTCCCCTTAACACTGCTCTATTAGTTATGTAAAACAGGCAGGTTATTGTCTTTATTGAAGGGCTTGTGTTAGCTTTTGGAAATTGAAATCTTTTTTGCATGCTCAAGTAAAATGGAATACTGTAGATGTCCTCCCCTCTTCTTTCTCTTTGATTTCCAAGTAACTCAAGTAGTTATGTGAAAGAAGAATATGTTTTAATCTTTGGCATCCACACTCTGACCTCGTTCCTCCCCCCCCACACAGATACACCAAGTTCTGCACAGCAGGGATTGGGAAGTGACATTAATAACGTCTCCCAAGGGGAAATTGGAGTCTGCAGGTAGATGTTGGGGTGGAGATGGTGCTTAAAAATTCCCTATGAACAGCTGCAGTAGTGGCAGCAACAAATAACTGCGTGAGATAAAACATTGTACGAAATAATAAAATGTAAGAAATGATTGCATTTATTGTGATGCTAGACAAGGTTTGTTTCTTTTGTAAGGAAGTAAATGCCAGAAACAACACATTTTATTTATAGAGTGGGGATTGGTTTCATGAAGTACATTCATGATGTTGATATTATTCAAGACCTGAAGTAAGAAAACATTTGGCCACAAAAGCATCCTCATGAGGCATTTAACTCAGAGAAAGAACACGTTTGGGTACTCTCTTAGCTGAATTTCTATTTGTGTGTAGAGTATTTCTGACAGTGCCAGTGACAGGTCTTTAAATTGATCTGAGTAATGTTTCATGCCCAGTTGTGTGCCTGGAATTTAGATGCTCCACTCAGCCATTTAGGGTTCAAATTGTCTGCGCAATAGCTCACCTACGAACACACATTGTGCACTGCATAACTGGGGGTAAGCAAGCGAAACAGGAATTCATGATGTGATGCAAGGTCATTTGAAATCAACATTGTGTCATAAAGGCTTAAAGCCAATCGAACATGTCCTGCTAGGTAGCAGCCATCATAAACACAGCTTGCCTGTAGTGAGTTCTGTACTACTTGTGTCATCAAACAATATCAGTGCTGATTAAAAATCTCTTTGGGGAGCAGAGACCTGCCGCCGGCGTCCATAGACTGAGCAGTGAGATTAGAGATTGGGAGAGTGCAGTACTAGATATACACATGTGGCTGCTCAGCGACTTTACTAGTGGGGAGCTATGAAGGAGGAGTTTTTGAGTCCGGCTGACTTTATCTTAAACATACTGTGGCATCAATAGGATCAAAAGAACTCAAGAGACGTGACAGTGGAAGGTCTTGTTATCGTTGCACAAGATAGCACAGAGTTGATTTTGAGGTCAACTGAATGTGGATAGACATAGCCATCAAAAGGCTTGGCGTAGGCAAACTGGGCTCGACTGAACTTTCAGGGGGATGCAATTACATTTGCTGATGAAACCGGAGGGCTTACAGTTCATGAACACACAGTATGCAGTTCCATTTCAGATGAAGGGAAACTTCCATGAAAGATGAAGATTGGTAAAGCATTCCGCCCAGACAAGCAATACGGAGAGAAAAAGATCAAACAGGGTGTTTGGAGCCTTGGAATTAGTATAAAGAAACATATAAATTAAGACTGTTGTATAAAGAAAAGCTTGAAGAAAGTCTTGAGCATCATTAACTCTTTTTTTTTTAAATGGCATTGTTGTAGAAACATGTGTTTTACGACAATCCCCTTGAGCTGCTGCTTGAAGTTGTACTGTACGGCGCACTCACTGATGATGCACCTACAGCTTGAAATTTCTGCCTGTCAATTAAGTGATTGATTATGGGCGCATGACTCGTCTTTGTTTCTATAATCAAAAGGAGACCAGCGTTCTTATCTGCAGTTCACCTTGTATTTGCCGAGCCTGTATTCAAATGGCTTTGGCATGACACCGATGCTTGTAAATGCCTCTATTAATCTCATTGCCATTGGGATTGTTGTTGGTGCTAGATAAGACTGATGTGTGCTCTTTGTGCTCAATCATCAGATGATGTTTGTTAATTCCTGTTTGTTGTGTCTTGAAAGGCTGATTGTTTAGACAGTGTTTCTGAGCTAACCAATTCACACTGCAGTAGTAGCTGATGAGGAATGCAAAGCGAAGCTGCTGGCATAAGCAGAATGGAGAAATGTTATTTGCCCCATCTACTGTACGTCAGCACAGCAGCCGAGTAGAAGGAATAAATGAATGAACCGATTGCCTGCAAGCTACTTTAGGCAATCAACGCAAGCCTTCTGCTAAACTCACATAGCATAATCTTCTCACTGTAACATATATCTAACGCACACTTTTGATTGTGGAAATGTACTGCCATGCCTGCCGCCACACTGCTCAACTGGAAGCTATTCTGCCACTGCTGCTACAGTTAATATGGCCTTTGAAAAGCCCCATCTCCACCGTAGCATCCGGACTTAGGTTATGAGTTCATCTTCCTCAAGTTAGAGACTTGTTAACGTCACTGCTGGGCTCAACGTAACCTTGTAACTTACTTTGCTGCATTTCAAGTGGCATCTGCTGCACAGGGCAAGCAAAAGTGAACCGTTCTTTGGCAGAGTGCCAGGGAGTGGGATGGGTGCGGGTCAGGATTCGCACCCGGGCCAGGGCTAGCACTTAGTGAGCGGTACAACAATTGTACAACAACACAATCAAATTAGGGGGCACGTCCTCAAGGTTCTCATTATTGTACATCAGCAAAGTTAAAAAAAAGGTTGCATCTCACTCATTTAATGCACCGCCTGGCGGGCACGCTAAGTGAGCCAAATTAAAAACTCACCTGTGAGGTGCATGCTGGATCTGGCATGGGAACATTGTTCATGGTGGGTACTTCTGCTGAGGAACTTTCAAATTCAGTATGTGAGGCCCTTCTGCTGTTTGTGACAACAATTCCTGGTGTGACTGCAGAGCTCAACATGTTTGATGAGCACAGTGGGACAGAGAGGCTGATTGGACTGGTTGTATTAGGCTTTGAATCTAGAGAAGTGTGAGGAGGACTGCGTGGTGCACAAGGAGTACAACACAGACACTCTTTGAATTCACTCTCTAGATGAGAACATCAACAACCACCGTGTTGCAGAGCAACCAAGTCTTGTGTATGCACGCTCTGTGGTGTTTGAAATGTGTCCCAAACTTTGTTTTAATGTGAGTGTTTGTGGCTGCTGTGCTGTGTGTTGTCTGTCTTGGTGATGTTTTATTCTTTTGTGGATTTTATAAGTTGTATCCCTTTAAAAAAATGTAAAAAGGTAATTTTTCATGATTTCTAGGCAGAGGCCTATTTAATTGTACCCCTCTTGTCCTATACAAATAGGTTACCTGTCAGAAAACGCAAAGTTAAAGGAACTTGTGGAAGATATGGTTTCAAAATTGCTTTTCAGATAATAACAAATTCAACGTAGGGTTTGGAAGTGTTACAAGGAATTTATATGTACAAAGTGGCAAAATAAGCCCAGTGCAGGATACACTCCATGCAGTGCTTTTGCTGATGGTGTGATACAAAAAAAGGCCAGTAATTAAAGATATACAGTAGTTGAGAGTTATATTTCAAAGGTTCTTAGAAGCATATTTCTGCAACACACTGTATCTAGGTCAAGATAATTTAAATGCATTCAGCTGTAAACTTTTGAGGAGATTGCAACCAATCCCTGCGGATCTAAATAACTATACATTAGAACAAAACAATAGAATATAAGACAGGTATGGAGGCACTACTTTTCAAATACTACCTCTTTATTTATCTATGTATCTACAACTCATAATAATCATTATTACCCGAATTGTAGATAGAGGCTCCTTTTGATTTTTTGCCAGTGGCGATAGTGGCCTGCTGGAGTACAGCAAGGAGCAATGCAACTTGTCAACACTGAGCAGGTGATGGCCATTAAAAAAAAAAGAGACGCTTCTGCCTGTCAAGTTTCTTTCCACTCTTGTTTGATGGCGTTATTGATGACTGTGCGGTGAGCTTTCCAGAGTAGCAGACACAGGTACGGACAGCTACCACAAGTTTTCTCACATGGATTACTCACAAAGGCCTTTCCCTTAATTGGAGTTCCCGACACTGTCTGTCCCAGTGACACGAGTCACACGTCTCCTCTTTCTGATGTTTTGTTTCTTTCTGAACGCCTGCAATAGCCAGCTCCACCACTCACCAGCATAATAAAAATGTCTACCACAAAGCAGGTCACAGTTAGATTTTTAATCTGCAGCTGGAGGTCAATCTGTATGAGAGTAAATTATGAGATGCAAAAAAAAAACTGCAATAATTATCACATTTTAGTAAGACATTAAAATGTAATAAAAAGGCTCATTATACAGACAAAAATGTTGATTTAATTGATTGCACCATCATGTCACTTTTGTCCTTAGAGCCATCTGGTGGTGTTTAAATCAAACGCCATATAACAAAAAAAAAAGGCCACAAATGTTATTTATCTCTACAACGTAGCATTGCATTGTTAAGTTGAATTAACATACCTAGCAACATAAAAAAAAACACAGATCAAATTTACACCCATTTTCTAAAGCATGAGCTAGGTGGATTATATATGTATTGGTAAATACATCACCCTGCCTCTATTGTATCCCGGTATATCTTTGTGTCCCTACATCTATAATTCAGAAGTACAAGGATGAGAATGTGGATTCTTTATAAAGTAATAAAGTATGCATATAATACAGATCGGAATGGGGGTCAAAACTAGAACAGCATTTTCATGACGCAAGCTTGTTCAGTTTGTGCATCTGGTACATCTTCATTGCTGTGTGGAGTTTTTAGTTTCTTTTAAATGAAGTCAATGTACGATACTTGCATGGTCGCTTGAGCAGGTAAATGAAAGGCCCATTTGGCAGTTTTGATAGACCGCGTTTGTCGATAACCTTCAAGTATAATGGCATTGTCATTGTTTTAATGGAATCTACCCACAGCACTGGGAGGAACAAAATCGGCCATTGGTTTTAGACACGATGTGGCGAGGGAGCGTGATCGCTCACGTGGAACACGTGCCTCTGTTGTGTAGCTGGTGTGATCAAGTGGCTTGTAGATGTCATCTGTCTTCTGCAAGCAATTGAATTGGTCCATTGCTTGCAACCTTGCCTATAGGCTACAGCTACAGTGCATTTGTCCCGATGCATAAAACTCAATGTGACAGTGAGGAAGTGTGAAAACGTTTAATTCAGGAGATCTTTCCTATATGCTGTTAACATTTTTCCACTTGAGTTAGCCTGATACAGTATATCACAGTTCTAATTGAGCCAGTTGTTGAGCTAATAAACCCAGTCTGGCTTTGTGTGATTTTTTTGATTAAACTGTGAGATCCTAATTTGGCAATCATCTATGATTAGCAGAAAGCAACCTGTCTTACTCAGTCATATAGTCTAAGATTCAAGACGGGCACTGTTGCTCAGAGAAGATGTAATGGTGGGTCTGTTCTTGTAAACTTAACAGCAAAAATATACTCACAAAGGTCGCGAGGTCGTATTCGTATCACATTCGATTATGCAGCTTTTCAGTTGAAGCTGCTGCAATTGTTGTTGGTTTTGACTAATGTTAAAGGAGCCCAGTCTAGTACTAGGGCTGCACAATTAATCGAATTTTAATCGCGATCACGATTTTGGCTGCCACGATTAAATGAGCATGATCGTCGGCGATATTGACGTTTAAAATGCGTGCTCTGCTACATATCAAATCAAGCGCTTCCTCAAATAAGAGTCAGCCAACCACCAGGGGGAGAACGAGATGGGAGGTGTCATGCACGCACCCTGCAGCGGCAGCCTCAAAAAAAGTTCTGTCTGCAGTCGACTCCGGTATTAGTAGAAGAGTAGAGAGACAGACAACAGAGCAGAGAGCAGACGGTCACGGGTGTCGTGTGAAAGGTAAATAAAATGTCAGGAGCAGAAGGTGAGGAGCTAGTCCCTCGAAAAGGATCATCATCAGTTATCTGGAAGTTTTTTGGATTTAGGGCAAGTGATGTTAACCAAGAACAAATCATAAGCACAGAGTGCGTTATGCTGCGTTCACACCAAACGCGGTGCGAATTCATCACGCCGAAAATTCGCGTCCATCGCGCTGCCGGTCTCGCCGGGGACCATTTGTGTTCATTCGCGTGAATCGCGCTGGACGCGCCGGAGAGGGGGCGGGGCTTATCGCCCTGAAAGCTGTTCAACTGTCCGCCATCAACCATGGAAAAAATAACCTATTTCTGCTTAGTACGTGTTGTGGAAGTCCCAGATATCACGGGAAACTAAACGCCGTCATGTCTGGGTTAATAACATTATCCGGAGCAGCTCCGTGTATTTGATCAAGATGTATTCACTGCGTCTAGCAAGCGACACGTCCGCTGGTTTACTACAGCTGTATGAGCCCCAAATAAACTGATTTGGCTGTGATTTAACTGCAATAAACCGACAAAAAGGGACTCCGAAATAACTACCTAATGATGCCGATTTGTCTGAATTCATGTTTTGTTAGTTCTCTCCGCAAGCAAATAACTTTTAAAATACTTGTTTTCTCAATGGAGCTCGGATCGATCAGTGCTAGGCTATGCTAACATGGTAGCAGCTCCATCAACACTCACAATAAGTGAAAGTGCAATAAAAAGATGTTGTCCCTAAAATTAATGAATAATCGTGATGAATAATCGTGATCTCAATATTGATCAAAATAATCGCGATTATGATTTTGGCCATAATCGTGCAGCCCTATCTAGTACTGTGAGCTACTGAGGTGTCCCTCAGGAGTGACCTGGTTGACGCGCTGGTTGTAAGCCTAAGTTACCTTACGTTACCATCAATCAAATGCACCATTTGCAGAACGACAACAAAACAGTTACCGCAAAAGCGGTTAAAACCCTTTACCCTTCCAAGATCAAACACCTGACAACGACGGTGATATCAGTACCTATACTGTATATACCTGAGCCTAGGACATTAGTACAGTGCCACCCAATGTATATACAGAGAATAACATTTGTATTTCCAACACCATATTTGAGTCTTACAGTAACTCTAGCTGACAATGCAAGTGTGACAAATCTAACAGGCTCTGGGTCTTTGGTGTAAAATCCTTTCTCAGATACACTTGAAGAAACATTTAGATCCATTGCAGCAGACAACACCTCATTATAAGACACACAGTGACCTGTGAAAACAAACACATTGATATACAGTATAAATGCCACCAGCTGTGATGAGAATATTATTGCAACTTGATATGTTACAAATAGAGGGCAGAGAGGTGGTGGTGCCATTTGATAAAGGTCACGAGATGTGCTGGGTGTCATACACTGCTAAGCAAGGTGACATTATTCTAATCATGTACATGGAGGCAGGGAATATAGTTATATGTTGTCAGAGTGAGACACACCAAAGCCAGGTTAAAAAGAGAGAAATTACGAGTTGTAAAAAAACGTATCTGAAACATTACTATAGTTCGGTCATTGAAAAGATTACAGAAAAGAATCTTGCAGCACATTTGGAGCTGTCCGTTCAGCACCACAACAATTAGTAATTTGACCTTTCTGCTTCCATTATTGTCCTCCTAAATATGTATTTTTCCTGAATTTCGCAAGTAAAACCGGAGAAGCCACTGCCGTTTCTGGATATTGGAAAGGAGAAAACGGTCCCACCACTGACACTGACTAGTTCAGGAAGACTTTAATTGGTGCATCCATTTGGAGTACAAAGAGAAATTAGGTTTTATAATGAAGACGGACCCCTACTCATTTGTTAAAGTTGATCTAATTATGCTAA
Source organism: Leptoclinus maculatus (assembly GCA_032191485.1). Taxonomy (NCBI): domain Eukaryota; kingdom Metazoa; phylum Chordata; class Actinopteri; order Perciformes; family Stichaeidae; genus Leptoclinus; species Leptoclinus maculatus. Next base: position 380,759 of record JAVDOI010000093.1, on the reverse strand, counting down.
TTGAAAGAACTAACGCACCGGTAAATAAAGTACTACCTTTAGTGACTTTAGTGCCTTAGCTCATAAGAACAGTGCACCGGATTCAAACATGTAATTTGATATTAATGCTTCACAATAAACAATACGTTGCTCTTGTTTGTATTAGAGCATTTGAGGCTTGCAAGTTTAACATAAATATTTATTGCAAACTCATTAACCCTGCATTTGTTCAATCGCCCCTAATCAGTTTCTATTTTCACATGCCCTTAAAATCCTTCAATGAAAAACAAGGTCTAGATATTGCAAAAGTTTCCACAATGTGGAGACGCATATGAATTGACAGTTTCACTGACATGATGGAGCAGCCGGAGGTGTCACTGTGTGCTGTATTTCTTTGCACTTCCAGCCAAGAAGCAGTCAATTGTTTTCTGGGATCAATGGAATTCAACAGATGCCTGATTAGTTTGCCAACACGGTGCGATCAGGTTTGATGGACAGAATGAGATTAGTTTCCCTGTCCTCCCAACACTTGGCAGCCTTAATCACAATGAAATTAATTCAAGAAAATTGTGTTGATAGTGGCGGCCAATCACAACCTCCGATGAAGCCAATGCGGAAGTGCCAAAAAATACAGTTTATCGTATGGCCACTGGAGGCTGTCTATAAAAGCAAGTCAGTCCCCTGAGACCCTCGTATGAAATTGCCTGGTGCTAAAAACAGTTTTGGCCGCTATAGCTAATCATCAACCTGAATAATGTATTTAGGCCTAAGATTAGGCATAATTGAGTGCCGGATGAATAACGCACCAAGTCGCTACCTGCTAGCTGTCTGCTCTGCTGCGTCACCTGGTCCCGCCCAGCGTCACCATCTAACAACCTCTTTGTCACGGACAAAATGGTGATAGCCAGACCCACCCACTTTGAGCTTCACAACGGCTCTTCAGAAACCTGTGGGTGACGTCACAGAGACTACTTTTTGTATTTTATTAAACAGTCTTTGATTTTACATCCAAAAACTGCTCATCAAAAATGTCTGTACTTTGAGAATCAAGGATTTGTTTCTGTTGTGTTACACTTCCGGTATCAATCAGTTTCGAAAGTGTTGCTCCAATTTCAATCACATAATTGACTTCTCAATATTGGAAGAAACTATTTTTGATATGATAAAATCGATAACAATTCATGTCAGTCAAAGATTAAAAAAAAAAAAAAATGTTTTCATGACTACCTCAATGGTCTGAACAATACTACAGGTTTGTGTTAAGGCCAATAGATCAACTATGACAATGTCATGTGTTGCTTTTGGTTTTTCTGTTGGTAGAGTTTGGCAAAAGTCTCTAAATCATTCAAGAATACCCCCTCAGCTCCAGCAGCTGTTGCTATGACAGAGACGATTAACAGACTTTACACTTTGGAACCAAAAGAAGATTCTATACAACTTTATTCACATATGCACTAGTACTCCTGAACAAATGTGTGCAGACTTTGATGTATACAATCTATGGAGTTCCCCTTCAAGCTTGTGATTTGTGCCACACACAACAGTATGTTAAGTGATTGGACAAGTTTAAGTTGTAGATGTCTTGCCTGACTTCTTCCATTTTTATCTACACAGCCATGTACCTTTTACTATTTATCAAACAACCATATTTTCATATAAAACTTACTTCTCAAACTTTACTATTGTATTTCTGTTTCCCTAATTGGCCCATTTGGCAGGACTTGGCCCATCTATGTGTTGGCTACTGAGCTCGCCTTTATTACCACCAGATCCCCAAATTACCTTTTAAACTCACTGATATTTTGAAAGAGACAGCTGGGTTTCAAAACATCACAAGTGGACTATTGACACTGCAAAGATTAGGGAGTGTACCTTTAGGAAGATAACCAAGCAAGAAATGCATGAAAAAATGACAAGGCGGCATTCAATAGGCATTCTATTGAGTTCACACTTTGTCGCGCACATTGTATTTGGGCACTACTGTGTAGAATATGTTACAGACAACAGAAGATCCTCCATCCATTATCAAAAAAGCGTATCCTTTAGGGTCGCGGGGAGTGGAGCTGATCCAAGATCACATTGCGTGAGAGGCGGTGTACACCCTGGACAGGTCGGCAGTCAATCACAGGGCTGACACCTCGAGACGGACAACCATTCACTCTCAATTATCTACGGGCCACCTGGAGTCACTAATTAACCTAACCCGCATGGCTTTGGACAGTGGGAGGAAACCAGGGAACCCAGAGCCAACCCACGCAGGCAAAGGGAGAGCAGCAGACGACAGAGCTAACCAGTGCCCCATCGTAACGCCCAACCGAAAATCTGACTTGCAATTACAAAATTAGCCAAAATAGAATAGAAATAACGGATGATAAATTCTCGGCCATAACTGTGGAGAAATCCTCTAATATGTGATTTTCCATGTCCTCCATAATACAGTCCACTGAGGACTGAATGTCACTGCTGCGCCCCCGGCTTCAGTGTCTTCATTTGCATTCTTGGGCCCTGCCTTCTGCATCACTGATTAGACAGAACAGAAATGAAAAAAAAAAAAGTCCTCTTTAAAAGGACAACATCTGGTGGCTTGGCTTCCTTGTGTCATATCTCAGGAAAAAAACTGTCAAAATTATTATTATCTCCACCAGGAGGTTAAACCGATTGCTGGCGTGTGCATCCGTGAGTGAGTGAGTGAGTGAGTGAGTGAGTGAGTGACTGTCCACTGCATAATATTTTGGGTGGCCAGTTATGGCTGCATGCAAAACACCTTTTATTGCTTGTTTTATACCACTGTTGAATGCCTTCTGACTCCTCATTCACTTCTCTTATTAAAACCGGCCCCCAGCTGGTAGGGGCCGCTAGTGATAACACAGCTGAGTCCATCTCTGACCCCTCTATCTACTACTTTGCGGCCGGAAACACAGTGGAGGGAAAACACATTTCGCGGGTGTGTTAGGCTAACATCTAGCGGAACTACCAGTAATCACACTGCGGTGTACCTCCTCGGCCGCTGCTCTCCAAATAACTTTTATTGTTTTTGACAGTGTGTTTGGCTAACTGCTAACAGCTAAAAGAACAACCAACTCCCTGCAGCTCAGCAGTGCCAGACAGCTTGGTGAGTTTCATTTTGTTTTTGGCAGGATTGTATGACGTGTCTTATACAATGACTTTGAGCTGATTGATTGCGTACATCACCGCTTGTTTTTGAGTTTGTATGAAGTGTGCCAATTGTGGGTATTCATTTAATCACACGAAACATCAGTAGTGGTTGCAGACACAGGGCAGAGATCTGCATTCTACTGAGTACACCTAGTTCATCAATGGAATGTTAAAGACAAAGTATGATGTTTTGACCGTGGACATTTTTGGGTCACGGTCAAAGTGCTGTTTTTCCTACTGCAGGTAGTTTAGGGGTATAATTGAATGCTAACTAGTGCCCATCGGCTTATCAGCTGTCACTATTAACCTGACAGATAATGTTGGCTGTTTTCACTCACACACTGTGTAGTCCTCCTACTTTGTGCCCTCTTCCACTGACTGAGAGAAAGCAGTTTGCAGGGTTGCAGAACTGGTCCCTTATGTCTTTATCTTAACACTAATTCAATGCGCCCTTCACGTTCTACATCTTTTCTCCCTACGAGCTGTTTGTTATTCCGCTCATGTAAGTCTCTCTTCATCTGTTTCTGCCTCGCTTTTCCTTAGGCGTGGTCTGACCCACAATCTGTCCCTCTTGTCTTTGCCTTCCTTGTCTCAAGGTCTCATTTCAGAGCCAAGGTGGAAGTCATAATGAAGCCATCACCATTCCAATGAGCAATGTCTTCATCATATCTCATTTGCAAAACAAATCTTGTGTCTTCTTGAGGCATTCCCGTTCAATTTATATTGTACTTTTGTCCGGAAAGATTAGTGATGTATTGAAGCAAAGAGAGTATAATAATTTAAATTCTTTAGAAAATATAAACTCTGGTTTTCTATTCAAATTTATGAATCCTGGAAAGGAAAAAATACCTTGGCAAAGCCATTTTATTGCACTTGTGTGGGATGCTGAAAAGGCAGTTGCAGGTCAAGGCACTGAGCGAAACTCACTGTACTATATAATGTGATCTAATACTATATTCTTGTAACATTTACCTTTAATTAATACCATTATTTATCTTGGCTACTGATTATAATGTCCACCGATTAAAAGTGTAATACAACTGCGCAGCACAAAGCATACCTGAACACGATGTACATTTCAAAGCAGGAACTCTGAAAATTGCAAGAAAATTGCAGCTTTATTAATGCAATATAGTAAGGTGCAACATCCTTAGCACCCCCACCACAGGAATCCGCATCATTTGCACCTGTTGGGTAATGCTGTGCCACCAAAGGAACACTATTGTATTTGTTTCCCTTTAGTTCACAAATAAGGGCACTACAAATGCTCCTTTGCAGAAACACCCAGCTTCACATATTCACACCTGATAGCTAAATGATCTGTTGGCCACTGAGCAGCACCACTGGAACATGTTTGGGTTAATGGCCTTGCTTAAGGGCACCACAGCAGTGGGCATGAGGCAGGAGAAAGTTCTAATCTTTAACTTAACGCTCTTCCAACCTTTAGGCCAATACAGCAACGCCTGAGCTTTCCTCCACACCCAAGAGCTAATGTTTTCCACAGGTTCCAATGTGTACAGTGACGTATTTGAAAGTACAGCAGGCGTCCTCAGGATGCCTCCTGAGCTCCAGCAAAGATGTTGGCACAGGGCACACAGCTGGTACAGCGGCAAAACAATCGCTCACCGGCGCAGAGAACAGAGTTTAGTTCCAGGCGGCAGTACCTCCAGCTTGGCAATGAATAATGAGTGAATGAGCAGCAAATTGCACCGCCCCACCTGATCTGCATAAACACAAATTCAGATGTATCACTGCACCCACCTCAGCACAAGTGGGTTAGTTTGGAGCTTAGCTATGGTATTTCAAAAAAGAGGTCCAAGCCAATTCCATGGTGTTATAGAGCATGTATACTGTATACTACTGACTTTGCGTTGTCATACCAACGTCCATGGATGGATTACTTAATAGGCCTACCAGGCACAGGCAAGGAGACCAAAGGGTCAGCCCCCCCCCCCCCCCCCCCCTGGCCTTCATCTACAAAATTTCACTCAAAGAGACATGTACCAAGCGGGAAAACTCAAAATAACCACAAGGAAACATAAACCGACCACAAAGAGACACAGAACACACTACAAAGAGACCAAATAAACTACAAAGAGACCAACGAAACTACAAAGAGACCAAAGAAACTACAAAGAGACGCAAAACAGCTGCAAAGAGACAGAGAGACTGACAAGAACCATGGAAAGGGGCAAAACCACCACAAAAAAGGCACAAAATGACTACACAGAGACCCAAAGCAACTACAAAGAGATGCAAAACCGCTGCAAAGAGACACAGAGAGACTGACAAGAACTATGGAAAGGGGCAAAACCACCACAAAGTGACACAAAATGACTACAAAGAGAAACAAAACAACAACAACAGACAAATAATCCGCCCATGCCACTGTCAGAATTTGTCCCATGTTTCCTTTGATTTATGGGGACAAAAGAATGGGGAAATGTCACATGCTTACAATTATTTATTGTGTTAAATAAAGTCAAACACATGCCTCAAGGTTCTGTCTACTTTTTTAGCCATGTAAGCAGTGTGGCTCTAGGGATGAAAACATCGGCCCATCAGTCAGTCCGCCACTTTGGTTCAAACTGAAATATCTCAACAATATTTCAACATTGGTTGACATGATTTTTTGCACAGACATCCATGGTCCCCAGAGGATGGGTCCTACTGATTTCGGTGAACCCTTCACTTTTCCCGTTGCACCACCTTGAAGTTGACATTTGTGGTTCAGAGTTTAAAATATTGCAACTAAACAACTATTGTTTGATTCATGCCCCCCTCGGAATGAATTATAACAACGTTGTGATGCCCTAACATTTTTTTAAATGTTACATGGTATGGCCCCCCGCCTCCACTTAGTGATTTTATTAAACAAAGCACTCAAAGCAGCAGACTCACTAGATCTGCTTCAAGAGGTGATTGTGTCATTTCACATAGGTCAAGCTCGTTTAGCAAATCTACATTCTCTGTGACGGCGGCTCACTCGTGGAATGCTCTGCCACCACACATACGCGCACAAAACACGTATAAAACATTCAAGCATAACCTTAAGGAATGGCTTGTTGCCAATCAGGTATGCAAGCATTGATGTGCTTTCTGTCCTGCCTGCTTGTTTCACCTATATGTGCATTTGTCTATTTTCCATTCTTTGATGTGTATGTTATGTGCTTCAGTGTTATACTGTATATGTGCTTGTACTGTGGGTGGGTTTGTTCTGCCTGACGCATGCTGCAGCCTGTTATGTCTGTTCTGCTTTAATGTCGTACACTTCTCTTTTGCTGTGAATTGTTTTTTTCTATACGTTGCTGTCCGTTTGTCCATGAATTTTAATTCCGTTTCCATTTTTAGATTTTGTTATCTTGAAACATCTGGCCTGGGACAGCAGATGTAAATTAGCCTCTCTGGCTAACTCTGGTTCACTTACAGTTCAACTGTTGATTAGTGTGCATTGTCCCGGTAAAATAAATAAACTATCCATCTAGCACCTCCACCTGGTCTAAATATGAAATTGGGCCATACATTAGGATTATGACCAAATACTTATACAACTGATGACAATTAGACCAAACTTGGCTGTATATTGTGTTTAGTGCAAATGTTACCATGTACGGTAAACTAAGTTGGTGAAAAAACATGATACCTGATAAACATCGACATATTAGACTTTAGCTCAAAGCACCACTGTGCCTACAAGTACTGCTTCACAGAGCTGCTAGCACAGATGTAGTTTTTTTTTAAATATCAGTATAACTTAACACCTGCATCTGTCAGGTGCTGGCTGTGAGAAAACAAGAAAACATACGGAAATAGTGGGAAGCTTTAAGTATTTATTCAACTGTGGCAAAAGTTGAAGACGAAGTCGAATATTCTCTGTGAACGCTCTGTACAGAATTCTCACATCATGGTGAAAGTGCTGTGAAAGGATATGTATCAGACATGATCCTGTTCTCCTGTGGACTGACTGGCAAAGAGAATCAGTAATGAATCCGTCTAAAATGACCTTGTAGCCTGCAGCCAGGAAGTGATGTTTTATACATATAGACCCTAACTGACATGGCCCCGCTTTGTTTGAAGTTCTCTCACCTGCTGTTAATACAACCATCTGTGCTGCTCATCGCTGTAGGACACACTCCTGGCTGGCTTACAAAATGGTTTCAGCATGTCAACCAAAAATGTAGAATCACCTCTATGTTCAGTGGCATGATTTCACGTCCACACTGGTGCATAGTGGGAGGAAGTCAATTTGACAAGATAGCCCAGAGCATCAGATTATTACGGTTTGATTTGCAATAAAATTGCAGGCATTTGGACCAGGGGTCTCAAACTCATTTACACTCTGGGCCACATCAGCATCATGGTTGACCTCAAAGGGCCGGTTGTAAAAGTAACTACTCCTAACATATTGGTAAATAACTGTCTCTGCATTTGATTATTGTTTATTCAAGTGTAAAAATATTGTACATGCAGTTATATAAATGTAAAAATATATTTAAGCACATTTCTGTTATTATAACTTAAATCCTTTTAATTTCGGGTTAATAAACCCACATTACTCGATCAAACTCTAAAGAAAATAGCAAAGACAAATATCAAACAAGTTATTACAATAACTTTGTTCAAAGCTTAAAATCCTTTCAAGGGTGCGTTTGCACAATCCCACGTGAAGTATTTCATCTGTTGTAAAGTCACGTTTAAAGTAGTCTTCAATGTACTCACAACCCATTTCCATGTCAAATGTAGAGTAACCTATGAAGAGCTGCTTCTGTGACTGTTGTGTTTAAGTATCTCATAATTATGACTTTCTATCTCATAATTATGACTTTCTATCTCATAATTATGACTTTCTATCTCATAATTTCGACTATGGGGATATTTTTATTATCAAGTCTAACTTTTAATTTTTAAATTTTTAATACAATTTATTTAAACTTTTTTTTTTTTTTGCTGGCGGATTCGCCCGCAAACTTAAACTTGATGGTAAATCATGTTTCATCATGTTTTCTTTCATAGCCTAAGCATAAGCAGGCATTTTCCAAATGGCCCGCTCCTACATGATGTCCCTTTGTTTTCATTTTTCTTTAATGTGTATAACAATGGGCCTAATGCAGAGAGCGATATAGGAACAACTTTCTTCAAATTTTTACATGTATCCAGGATTTATCAAATTAGTACCCATAGATTTCTGGGATTCACCAATGTTTTCATATTTTTCTGTTCTTAGATGAAAGAATAAATATTGCTCTTTGATGCTTTGGCCATCCAAGCCTATTCCTGATTTTCTGACTAGTACTGACGCTCTGGAAAATCACGTTTTTGACTATGTTTTGGTTTATTTAACGTGTAGCGTGTGCGGCTCCTGCCCCGTTTCTAGGCGGGGAAGTCTTTCGCACCTAACCCGGTGGTCACTCCGTCGGCTGTCCCGCCTGCGAGGTTATGTTATCCTCTTTGAGGTGTCGGGACAATACCTTGGGCCTTTTATCTCACCCCGTAGCTAAATAGTTAGGATTTCGGAATTAATTGTCTTTTTGAAAGTCTTTTACGGCTAATGCCCTAGGCGCTCTCAATTGGATGTAACCCTAACACCCGGTATGTAATAGTTATGTACATCGTCTATACTTTACTATTGCCTATTGTGAACATTCTCACCATTTATGACTGACACTGCAATGTCTTCACCCATGGAACTTACCTTAAGCTCCAAATGGTAGCTTCTGTCGTCACGTCTGGATTGCACGGTTAGTGGACAGGGAAGAGGGTTAAATTGTTTTAAAGGACCCGAATACTTGTTTGGTTTCAGTCACTTACTAAATGTAAGGCTGTGTTTTTATTTCAGGTTTTCACACAAAATTCACATACAATTTCAATTCAATGAAACAGTTACAGTGGCTACCAGAACTATTCTATCATTCCTCTTTATCAGTCTTCACTGAGTTTGTAATGAGGTACTCTCCAGTCACTTGCTGGCTATTCTCCCCCTCCTCTCTCATCTTTCTGCTCTGCTCTGCTGTTTTTATTCTACTCTCAGGCTGGAACCTCCTTCAGGCTCACGAGTCACTCACACATGAGTCCTCCTTCTTTTTGAGCTGGGTCAGAATGTAACTGGTTTGATCCTGTTAAAACCAGAAGCACTGTATAAGGCTCGAGTGACTAGGTTACACAAAGGGTCTAACTCTAAACAGTTTATATGTTAAATCACAGCTATCAAAAAATAAAACAAGTTATAATATGATGGTTATAAAAAGTGTAAACACGCTATAGGTTGTGCTGGTTATACTTTGAAATTAAAAGGGTTATAGTTTATACTAGCTATACTTTTATGCTTTCATACTTTTCTACGATCTTTCTACAAACGACACCTACATTTCACTACTGCTGAAGTTCTTCTTACAGCCTTTTTCTTGGTTGCATCTCTCTAATTCTTGGGCATGTGATAGACTATTTGCACATTGCACAACATCTGCCCTTATATAGTGTATAGGTGATGTTATCTCTCGTAATAAACAATTGGCAACAATTTCTAATCAAGTGAGAGTCATTATTTAGCACACCTGGGTAGGAACAGATTTGGTTGGTTAAGAATGTTTGGTGCATCTGGAGTCGACGTCTCTCATTTTCAGGAAATTAAGAGACAATATAAGAGAAATTTAAGAGAAATTTAAGAATATGTTGCCGCATGAGGCCCAATGTGTATCTTACTTTAAAGATTTGTGCTGATAAGTGTCTCAATAAGGCATGCCAGGGGGCCAGAATAAAAAATTCCAGAGCCCTAGAGATGGTACACCTACCAAGTGTAATGCAGCCGTCATTATTGATGTAAGTAATCATGCCAATGCTTTTCTTGATACGGCAGGTCCAAATGCCTATAGCCAAATATGTTTATAAAAGGGCACAGCATAGGTGTACAGGATGTCTATCGCTTGCATGTATTGTTTGCCACAGAGACACGCGTCCATCTAGGCACGTACTCCTGCCTGCACACACATACACACATGACAAAAGAATATCCATCAAGCAGCATATGTATTATTCAGACACGTTGTATGGGTCATTTGAGGACTACAGTCGCTATCTTTGCTTTCACTGAGGAATTATTTGGATTCAACAGGCACTGAGTATATACGGAAAACAACAAAGAAAACAAGCACAGTCTGAAAATATGCAGCTATATTGATAAGAGCAGTAAAAAAGACAGCAAACATACTGACAATGACGGATGACGAGTAATAAGAAGATCATTTGCGAAGAGATGCGTCTAAGTCCCCCCTTCCTGAAGAAAAACACAAAACTTGTCTTCAGACTTTAAAACTTTAAGACAATGTCCAGTAACAACAGAGGTGTTTTGACAGGTTGTCAAAATGATCCCAAAGGGAGTATCTATTAAAAGTCTACTGCATAGCACTCATCTCACATCCGAAACCAGCGCCACAGTTCCACGGTACACAGCCTCAATAGCAACAGACTTGGAGAGGGTTAAAATGCCATCCATCTCGTACTCGTATAACATTCTCAAATCAAACATACGCCTGTAGAAGTTTTTCCAGCTATCTGCAATATTGGCACAATATTTTTAAAATGTGTATGACTCACAGTAATGTCCAAATGATATCCATGTATGTGCTTCCATTTCTATAGTGTTATAAAGCATAATATATAAGTACAAAAGCTTCAAATGGGCTTTAGAAATTGTGTATTTATGAATAAGTACTTAAACGATATAATGATAATAAAGCTGTGTTACAGTGTGTTATAGTAAGTCTCCAAGATATAAAAGGACCTGCTAATGATCAGGAATGCATGGCCTGAACATGAATTGTGTTGCCATTTAGGGATGTAAACTATGGGGACTATTTCTGTATATTTATATGTTTTTCCAGTTTTTTCTCTCCGAAGCATTCAAAATGGTACTCTTTTGACTCGTGTCTGATTATGTTGGTAACTGTGTGCTACCTGGGCTTTTTTTCTAATTTATTTCCTCCTCACATGAATTGTGTGCCTGTCATTCCAGCCTGGTGCATGATTGACGTTTCCTCAAAAGCCATCCACCGCCTGGCTGTGCGCTGTCAGAGTGAGTCAGATTCAGGTCCTATTTTTGTTGGGTTGGGGACACACATAGTTATGACACTGGGAAGAGCTGGACTGACTTGGTACCGTACAGATTTAAAAACACTTCCTGGCAAAACAACTTTTCTATTCTCTGCAGCTGTTCTGTGGAACTCAGTCTCACTCCCAACTCGACAAATAATGACGGCACTTTCAACTAACTCCATCGTTAACCCAACCTTGTCATTAATTAATAGACAGTGAGAGGAACTCACGCAGTACAAAGAGCGAGGAAGGGAATCCGGAGACCACTGTTCATGTCCCGTGCAAAAGTAAAAGTAGACATTGACATTTAGTCTCATAAGTTGTGTGTCACATGAGTCGTGTGAGTTATTAGGGAGGTTATTCACGTGAGTCGTTAGCATGTGAGTCACATGAGTCGTTTGTTAATCGCTAGTCATGTAAGTCAATCACTTCATAGTCACGTGAGTCTTTCAAGTTAACGTCAACCACGTTCTTTTCCTATCTGCCTGTGAAGAAGAAAGTTTATTTTGAAAAAGCAACATTGCATTTGAAGAGTGGAAATCGTCACGCCATCCCTGACATGTCCAAAACGGAGGCTAGAGGGGTCAGAGCATTATAGCATGAAGTCTAGGGCCACTGACCAAGTGTTGGTAATTATTGAGATGTAAGTGAGAGTGTGTAGATGGAAAAGGCTACCAAAAGTCATGAAGGAAGTTGATGGAGTGGGAAGATTGTATTCTCAATCAATCAAAATTGAGGCAGAGAGGGTTCACATGGTAAAAGACAGATTTGTATTTTGGTCCAATAGGCCATGGAGAGATTTATAGACCAGCAGCAGTTCTTTAAACCAATTTGTCTCATTCCCAACTCGTCACATGCTGACACTTTGTCAGGACAATCATGGCGTCACTTTGTAGCGCACTGGGTAGCCCACACATCAAACAATGACGCTCTACTACGGTCTTATTAAACATGTGGTTTGGGCAACATAGGTTTAGAAAAAAAAATGTGGGTTGGGTTAGACTATGTTTGTAAAGTGAAAGTAGAACTTAATTGTGTAAACACAAAGACAAACAACAAATGGCTGGTTTCATACAGGACACAAACAGCAGTCTCCTGGGTGAGAGTCCTGTGTTTGTTTGACCAATCCACCACTCCACCCCACAATATGTTTTTTTGGTTGTTATACTAAGGCATCATACTCAAGCAGTCATCTCTGATGACGTGGATATGTTTACACTGTAGGTACCTGAAAGCGTCCGATACAGACGTTAAAGGGTGCCTTGTGTTTTGGTATCGCGCTGAAGGGCGTGACAGTTAGTCACCCTGGGAATGAGAACTGGTTGTTTAGACTCTAGTCTCTGACACACTACACTAGAGGCCAGTGAGGAGACTTGAGAAATGATTTAATGGTGTGTGCACGTTTTTGGTCTTTGTTAGATTCAGAATTATCTGAAGTTATCTGAAAGTTATTTTCGGGAGACCTGAGAGAATACCGTATTTTCCGCACTATAGGGCGCACTGGATTATAAGGCGCACTGTCAATGAATGGTCTATTTTCGATCTTTTTTCATATATAAAGCGCACCAGACTATAAGGCGCGGGCGCTCTGAAGAAATCTGTAGATTCTCCACTTCCGTGTCCGTATTCTCACGAGATAGTACGAGACTCACACAGCGAGATGTGATGCATATGACGAGCTTATGATGAGCTTACTGTTCATCATGTGACGATCTGGGGGACGGACTGTTTACATCGTGTAGTGTAGCTTGTTAGCTCGTTAGTTAGCACGTCTGCTAACGGCAGCGTTCTGAGACAGCTGTAGCTTTATGATTACAGACATGTAAACACACAGAATAAATAATGGCCATCAGTGAGAAACTGAGTTGTGTTGTGAGAACAAGTGAACAGCTGGGCAGGTGTCTTGAGAGATAGAGGCAGATTACCCCTAGCTTGTTAGCTCGTTAGTTAGCACGTCTGCTAACGGCAGCGTTCTGAGACAGCTGTAGCTTTATGATTACAGACATGTAAACACACAGAATAAATAATGGCCATCAGTGAGAAACTGAGTTGTGTTGTGAGAACAAGTGAACAGCTGGGCAGGTGTCTTGAGAGATAGAGGCAGATTACCCCTAGCTTGTTAGCTCGTTAGTTAGCACGTCTGCTAACGGCAGCGTTCTGAGACAGCTGTAGCTTTATGATTACAGACATGTAAACACACAGTTAGTGGAGTCTGCGTGACTCACACAGCGAGCTATGATACTTATGCATGCTTATGCTTACACCTCGTCCAGAACTACCGGTGAGACTCCTGACTACGGTAGCCGTAATGCTGCAAGCGGTGCGGCTTTGTAGTTTACCAAAGTCGTACTAAAACATTTTGACAGAGCGCCGTGTACCACACAAAATCGCTTCGAGGTCAGTAAACACAACCAGAATTAATCCATATATAAGGCGCTCCGGATTATAAGGCGCACTGTCGTTTTTTGAAAAAATTAAAGGCTTTTAAGTGCGCCTTATAGTGCGGAAAATACGGTACCATTACAGTAATCAAGCCTGCTGGAAATGAAAGCATGGATAGTTTCTCCAAGTCCTCCCTTGACCCAAATTCTTTGATTGATTCTCGCAGCTTTTATTCAAGATGGTAGAATACATACTTGGCTGTAAAAGTAACTTTAAAAAAAGTCGAGACGAATCTTAACTTCCAGTGCAAATATCCTTGTTTTGAGTGCAGCAACCTTTTGTAGTAATTTATGGCACACTTCATCGATGCAGATGAGCACAGAGGCATGGTTTTGTCCAAGGTACTCCTAATAGAAGCCCAATAAGTTCCTGTTTGGAAACTGAAGCCAGTTGCAAGTTGATGATCACAACCCAGTGTTTTCTCGCATAACTTATCATCCCAATCAACGTGTAAATCCCAATGATTAAGTTATGACAGGGAACCACCTTATAAGCCCTGGTGTTAAAAGAAATAGCCAAAAGATATTTGAAAAATAATTGGCAACCATATGTTGGCAGTAACATTGGAAAAGTAAGAGGATCACCAAAGTCATAATCCATCCTCTGGGCACCATGAAAGTTTGCACTGAATTTTGGGGCAAACCACCGAATAGTTGTTTGGACTAATACTTCAGTTTGGACTAAAGGGGTCAACCAAGCGACCAACAAACCGACAAGGCCATTCTTTAACCAAGTCCCACTACATGCAACAGGCTTAAATTATAATGTATTGGTTTAAAACAACTCATTTTAAGCTTCTAATAATCTGTTTTTTTATGATACATTAACAGTTTGCAACATTTGCCTGGCCTACCCCGAACATTCAATCAGTGGTTCATTGCATGATGTCAGAATAGTGTTGAGTAAAGGGAATAATATAAACAATATCCCAATGATTTTTTTTTGTGTTTAGCTTCTAGTTTTTTGCTGTACAAGCATGGGATCCACATCCAATGCTTTTATTCCACTGTGGTCTGGGAGGAATGCAATTAATCCTGCATTGATCAGACCTTCATTTAGCCAAGGCTAGGTAATTTGTAATATTTGTGCTTTGCCGTGTTCGCATTCATGCACTCAATTCATTTTTAATCAATATGCCATTAAAGGCCTCATTCCTGAGGCAGATCCAGTTTTCTTTTGGAGGTTGGGTAGCTCTGGTGTGGGGCATAAATGTTTTGTAAAGGCCCTCGGGTGTCAGGATGACTAACACAAGGGTTAAAAGACAATTAGTTTGCATCCAGGTAAGCAAGCGTGATGTAAAGCATCGAGTGACAGTTGAAATCATTGATTTCAGTTTTGACTGTCGCTTGGTGGCCTTTGGCAGGTGGGAGGTGAAAAATGAGTCCCCTTGAGGTGAAAGTGGTCTGTTTCGGTGTTGAGCGATAGACTGAGTGAAATGCTGTGAATCAGAAACAAATTACACTCTTTCTTGTTCTTTCTTTCTTCCTTCACAAGGGTCCATCATTGATCCCTAAATGAAGTGCACGAATATGGTTGTAATGAGTAAAAGACCATTACAAATTAATCTGAGTACACTTCCTCATTTCCTATCAACATGTTTCATGCCAAAAATAATTCCATCTCCAGCCGGACCGTTCATGGGCTGTGCTTAAAATAGAACCTCCTTTCCAAATTACACACATCTACTCAATTTCAGCTCTAATATTACAATAATAATAAATTAGTCATCGTATCATTTATCAACTATTTGCATTAGTGTTGATGAATTATTAAGATCTTGTGAATAAGTTTCCAAAAGGAACATGTAATACCAGTAGAAGGTTATTCATTGTCCTTCAGGAGGCACTACGATTGTATTTGGGGCCAATGAAGCAATGGGATTGTTGTAAAGATAATTCAATATTTAGTTTATCTCTTTAGGGAAAGCTTCTCTTGTTAATCCAAATGAAGGCAAGATGGCAGGTCACCTAATTCACAAATAAGGATACTTGTATCCCAAGGGCATCTTCAGCATGGAGTATAGGGAGAAATTGTTGAGGATCTCAATTAATTTGAAAAAAAGCAGAATTTGCTATTTCATCTTTTAAATTATTTTCACATATTAAGTCGGCCGTAACACCTGAACACAACTTGTTTTAATTAAGATTTGTGGAAAACTAATTAGCAATCAAACAGAGAGTTGAAACAGTTAGTTAAGAGTAATGGAATCGGTTCAAATATTAAGCTAGCAGTAACGGGAATAGTTGAAATAGTTCGCTTAAATCAGTGGATGAATTGTTAGCTAACAGTTCGCTAAAAGTAACAGATAAACAGGAAACTAAACATTAACAGTTCAACTGGATGAAAAACAAATTAAACAATGAACTGCTACACAACAATCCATTTTAAATCAGTAGTGAAGGGTTATTTGACTTCATCTGTGAGGGGCTATGTGTTAAAAAGAAAAGGCTTGGAACCACTGACCTACAGTGCTGCTCAGTCTTCCCTGGATTAATCAGTGTCTGATTGCTTGTGCATCCACAGATGTAATGCCTTGGACATGCCCGTTTCTTGTGTGTATGCCTCACCACAAGCAATGACTCATAAAACATGTTGGAATATGTAATTTGGCCATAAAGAGTCATTAAGTCATGTTGGATTAGCATATATGTCTAGTTAGCACTGTTTCACAGCTATCACTTTGCACATTTGGGGTTTCATTGTGTCCATAATTTCAGAGACTGCCTGTTTTACGACTATCCGCAATAGAATAACACAGCGCAAGAGTTCTATCACCCCCCCAACCCTGCAGCAATCAAGAATGCATCACTCACTTGAGGACTGAATCCTCTGATAGCATGTTCTCTCTAAGTCAGTCCAGTCAGACCATCTTTCTTTACAATCCCCTACATTTGCCCCACAATCAAACAGAGCAAAAGAGTCTGCCTCATCACTTTTGGGAAATACAGGTTTCTGCAGCACTCCTGTGGTCGGCGGGGAAATTTTCCAAGGGAGACGGTGAATGTGATTGAGGTGTCAGCAGCTGGCATCTTTGGATTACAGAGATTGTGGGAGCAGCAGTTGGTGCCACGGTCGGTAATAGAAGTCTCATTTTCCTTGAAGTAGAAAGGCGAGACCCACTGCCTTGATAGCCCTCAGCTTGAAAAGGCTGGCTCTGCTAGTTGGGGATTCTGCGAGAAATAGAAATATTCCATCACCAAAACGAGGACAAATCTATTTGAAACCAGAACTGCATATTCACAAATTTTCAAATTGCATTTCAGCGAAGAAAGAACATAGCTTATCACTGTATACCTATGGTAGGAATGTGGACATTCCATGTCAATGGCAAAGACTTATTTTACAAGGTGTGTTTGGTTTAGAATAAATTAAACCAAATTACAGATGCAATATAGAGCAATAACAGCATTAATACAACAGCAAAAAACAGTTTGCTATGTAAAGTTATAGTGGAGTAATGTCCAGAGAATTAATTATCTCTCTCTCTCTCTCTGTGTGTTGTTATTCAAGCTTCTCCTTCCTTTGTTGACGCAACTGGGCCGGCCATGAGTGCTTTTAGTACATTTTTGTGCACGCGAGCGTGCCCCACTGGCTAGCTCACGGCCGCCGCTCTGCACTGCTCTCTTATGGCAGTTACAGCTGAAACCGCGGGCCAAATCGACAGCGGCATCGCGGGAGGCGTAGCACCCACCCTGTTCCCCCTCAGGTAAACACTGTTAGCTCTGTCAGCATGTTTGCTGCAGTTTGTACTGTTTGTGCCGTTACCACTGTAAACTGCATGCCCCGGCTCAGGCGCCGAGAGCCGTTGAGAGGCAATTGAAATGCTCCCAATCTCGTATTCTGCACCTTTAACTAAATATTTGATAATTATTGACAGTTTTTCTCTCAAATTATTGGATACAATAAAGCCCTGACAATTACGACTATCTTTAGATCTCATTCCTAGATGCCGTGTCACTATCCCTTTGATGCTTGAACACACACAGCTATGGAACGTTAACTGGATGTTGAATGTGGCCTACAGTGCATCACAGGGCACTAAATAAAATGCTTTAGGGTTTTCACTCTCAAGGGTCGACCATGTACATGTAAATGTATGCTTTTCCAACCAAAGAATACTGACATCAGCCAACTTTACTAGAAATATCAATAGGGTTGGACTACTCCATAACATCAGATTACAATTAACTTGGCTACACTTTGGGAGGTTTTATGGATTCTCAGATGACGACAGTAAAATAAATCCCGCTTACTTTGCTGCCAGGCATCTCGTCAAATAGCTAAAAATAAACAGCTAGCGTGGCTCTCTTTAATGCAGAATATCTAGGCTTACAGCAGTTGTGAGTTTCTTTGTTTCAGCCATATGGTCCAGCATAACTTTGCTGTACTGAGTTGGAATGAGATATACTTACACACCCTGTATAGAGGTCATGCTTGACTCACCACCCACACATACATCTTGCCTTTCAGTATAAGCAGCATTTTCTATTATGCTGCAATGTCAGAGATGGCAAAAGTATTAAAATACAATACTCACAAAACTATGAATACTATAAAAAACTATGTACACTTTATCTGACAGAAGGTAAAAGAGTTGTGCAGTTTTTAGTCGTATTATAACTCAGTGATAGATGTAAAGATGTTGATGTAACAATGTTACATGATGCGTCTATGGGACAAGATAAAGGCTTTTGCACACCGAGTACATATTCTTTGTTTGCATCTATTTAATCAGTTATTATTCTATTCATTGCGAAAATTCACAATAACAGACCCAACTGAATAAATGACATGGGTGGAATGGATAGTGGTAGTCCCAAACGGGGATAATGAATACTACAACCGCTGAGGTCCACCAGCTCTGCTCCACTCAAGCCATTTGGCCACGGATCTGGTGATACCACCACAAAGTCAGTCATCCATCTTTGGCCTAGGGTGTTCTGGTACCCAATTATGCTCAAACATTGTGTCTGCCAATCCATGACAAGAACAAAAGTCCAAAAACAAAGCACCGCTTGGGTTCAGATCAAGCAGGCCATTCCTCCCAGCCAGTTTCCTTTTTCCAGGTGACATGTGACAACTCGTTAGTATATAGGGTCAGTGAATTGCTCTTTGTCTGGTCCCTCCCTTGGGACCACTTTGCCTTGTGAGACTCTACCAGGGGCTATTGCCCCCAACAACACAAATCCCAGGGTCACAGAAACCCCTCCACCACGTCAAGGTGGCAATGCATTGGAGGGGGTAGTATTTGTGCATTGTTAACCTTTCAACATTGTTAGCTTTTCCCAACAGGCAGAGCTGCTCTCCAATAGCTTAATATACAGTATAGCCACACGTTTCAGTGGGGAATGCTTGCTATATCAACAAGCTGTTCTGAAAGAGTTCACCACCATGTAACTGTGTATGCGTGTGACGGTATGGTGACAGCAACTGAAGGTGTCAGGTCAACTTGAGTGCTAGTCAGGCCCCCATTTTAATGTGTTTTATACACTTCAAGATATACGTTTGTGTCTGTGTTCCCTGAATGCTCTCCTTTTGTCCTTTTCACAAAGTCTCCTATGCCTTCAGGCAAATGGGATGCAATGCAGTACCGTCTTAAAACTGTGAACAAAACTGTGTAAATGACCTAGAAAACTGCGCTTTCTTACCTCTCCATCTGGCTCTTAATTCAAGTTCACCGAGGCAGTAGGACGAGACACTCATTTGTCCCACCTGTCCTCAAGCTGTTGAATGGGCAACAAAAGCACCCGATGACCACTTTGTGGTGGACGATTACCCTCTTATTTTGCAGCTGTGTTTAAGTGTTATTGTTGTTCACCATGATAAAGTTAATGTGACATTTGTTTCTGAATCGTATTCTGATTTAATGTCCTTGATATTGGTCTTAAAAATCAAATAGCATTTCAGGCTTTTTTTAACATTTGTGATCATACCATGGACACAGAAAATACGTAATTCAAACCATTCTTATTCCTATATACAACCATAGCAACAACACAGGTGTTTCAGCCGATGTTAGCCCTTACTTGTGAAATGGACCTAACCATGAGTTAAGCTGACTAAAGTCAAACTACTTAAATGGAGGGAGGTTTAAACACAACCTCTCTTCATACCTTTGAATTGTGTCTGTTGTTTAATCGCGATACTTCATTTTGATGTGTCCAGATAACGATGCCAATGGAAGGACAGACACTATGTCATTGTGCCAATAACACCGTTCTGTCACTTGTTTTCTTTAGGTTATTTGAAAGAGCTTTTGCCCATGAGGTGCTCAGGCTATTTTTTCTACCCTTTTGTAGGTGTGTGTGTGTGTGTGTGTGTGTGTGTGTGTGTGTTTGTGTGCAGTATGACTGTGACAATGAGTACACAGGCTTGAGTGTTCACACTGGAGGTGCCAATTAGCTCTTGGAGATGGCAAGAGAGCACGAGTTGGCTCTGCAGTAACGAGCCGCTCCGGCAGAACCTCTCTGCCTCCTTCTCACTTTGTCTCGTGCTATTTTCTCTCCGTGTCTCCTCTTAGAATCTGCCCGTTTCGCTATCATCCTATTACTTGCTCCGTTCCAGCCAGCCCATTGCTTATTTCCTCTGTCATTTTTTTTGTTTTTTGTATTGCACACCTTTACTCTTTTTCCCTTTGCCTCTGCTCTTGTTTTGTCATCTTGTGTGGGCTCCAGCTGTCTTATTATAGCACTCTGCTTCTAGCAGACTTCTTGTCTCTCTTTCTTCTTCTGTACATCACCCACCCCCCCCCCCCCCCCCCCATCTCACCCCTCTCTCTTCATTCAGCCTCTTTCCCTTTTATGTTCTCTTCTTATCCTTCTTCATGCTCCTTCCCTGTTTATTTCATACCAATTTCAGCCAGTGACCCTTGTCCCTTTTGATTTTGACAGAATCATTGTGGTAACCAAAGATCAATTGTCTTGTGTTAAAGCTGGGGTTGGCAACATCGGAGAAACCAGCAAGTATAAGCTAGATTGTGAAAGTATCCGACCGAAAAACCCAGCCCAGTGTTGCCAACTCCTTTCGTTTCGGATGAAAGTAACTTGCCGCAGTAGCTCTAAAAGTCTCTAAATCTAGCGAGAAAGTTGCCAAGTCAGCAACATTGACAGCCCGCCCCTCCAGGCCTCGCTCCAAAGCCGCTCCCCCAAAATTATAATTCTGAAAGTTAACAACGAAGATGGCTATTGTTTGTCCGTCGACAGCCAAAGATTTCCTTCTTTTTTTTCTCAGAGCATTTGACAAGAATTATTCTAAAATACATTACCCACCGTAGCTTTAAGCAAGTGACCGCTGCCTGCTCTCAATTATGTCCTTTAAAGAAGTCTTCGTTTCACTTAATGAAATCATGCATTAAAAATGGGACATATTATTATTTGGGGTGAAACTGACCTTTGAGCAATGACCTTCCTTCCCATCTTACTTTATGACATACTGAATTAATCTTTTGACATTCTTGGCCATGTCACTTCATGGCTGGCTGAGTGTCCTGGTATGATATCCACCTGGGTGGCTGTCCAGTAAATCAATCCTCCAAATCTGGCATGTCTTTGACTTCCAGAACCAGTCTCAGAAAATTGTACGTCCTTGGGAGGTTTTTGGTCGACATAACTGTCGCATCGAGACCGGAGGGGTCTGCCGGTGAAGTGATCTTGCTGATTCTACAACTAAGGTACTCTTTGATGATGCGAGTCTTTGATCTTTGATCATGCTCTGATTTGGAGTAGCCTAGAGGCTGCAGGACCTAATGTCAACCTTAAAGTACACAGTGAAAATAAAAACCTAATAACTCAATGCTTTTCACAATGAACAAGCTTCTTTAAAGAACAAATTACTGGATAAAAAGCAGTGTTCCTCCGTCCTTTCTGGTTGAAAGTTTCAAGCTTGTTTCATCGCTGTTACGTGCAATAATATGCACTAAAGGTCAACAAAGCACAGAGAAGCTGGATTACAAAACATGCGCTATACCTAGGAAATAGTCGTCTGATGCTACATTAATGCTCTGAATGTCGTATAGAGAGCATTTAAGCATTTTGTTGGAGTTAAAAGGAAATGGGACTAAAATTCAACGAGCAGCTTTCATGACTGGTGTCAAAATAAATAATGATACAAATTCCCCGTAGGTTTCCCCCAGTCCTGGGGAAAACTTCACGAGTTGCCATTTGTGTTTACTGCTCACTTTTTAAGATTTTATGCTTACCAAATCAATTTTCTTTATTAGAACGCCTGCAGTCATCATCGCCAGGTGTCATGTCTCGCTCTCCTCTAAGATGTTTCCAGTTAGTTTCCCCTGTTTTATTTTGGTACGCTCACCTTTGTCTTCTGTTCCAGATACTTCACTTCCTGCCCTTGTGTGTTTGATTGTCTACCCCGCCCTGATTGTTTTCACCTGTCACTCGTTTATCTCCCAATTTTCATTGTGTTTTTACCCGGTGTGCTCCTATTTATCTGTGCCAGTTTGTCTTATCTGTTTTAGTGAGCGTACCAACCATAACGTCTTCGTGTGTTCGGCCATTCTTACCTATTTATTGACTCTGACATTTTGGAAACCGTTTACTTGTTTTTAGGACTGCTTACCTGTATATTCCACACAGATTCCAGATTTAATTTAAATCCAGCAAAGATGTTGGGGCATTTTTACTGAAAGCAGATATTTTAGATGTGCTGTTTCTACTTCATTAAAAGAAAAATCAGGAACTTTGAATTTCAAGTTTAACAGCTGCTTACAAAACGCTTGATTGAAAAGTCCATTCTCATCATGTGCACTTAACAAATCCAATGTTCTTCAACTTAATGTAGATTTAGCCTAATGCACCATTGGAACCACACAGAAACATGTCAGTGTATATTCAGCCGGAGAGGGGGATGCTGTATATTTTTATTTGGAATAATATATTTTGACTCTGCACATATCCCCAACCACAACAACAGAGTTGGGCCATTTCAATAATTCAATAAGCCACAAATAGGCTTGCTTATTTATGTTAATGACAAATCTTTTGGGCAGGAGAGTTGAGCTGATTTTCCCTATCTTGCCTACAGACAGCAGGATTGTGGGATGCATGTCATTCATCTAAGCTGGTGAATACATTTCCAAAAAATAAATGGATGTTCATTCCCACTGATCCATTCATATTAGATTTAAGCACCTTTCTGCATTTCATTGAAGTCATCCAAGCAAGTAATGGAGCTGCAAATGTGTCACAGGTTGTTGGTCATAAGAGAAAAAAAAAACATTCTGCCATCTTTGTCATGGTGGCTAAATATGCACAGGTGGAGATTTTGATTATATATATATATACATCATATTATTGAGAAGTAAGGACTTAAAAAGCACACGAAGTTAGAGCTTTAACTAAAACAGTGAAAAATTATAAAAGAACAGTCATGAATGTGCACAGAAAATATCAGGCTGATGGGTGCAGTAGTGTGTGAGTTTAGCTGCTTACAGACAGACGCGTACGCACACACGACCGAACGCATGGTCTCCTCCAGGCTTATTCCGAATAATAAGCAAAGTGTTGTTAAAGGTAGACAACGAAGTTGAGCATCTGAAAATGTATCGCAACATAAAAAAAATACTGTGTACCCCACCTTTCACCCAGCGTGTGCAGAGATAGACTTGAGCCCCCGCAGCCCAGAAGAGGATGAGTGGTTTTGAAGATGGATGGATGGATGGATGGATGGACTTTGTTTGAAATCTTTTCATGAGTAAGATACATTCAGTTGTATTGGTTTACTAAGTGCTGTCCTTCATCTTCGAACAGTAGAAAATGCAACTGTTTCAGGCAGGGGTAGACAGGAAGGGAATATTTTGTTCCAAAAAACAGTCTGGGCCAGAATATCTCGGCCATGCCATCATTTTTGAGAGCATGAAATTTCAGTAATTGGCAAAAAGCAATGGCTGAGCTGGTCCTGATGAACAACCCACACACATTTATTCTGGACATTTTAAACTATGGGCCATTAATAATTGCATTCGCTGGACTCTGCGTTCTTGTATTAAAAAGGTCTATGGAGTCACCGCCTATTGTACTGCTGTAGGAGTAAATCCCAAGAAGTAAATTGGAAGTAAATGCAGTGCAGAAGATAATGCAGGGAACCAAATGGCAATTTCAACTGTTATGTCCACAGACTCATCTTAACAGCCGCTACGTTTCAGCCATAGAGAGCATGTTCGGCTAAGGAAAATGAAGCTGACTGTATGTAGACAGTAACTATATCGCAACATATCGTAGTACATTTTTGGATTTGTTTACAGGAAGATAATATTGAGTTTATTATTATTATTATGTCTTTTGAACCTCTACCTGATCTTTGGACTCTTGGGTGCCCTTGCCTGCCCCTCATGGGATTTCATTAGCCTTCAGTTTGTAGGTGTGCTCTTGCAATTTTAAAGTGTCCCTTGTTCAGATATTGACTTAATTAAAGATAAATCACTCAGCCGGTGCTGTTTGCTAATTTTAAACTATTTAATGGTAAACCAGTACAACAGTTACTTGCAGTTCATTAAGGGCCACAAAACCAGTACAGTGGTCTAAACATGCTCCGCTTGGTCCGTATACCTTAATCCCCGACATCAAACCATCGGTGAAACCTCAAGGGGTTCTATGGATCGGATAAAATGAATGTGAAATCCAATAACGTACCTTGGCTACCCCTGAATTAGATCTGCGGCTGGTCAGCTGCAGGTTCATGTCAGTAATTTAATTGCATATGTCTGTGTGGGTCTTTGGGCTTTGTGTGATTTTTAAATGTTGTACTATAAAGTCACTACATATTGATATTTGTGTGTAAGTGTAAGTGACAGTTTTTCTCAGTTGGGTGATGTTTTTATCTGGAGTACCACAATTTCGTGATACAGAAATGAGATGGTGGAATGACAAACCTTTCAAATGTTACAGCATCCTTTCACAGCTCTTATCGCTGGCCTTCCATTAAGTGTTGTATAATTGCCGTGAAAATGTGATTACATTTCGAAATTCCATTTATTCCTCATATTGTCAGCTTTGATCTCGAAAACTAGACTGTTTATCACTCTGATCTGAAGCAAGTTATCGCTGCACTTCATCTACGAGCCAAACTCAAAACCGACATCACTACACGTGTCAATGTTTAGTTAAAAATGGAATATAAATGGATTTTCTTTGCTCCTTGAATTAAATTAACAAAGAAAAAGAGAAAACTAAATTGGCCCTGGCACTGGCAAGCTGTGCTGCCAGGTTTGTCACTTTTACAGATTAGACTTGCTCAAATTATGTTTTATAGTGACGTGCGACAAGAACCATGCACAAAAAAAACAAAATGTAAACCAGATGGGACTTAAGTCTTTGGAAGCTTAAGAGCAAACTTGGAAGTTGGAACTCTGGAAGTTGATTTAAGTCAATTGAGGTTATTCCGTTGTTTATTTTCTGAACTGGTTCACTGTAAAGTGGGAAGAAAAAAGTATCACTGCCCAGTTAAAATGATGTCCCCCGTGGAGACGCCTTCTGGACGCATTTGGTTTTTGCTGGCTGAAACATTAACAAGTACCAAATAAATGTGCAAACAAAGTTAGTTAGGGCGCTTCTTCTTTGCATGGAAAATTAGCCCGTGCCGCTGTCATTTGCTTCTTCACATGTGGTGGCTTTTCATGCTGGGCTACCTCTGC
Organism: Leptoclinus maculatus; assembly: GCA_032191485.1. Lineage (NCBI taxonomy): Eukaryota > Metazoa > Chordata > Actinopteri > Perciformes > Stichaeidae > Leptoclinus > Leptoclinus maculatus. The sequence goes on along the minus strand of JAVDOI010000093.1, from coordinate 355,447 downwards.
TCTGGCTTGATGCCATTTCAAGGCAGAGAGCTCATCAAGATGAGTGACAGACGCTGCTAAATTGACCAACAGAAGGGCGAAGGGCAATTATTTATTTTTTTTAAATACCATTTCAGTCCTGAGGCAAAAAAAAAGCTGCACATTGCTTTAAGCAAGAGGCAGTGTCTTGTGTCTGAGTGCCACATGGCAATGGGAGGAATCGGCCCAATCTTATCTTTGCGATGCTCTGTGACTGATTCCCATGTGGTACACAGATTGCATAATGAAGCTGGACCGTGAAAGCGCACAGATGTTATTGCGAGACACACTGCCAGTGGTTGGCAGAAAACCCCGCTGCTCGAATTATGCCACAATGTGTTTTTTTGTGTGTGTGTGTGGGAGTGGGAGTGGGCATGAGGGAAACGAAGAGAGAGAGAGAGCAGCAGAGGGGAGCCTACTGGTTTCAGTGTGCCATGGCATGTGCTGGTAGGGGGGGGGGGTTACATTTGTTGTGTGTAGGCAGGTTTATCCAGGTGCACTTCAGGAGGCAGGCGACCTGTGTGGTACCTGATGTCTGTGTTTACCTTTCTCCCAGCTCCCAGCTTGGATTAGTGCATGTTGTGTTTTGAAAAGAGGAGAATCTGGACAATTTGTGGATATTAACAACAAACTATTTCCATATGTTACATTACAGATTGTTTTCAGCACACATTTTGATTATTCATGTTTCACAAGATATTATCTATAATTCCATTAAGACAAATGGTAAGTGGTACAATCAATGGTCTAAACACAAGTTTATATTATAATCTCACTAGTAAATAAATAGCTACAGTATAAGGGGTATCCTATACCCAAAGTATCAGAGGATGTCATTTGTTCTTCATAACTGCTATATATATATATATATTTATTTGCCCATTTATGGGCAGTGTAAATAAGCTCACAATTTTGAAATATCACCTTTTAAGTTGACGTGGCTAGCATAGCAGCAAAAATGTAGCTTATTGCAACATTGTCGTGCTCCTGGCAACCTGTCGAATGTAAGTTCAGTATTTACTCTTAGCTCAGTTTTTGATCTCCACCAACTGCTGAAGTAAATAGCTGGCTCTTTAGGTGCTAAATGCTCCACTACTGTATGTTAGGTACGTAGCAGTTATCGCGCTGTGTGTTTGTTTTTGCTAAATGAAGCTCCAGCGTAAGTTCAGTCAGGAAGACTATACTCTTGCATGCCTAAGCCCGTATATTTCTTAAACATCTGCCAATCATTACTCACGCACGCTCACTCATTATTTCCTTGCTCTCATCGTTTCGGGGCTGTCAATCATGATATCAGCTGTCTAGATCAGCTGGTCTCCTCTATCCAATAGCACAACGACACAATTACATCGTTAGCCTATCATCTTGCTGCTGTCTCTTGTTAAATATGATTGTCTCTCTGCCTTCAGTACGTTCATGCTGCTGTTAGGCGCCCCTCCACCTCTGCATCACCGCCCAATCTTCACAGATTCATCAGCTTTATCAACTCATCATTCTATCAGCCTCATCAGCCACCATCACCACCACCAGTGTCTGGACTCCACGGGGGGGATTTATCTTGCTGCTGCTCAGGGCAGACGCCCCTCAATTATAAATCTCCCTGTAGAGTCCAAGCGCCAAAGACTCTGAAGACTATATCATCACATATCCTCTGTTAATAATAAACAATTATCTCTTCGTTATCTGACTTGTCTCTCCTGATTGAACTGCCATTGGCTGGAAAAGAGGGTGCTGAGAGTGATGAGAGTAAACCAAAGGTTGATGGTTGTTAAAACCGAAAATATATGAATAATATAAGTAAATATATAATGTATTGATTATGGCAACTTTAACTCGCTATTGTCTGTGTGTACAATTACATACAAAGTTGTTTTGCTGAAAGGTAACAAACTTGAAAAGGGAGATAATTAATAAAGACACAATAGTCAGGTTTTTCCAAGAAAGACAATATCCCTACTGAGCTTTTTACTTGACCAATGAAAATGAATATTCCACTAATATTACTGTTTACATGCAGTTATGCATACTCTGATTAAAGTAAAAAAAATCTAAAAATGCTACATTCAAAATATGGCCTAATTTGGATTATCCAAACGGACTGTTCTGTTCTCACGTCCCTATCAAACAATGAATGTTGTCACATTCAAAATAATAGTGGAATATTAGTATGTGCTTGTAAATGTAGTCAGTGTTGTTAACTCTCTAGCATTTTTATTTGAACGACTTTGTTCAAACAATTAATCCGTGAAAATTCCCACATGTATTTCGATCATATTTAGGGTTTTATTTGGTCCATACTGTATGTTAATTGTAATGCAGTAGCTTTTTTTTTTGTTCTTTTTGCATTCTCAGCAACTAAATCACTTAGATTGAGTATTCTAGTAGTGTGTGGGGGGGGCCTGTGTGTGAGTATGTGTGAAATAGAGTGAGCTATGGATAATTTGGCACATCTGCCACGACACAATTGAACATTTTGAGCATCTTTTTAATTAGGTGTTTACAGTGCAGCTTTTGTGAGCCGAAACGTTGGATCTGCTTGGTCGTCCATCCCGACTTTAGCTGCAATATGTTTTAGACAGCGCTGACAGCTTGTTATCAGTTCCTATCTAATCTCACAGCTCGCTTCTTATCTGTGTGAAATCTTGCTGTATTTAATCCTTAATTAATACCTGACTTACTTTTTCAACAAGTGATGTAGCACGGTGCACATAATCCTGCATTTTAACATCGGACCTGTAATTGCATTTTTAATTGTCAAATAAGTTAAAAATCATGAATACATATGTCTTTTTTTTTTTTTAAAGGCATGTTTTAAACCTGTGTTTAAAGACAGTATATTAACCTTAAACATTATAGCATAGATTTATTTGTTGCTAAGTGTTAAGGGCCTTTCACACAGAACACAACGGCAACACTAATTAGGAACACAGCCCAACTCCCAGCTAATCTAAAAATGGGCAAAGAGGTGGAACGTTGGTGGAGCTGAGGCGGGCTCGGGTGACACAAGCAGAGGAGACGGCTAGCGGCTCGAGACCTGAGAAGGCCCCCCACCTGTCACTCAAAGCTACCACGTCCTTAATTATGCATTAATTTGAACCGGTGAGTAATGAAAAAGATCACCCCCGTACAGTTGTCATGAACAGGAATATCAGCTATAGAGACCAAATCTGTCTTTTTGTACCAGGCTGTTAAATAGCATTTTATTATGGAGGTCTCTGGGGATCGACTTGCTCTTGGAGCCGGCCTCAGGTGGCCATTTGATGAACTGCAGCTTTTGGCATTTCCACATTGACTTTATTTTTCAGCCCAAGTATTATCACACTTGAGAAACTTTGACTTCAAAGCGATAAGTGTCTGTCATGTATTTTGGTGGTGGTGTGATTGTTTCCTTTTAGATCAAATTTGTCCTCCTTTTATTATTACCACTTTTATTCTCTGCACTTTACCGTCTTGATTCAAATGTTTTTTAAAGTTATTTTCCTTTGATGAACTTTGTAATGTTATTTTAGATGCAGACAATCCCTGCTCATTGCATCTCTGTATTTAAAGGGTGTTTTAGTGTCTAGACAGATATTCATATGTGCACCCTTTTTAAATCAGCTTCAAAGCAATGAATCAAAGCAAAGGCTGAATGCCGACAATGCTTAAACTGAATGAGAGTGGTTCAGAGAGTAGTATGGGTCTGATGATACCACGCCATTACCTGTAATCAGACCTGAGCCGGTAAGCCTGCTGACTGTGGTGTGCAGGGGATATATGGAATGTGGATATAAAGGCTGTAGTGATAGTGATTTTCTCCTTTTTTAACACTTGTTATTGTACTATACATTACTCTTATATGCTTATAACGGTTATTGTTGCTGTTATTATTGTAAAGTGATAATGCAAACTGTAAAGAAGTTTGTGAATGTTTGATCTTCTGAGTGAGTCATAGTCGTGGAGTCATAGTATAAGTTATGTCACACTTAGGATATGTTAAATGTCATACGTTTAGTTGCAATCGTGACCAAATCACTTTAAGATAATCCTAATGCTGTGGCATGAAGCGTGATGGAAACTGTATTCCTCTCCTGAATGAGTGAAAAGAGTGGAAAAAGCTGTTTTACAGCCTAATCAAAATAGACTAGATAATGTCTGGATGATCAATGAGACATAAGTAGAGAGGATAATAGCACATATTGCAACAGGGGACTTGGTAAATGTTCTTAAATAAAATGCTTCTGTAATCAAATATCCATTAAGTTTAACTCAATATACATCTTAATAGAAATTGGAGGTTTAAAAAAAAAAAAAAGAGGCTTACATTTCTGATGTTTTGTTAAATGGAAAAGGTCGATGTATTTTCGGATCCGTTTGGCACTAAAACGGAGCGCACACGCCTGAGAGGTTCATAGATTTTATTTTGAGATTGGTCTAAACCAGTGCTTTTCAACCACTGTGCCACGGCACACCAGCGTTGGTGTGCAAAAAATGTACCGCAGCTCAGAAAAGGTTGAAAAACACTGGTCTAAACTATAAAAACTATTTTTTATTGGGGTTCTTCTTTGAACTCCGAAACCGTGACAGGTTTGGTTGTGTGAGAGTTTGTCAACGGATGTTTTGAAACAGTTTAGCAGTTGCTAAACGCGGAGGCCTGCGAGAGAAACATAGTTTTCTTCAAGAATTCAAGATCACGGCGGGTTATTAATTGATGTACAAGTGATTATTTTTGAGAGGTGAAGCATTCCTTTCACACGCCAATCCAGGTATTACAGCTACTTCATATAAAAAGTGTGTGTGTGTGTGTGTGTACCTATAAGGGAAATGTGGCATATCAGGCTCCGCCGTTATGTCGTTTCTGTTTTATTCAGGAGTTTTGACCTTCTGTTCAAAGATTTAACAAATGGCTCAGTGGAGTTCACAGCCTGACAGCATACGAGTGTCCAACGGGGCGTGATGCATATTTAACAGGATCCACCAGGCAGTAACATCTCTGCTATAAACTACAATCTGGTTCATCCGTTCACTCACTCTCAGTTGCAGGTCTGAGTGTGCAGACAGCCTCGATTATACGCGCCATTGGACGATCCTGCAGCGTATCAGACACTGCTACTAATGATAATGAAGGACGAAGCACTCCTGTCTCCCTCTGTCTCCCCTTTTTTTTCGAGCCCCCGTGCCTAATACTCTTAACTTGCAAACTCTCTTGTCACAATACATTTCTCCAGATCAGACCAGGAGTTACTCGGAATACCTGATTATTCACTCTCAAGCCTTCCCATGCAGCTGTTATGATATATTCCACTAATGTTTCAGTTTACATGCAGCCGTGCATACTCCGATTATCGTCTCCGAAGTCTTTCACAATGTTTAAAAGTAGTTGTGTGTTTCTCCTTCCGACCAGAAATGTGGGCTTTTCTTTTGTGCATGAATCCCTGTAAACTGTTGGTAGTGGGTTTGTGTACGACTACTACTGTACAACGCACAGAGCTGACGGGCAAGAGGCCGTGTGTCGCCCAACGGCGGTACAAACCCTCACCGAGAAGCATATTCCGAGTGCGCTGTGTGGTCCAAAGAATGCTTCTAAAGCTCAAATATTGTCGGCATAACCCACATCTTGATCCGAAAATGCTCCATTCTGACTTAATTCAGAATATTTAAATAGAACAAGCTGTTTACACGACCCATGTCAAATTCTGAATATTGTCATGTTCTGAATGTGTAAACGTGGTCAGTCATGTACTATATTTACCAGCATGTACTGTGTTCCTTTATGCAATCACAGTATGCACCAACGTCAACAAGACTATAAGGAGTTATGTGATTGAATAATAATGAACAATGGAAATGTCAAGTTTTATAGAAACGACAATCTCAGTACGGGAAATTGAAACACCGACTTGGACCATGGACTATAAATTAAGCATATCAAGAGAGTGCCCATTAATCAGAGACTCCACAAAAATGACCCAACGGATGGAAAACACTCCTAGTGCAGTAAATATGGCCATATTACCACAATTTCTCACTCTGCAAAGACACGTGTCAAAACTCTGCAAAGTGCAAGCAACACAGACTGCATAGCAACCGCTTCTTGGTCCAAAATCGTAACATACCATCAGGCTTATACTCTATGTACGGAAACCTTTTACTCCATCTTTCTGCTTGGAGATTATGCAACAGATCAATATTGTAAGTGCAACATTACAGTGTGGTTAGGAACTGGAGGGAACTATGGCTGTTACACTGGAGATACAACATTCTCCGCAAACGTGAGCAGCCTTGACATTTGAGAGTAAGTGTCGGGGTTTATTATATTCATTTTTAAAACAACAGTACCGACAACTTTCGCTTTCTCTAATTAGCACACATTTGTTTGAGCAATGCTGTGCAATAAGGGGTTACAAAGTGCTTTCAGACAATAAAAATGCGGTAAAAGCCCAAGTGATTAATGTCAAAAGTGGCAAGCCATGGGTCCGTCGTTATAATTTATGGTTTTTGCTGACCGTGTACCGCTGTGACGGTGACAAATATATATATATTTTTCAAAACTATATCAGATTATTTCTGACATGTTTTTTTTTTTCTGCTTCATATCAAGAAGCTTTTCAGCAGTGATTGATATGATTCATTCACAAGCCTTATAATCTGCAGGCAAGACGTATTTACAACCGAGCATCTCTAACTGGCTTAGCTTTGTGCAATCAGTTATGCATGCTACCACAATTGTCTCATCAACTCACAGCGCACCCTAACACCCTCGCATATTAATTCTGGTTATCAAATCCAATCCCATACGCAGATTATGCAATCATTGAATATTGCATCTTAGTTAGATACGATTCTTAGGCGGTGACCATGATAAGGGCCGTCAGTTATGGAAATGGGATGTACAGTAAAGACCCTGGCACGCTTGACATAGACAAGTCATAAGTCGTTGCTCTCAGAAACCACCTGGAGATGAAAGACTCTTGTTGTTGATGCTTAAATGGGAGACCTGCTGTTGTTGCCTTCCTGTACTGCCACTGACCTTGAGCACACAAAGCCCCTACGGACTGATCCACTTCAATTAGCTAATGTCTGTTGGTGCTAATTCACTCTGCCGTGTCACTAGAGAAGTACCCCACGTTGATATGGTTAAGTGAATAGGCCAAGCTCATCAAAATTATGAACTGGACAATATATGGAAATGTATGATGGGCCTCACTCATTGTATTTTAAGAGCATCGCAACAGCCCATCACGACAAAGGTGAGACTTGTTGAAGAAAAGTAGCAATTCAGAGGTCTGGAAAGAGGACTTGAGCAGGCTGCATATCCCAGTGTGGAAGGTGTCACTCAGGCAACGTTAGAAATACCTGCTCCACATTGTCACACTCAAAAGGCAAAAAGGCTGCTGTCACGGCGTGAGGTGAAACGTGATGATTGTAATTGTACGAATCGCGATAACGGCAATATTTTCGTACAGTCTTTCCCTGAAGGCGTTTGTGGTGTTGCGGTTGGCTGTACACACAGGAAGCTGTGTGAAGATTTATTTTTTTAAAAGCAGCATTTGAAACGGCAACATTTTGAAGGGAAACTTAATTCATTTTAATAGAATTGCCACAATCCCTTGGATTTGCTCACTGGGGCACTTTTTTTTTAGTGAACTCTTGACATGCAGATTTGCGTTATTGAGCAATAGCAAACCATCTTGAGAGCACTGACCTGATCTCAGGCAACAGAGAGTTCGAAATGGAGGAAGCTGTTGCAGCTTATTAGCTGTGTTGCACCGTCCACTTGTGTCTGTATATAAGCTGCTCAACCACAGAGGAATGGTTTGCAGACGATCATGAGACAGAGATGGATGGTACAGTTTTGAATAAACTGTCTGAGCTAATTGTCCGATTAATAGCGACCATGCTAACACAGAGACCTTTTTTTTCCTCCCTCTTCAATAGCTCTTCATTGAATGAAATGCTGTACAAAAGAGGTGTTCAGTTGATGAACGAACAAATGTTATCATTGAATATTCAAAGCGAACTGACGATTCTGAATCGCCATTGTCACTGACTGAATCAGCAGCTCGTTGATGTGGAGCTACCTTAACTATCGTTATCTGTACACCTGTATGTGTGTCATGCCGTGGCAACACAAACGAGGGTTTCTCATTAAAAGCAAAAGACCGTTTGTTGAAATGTAATTGTAAAACTGTATATCATTATTATATAACAATGGTAATGTTGAGTTAATGGTGTGTTAATATTGATATTATTGTGCACCTTTTTATTTTGATGCTTGGGCAACATTGTTTTTTTTCTGACACTTACATGCCAATAAAGCCACGTTGAATTGAATTGACTACAAACGTTTGAACTTGAAAATCGCTCTGTCGCCAGTTTTGAGACAGAGGTTAAAAACCTGCCAGCTTTTGCACCTCTGCACACCTCTGCCCATTCACTGTGTGAGGTGTTTGTGTGAGATTGAGGGTTTTGAAACGTTTCTAAAATTGTCCTACACAGACCCTGTTTGCTGCCACTTTGTATGAAGCGTACTGACGTCCCCTAAACTTCTCCAGAATAAAGTGGAACTTTGTAGATAAGGTGTGAAACAAATCTGTCGAAGTCACCTCATGACATGTAAACACTGAGGGGGGAAAATAGAGCCTCCTCGCTCACCTCCCCGCGCTTCTCTTTCTCCATGCTCTTTCATCCATCTGGTGTTATGGCAAGCCATCTCAGCTCCATGAGCTGCTTCTTTCAACCCCTTGCAGCCTTTCATCTCGCCTGGAAAAGGGAGTGCTCCCGTGTTTATCCCTGATCCAAGGAGTTTGAAGAGTCAGGGTACAGCACAGGGGTATAAGGGGAGGATGCAGCACAGCGGCAGACAAAGAGCCGGGTAGATCTGAAGGCAGTCTTTAACTGACAAAGGCCCCAGCTTACTGCATATCTGTGACATTAAGGATTAGCGGCTGAGAGACTGTGCTCTGCCTGCTCTTGTTAATCTCTCCCCTCCCACCATCATTCACTCAACCTCATCGTCTCGCCCTCTCTCTCTCGCCAGACGCTTCCTCTGCCCCAACTTTAATTAGTTTTCGCGCGGATTGGAGGAAAAGTTGGTGCTTTCCTCAGGTGATAAAACAGTAACTGGCACTGAGCTTAACATAGTCGAGGTCAAGTGTAGACTCCTGAGAGTTTTGATCAGACTGCAGAGAAAAGGACTGAGGAGGAAAAAAAAGTGGATAAGTGGATAATGTCTGTGTCATTGTGTTGCTATGGGACATTGACGAAGCAGCCATTTCTGTCACATATAATCACAGGAGAAGTGCATTTCTTACCACTTTTGCAAAGTTAGGTAAATTAGAAATGGTTCAGCTCAAAGTGACTGAAACATTGTAGTACCTTTTATGATTTAATACGTTTCACTTATTGTTTCACTTTGAAGGTCCTGCTCAACAAGATGAGTAATGTTTTTTGACGAAATAGCCATCTGGACATAGCTCCCTATTCATTAATTATGCAAAGGAGTGCTAATCAGAAATAATGGGCTTCTTAATTACAGTCCCAACAACAAAACTGGAACAGGTGACCAGAATCGGCTCGGCACCTGGACATTCCACCACATGCAGTTCGTGCGAACATGCTGCAAATTGACATAATGAGGTTGACAAACTGTCAGCGGTTAATGAATGGCATTGAAAATCAAGTTAATTGTCTCTCACAGGTGTCCTCAGGGTGCTGCATTTCATCTAATCAAGGTGTCACTCCCTCAGTAAAAGCTGGCATTTTCAAGTGCGTGTCATTTAAATGGTACCCAAAGCAGTGCTGCCATCACACATTGTTTGCACTGTATTACCAGCGGTATTGTTGTTTACCGAGTGGCAAGAATGACTGTTTAGAAAGGTCCAATCACCTTTTGCGACCTTTTTCTAACCTTAAAAAAGGTACAGTGTGTAGGATTTGGAGTCTGCGGTTTGGTTGCATATTGCAACCAACTGAATATCCCTCAGCACACTCCTCCCTGTCGAAGACTTCAAGGCCACCGCCTGAGAATTCATGGTAATGCTGTTCGCCTCGCTCAGAGGTCAACCTTACCATAAAAACACTACTTTAGGAGCAACGTAAGTCAGTCAGCGGCTGGCTGCTCAAGTTACCACAGTTTCACAAGCGTGTCGGAGAACTACGGTGGTCTTGAGGTCACATAAAAATGGAAAAAGCTCTCTCCAGAGCCGGTGTTTGGCTTGTCCTTTCTGGGCTGCTGTAGAAACATGGCAGTGCAACACAGTGGACTCTGTGAAGAGGACCCTCTCCCTATGCACAAGTCTTAGTTTCAGGTAATAATGCACTGATAACATAAACATAGTTAATAACATACTATTCCTTTTTTCTAATGCGTCCCCCAAAAGGCTACATGCTGGCCCTTTTAATTGATATAGGCACACATGGTTGGACCTTCCATGCTTTGTATTCAAAGATAATTAATAGTCTATTCGTACATAGTAGAGAATAGTAGTATATCTTAACTCGTACTTACAATACATGAATATGCAGTGCATGCACATATGCAAACTCATTATGTACTGACACACATCTGGGAAAAAAATCTGGGAAAGTAATAGTTTTAGGATTCATTAGGGCAGAAAGGTAGTAATGCTTGACAAACATTTAAGAAAGAATTAAGCTCCATGATCGGCTTTATTGAGCAATGGAATAGGCCAGATTTGTATTTTCAATTGCAGCCTTGGGCTATTACGTGTGCTTTATTTTCCCCACAAAGGACATGAAACACTCACAGCGTACAGTGCTGTAACAAATAACACCTGAGGAACTGCCATTAATTAAGACTTATTTTAATTTGTGGCCCTGAGCGTGGGTGGGGAAAGCGTTTATTGTGTTGATAGTATTAGAGCAACTGTAGCAGTGGCCACTCTTGTGGTTTCCCTCTGGAGACCTGGGCAGCCAAGTGCTACTGTCTCGCAGAGTGGATGAGGTAATCCTTCAAATACTGGCTGAAGACACACCTAGGTGGATTTGAAGTCACAGTGGACCTTTTTAAATGAAGTTTGCGCAAAGCTTAGAAGGGAAGCATTTCGACAAGAAGGGATTTCGACAAGTAGTTGTTAACACTCCCAGATTCCATTGTCGAAAAGGTCGAATAAAACTCAGCCATGACTATTCATAGTACTTCAAATCAATGCATGATGCAAAGTGGCCTCTTCATAGCCTCTTTCATACAGTTTTCATAGTGAATTCTTGCTTTTAAATTCAACCCCAGAGGAGTCAGTAAAATTGTTTTGTTCACAAATTACTTTCATGCTCATTTAACAAAAAAATGATGCATTATGATCTGTTCAATATAAACGTGTCCATGCCAAGGCCAAAGCATTAAGCCAATAATGTTAGACTGAAGGACCAAATAACATTGGAAAGGTTAGCAAACTCGAGACGTCTCAATCATTCTAAATTGTCACTTCTAACTGAAACACACACATTTTGTTTTAACTACGACAAAGTCCTTGCCAGCATTGACTTTGATATATTGTTTCCTGGCAATCGATTTAAACTTCACTAAATTCTTAGTTAATGATGTTTTAATGGTGCAACCTGATTTGGTAAATGGCAAGTCTTAAACTAGCTAGTCATCACTAAGAACCTATGAAGGACTTGACACTCAAATTGGATGACGGACCAATCCAATCTAGAAGTTGAGTGAATGCACTCATTTCTGATCATCACTGGTGAGCTGAACAATTGACTTGTATGAATTAGTTCCAATGCCACGTCTTGGCAGGTCTGAGTCTATCTGGGCTGTTGCATCAGCATTGTTCATGAGGGACTATAAATGGGCTCGAGGTAGACTTGAGACAGGTTGTAGAAGGGCAAATTGTTGGATTGATGATCCTTTTAGTAGCTTAAACATCAGCGTCTGGGGTTATCCGTGTACCAGACCACCTATTAAAAATGCCGTTTTAAGGTAAGAAGCTGCTGATTACTACTAAGGCAGCATTAGTGCAGTGTGATAGTCTAATCATTTCGCTACTGCATGCAGCACGTGACCAGAATGAAATGATGGATACACTCTGTCCATGCTGCAGAACAGTAACAAATAGTAGCTCACTTTTCCTTCCTTCAAAGGATGTACAAGAAAAGATTTGAGTCTAATAAAAAAATATGCATTCATTTTATGATAAGAGCGTCTTACAGCTCACCTTTCACATTAGTGTTTATGGGAAATAATCTAGCTCGTGAGACTCCAAAGACAGTATCTGGATCTAGGTCTTTTTTCATTCAGGGACAAAGCCATCCTATCAATCTGTGTCCCACTGCCAGTGCACAGCTAATTGAGTGTCACTTTGAATATCACAGCTTGCTATCTGCTTAGACGAAAACTCCAAGACAAGGAGGGAGTGCAGAATGGGGAGTCATTGTACTCCCGCATCATGCACATCATCAATCTTGATTTTAGAGCTTAAGCGGAGGTGAAGGGAGACACACTGACAATGATTTTTAGACTGCTTTTTTTTCACCTCGGTGTCCCTCAGGGATGAGCCCCGCTTCATTGTAAATAATCTCTGTGTTAATCCCTTACACAATGTGTTTGTATGATATCTACCGAGACCGGTAATAAGGTTGCAATAAAAGATCAAAACCTCAGAGGTCTGAGGTGATTAGGGCTAAATCATGACTTGTTCGCGGAATGTCTCTTGATCTCAAGAGCCTCCTCTTACTGCCTGTATAGTTTCACTTGGGCTACATTAGCATGTTATTGTCTCTCTGTGAACCCATTAGCATTCACACACTGCTTTCACACGCCATGGTTTATTTCTGATCCACATTAAGCATCTCTGTATCATGATCACAAATATCCCTGCACGGATGAATTATGTACCAGATCATTTTAAATATTACTAAGAAACATTACCACAAAATGAACGCCGTGCCCTATTGGACTAGAATAAATGGGGCTTTAGTTGCAGGAACTACGATATTTATCTTTATTTTCAAGCAGTTTTGAAATTAAATAATGATCAGCTCATGGTTAACAAACGTTTATTTTGATGTACTGTATTCTATTAACTTGTAGCTGTATTATTAAACAAGCTACCCTGACAGTTTTATGAATAAAAGAGAGAATTTGTTCATGATCAACAAATAAATGTGTTTTGCAGGCCACAGTCAAAATAATCAAACATCTGTTGTGTCACACATGAATTAAAGGCCCAGTGTGTGGCATTTAGGGGGATCTATTGGCAGCAATTATAATATTAAATACTTTGTTTTAGTTAGTGTATAATCACTTAAAAAAAGATTTGTTGTGTTATGGTAATCTTAGAATGAGTTATTTATATCTAAATATTGAGCGTAAATATATATATATATATATATATATATCCTATTCACGGAGTCCGCCATGTTGCACCACCATGTTTGTACAGAATGGACGAACCATTGGCTGACTCTTTTGTGTTCCTACATGCCTGGCACATGGGAGAAGTTTCAGTGCAATTTGCAACCTCATGGCTTAAAGATGACGCCAAATTCTACACACTGTCCCTTTATAGTCAAGGCAATATGAAACATGCCTGTTTAACCCTTTTAGATCACATCCCCGCTCATATTGTGCATGTATTTAACAATATGTGCAAAAGAAAAATACAAAATCATCAATCTTCTTTGGATTTTTATATTAAATTCATCTTTTCACCCTGTTAAACTAAATATGAAGTGCGCTTATGTAAGCTAGGATTGACCAATTTCAACCAATAACATCATGACACATATCAGTCAATCAATCTGCAACTTTTAGTGACAAGGGAGGTGTGTGTGTGTGTGTGTGGAGCGCTTTTTAGCAGTACATTTTTTAGGATGGCATTCATATTTTGGTATTTCGTCTGGAAAGCTTTCAGTTCTTATCAATTGAACGTTTTCTTAGGGCAAAAGCAGGGAAACTGATGGTTGACAGCTTTGCAGCGTGTGCCTGCAGTTACACATACTTATTCAAAACAGTCTGTTGCCAGATGATGTGGAGTACTCCAACAAATTTGTTGCAACACAATCTGTTTTTGGTTGGAGCCCTCTGTGTGGCACCACCAAAATACACAACAGCAGTGGTCTCACTGGAATGAAGGTGTCGCTTGCTTTTTCCTGCGGTGCCACAGTGTGGTCTGAACACAGCCTTAGATGAGCTAAATCAGGGGTGTCAAACTCATTTTCACTCATTTTCACCACATCAGCATCATTAGTTGCCCTCAAAGGGCCGGTTGTAAATGTAAGACTGTAAATGTAACTACTCCTAACATATTGTTAAATAACTGTCTCTGCATTTGATTATTGTTTATTCAAGTGTTAAAATATTGTACATGCAGTTATATAAATGTAAAAATATATTTAAGCTGTTATTATAACTTAAATCCTTTTAATTTCGGGTTAATAAACCCACATTACTCTCAAACGTTTAAGGAAAATAGCAAAGACAAATATCAAACAAGTTATTACAATAACTTTGTTCAAAGCTTAAAATCCTTTCAAGGGTGCGTTTGCACAATCCCACGTGAAGTATTTCATGTGTTGTAAAGTCACGTTTAAAGTAGTCTTCAATGTACTCACAACCCATTTACATGTCAAATGTAGGGTAACCTATGAAGAGCTGCTTCTGTGACTGTTGTGTTTAAGGATCTCATCATTATGACTTTCTATCTCATAACTTCGACTTTCTATCTCATAATTTCGACTATGGGGATATTTTTATTATCAAGTCCAACTTTAAATTTATTTTTTTTTGCTGGCGGATTCGCGGGCCACATAAAATGACATGGCGGGCCGGATTTAGCTTGAGTTTGACACCCCTGAGCTAAATGGTTTTGGGTGACAAAGGTGACAACGAGAGATTATTGTCTGATCTGTTGAGCCTGAGCACTCTAAACACAAGTCTTCTTCACAGGACACAGGGCTTTCCCAGTCTGACTTTCGTTTTCCCACAAGTCTCTGCGATATGGTGAGTACCACCAGTAAACTGTCTTGAACAAGCCGAGGCTGTCGATACAATGAAGTCAGCACACTTGTTCTCACTGGCATATGGCTGATGACTAACAAGTTGGTAACTGAAGCTTAGCTAACCTAGATGATTTAGGGTGCGGTGAGGTGACTGGAGAAGGCACAGTGTATGGCAGTCACCACAATGTCCGTGAGCTCAGTGCGCTCACTGCAGCAATTTGACACATTTAAAAATGTAAAAATATCTGATTTTAGATTTGAGTTGGATTATATCTTTCACAAACGAAATGTGCTTGTGGAATGGATTTCTACACTGTGGTCGTGTCTAGAAGGTAACCGTAGCAGCGTTTAAACAAATGAAGGCTTCGATGACGAGGCAAGCGTACTCGGGTATGGAACAACACCTATAGCGTGACAGCTGAGCGGAGAGGGGGGGGTCAGTCGTACACAGGCCAATTATACCGAATAAAAAAAACTCTTTTACAGTAAATTGTTTTGACAAACAATAATTTATTCTCAAAGCTGCTTTAAAATCTCACACACAAGCAAGTCTTCTAAGCAAATGAATGAAGGTTGTTAAAGCCTGCTAACCACAAGATTGTGTGACGCAGATGTGGGAGTGTGAATTTAAGTGCTACAGTACTATTACATTTACAAGATCCATCAACAAATCATGGAAACTGTCAAGAAAGTGACCTTCAAATGATGTAAGATCAATTGGTAGCCATGGTAACCGAGTTTTAGCATTTTCCCAGATGCATCATGAGGCACAATGGGAGTAAAAAGTGAGTGATTATAAGGAGCTACTCCTATTTTCTTGTTTCTACCTGTCCATCTTTATATATTTCATATGTTGTTTGCACAAACACCCACCACAAACAGTTGAATAGGTCTTTGTGACCACTTTGTAACCACCAGAGAAAATGCATTAAACCTAAATTCTTCCCAATGGGTCCATGTAGCAGTGACCAAGAGTTTGGGTTTGTTTGCAGTACAGTAAGTCAATAGTGAATATGAAGAAGACCAAAACAAAAATGTAATTATAACTTGGTTTTTGTTTTGGTTGGACCGCAAAGTAACCCACACCGCTGTCGCTCATTAAAAAGGTATTGAAAAGGAAAAATAAATCTCTTCCAATTCAGGACAAACTTGCCAACCTTGAGATCTTAAAAAGAAACTTTCAATGGATTTTCTTTCCTAAATTCTGGGGACTTTTATAGAATGAAAATAACAAGTGCACTGCAGTATTTTTATGTTACGATTTCACTTTTAATTCTGAGGAAAGAATTCAGAATAATTCGCCCCTCTGTTATGAACCAATGTTCATCACTTTATAATCATTCTTCCATTCATTCACGTTTGGCCCCTGCTTAACTGTTTCTTTCTCTTAGTACCATTTCTCTCTTTTGCGATTACAAAAAGAGAATTTTGACCTAAAACGTGAATCTCCTAAACGGGAGGGTTGACAAGTGTGCCTATGGAGCTTAATGGTTAGCTAGCAAGCTTGTTAGCTTAGCTTCAGTTGCTATAACAGGACGTTCACACAGTTTATCCTGAAGACATATCTGTACTCTCGACTCCTGTCTCATAACTGTCTACAAACCATTCCTCTTTTGACAGAACAGTTTCTACTCCGATAGAGGAGACTAAGTGAAAGTGAACGGTGCAACACAACTAATAAGCCGTGGCAGCTTCCTCTAGTTTGGACACTCCACCTCTCAGTCCCTTCAAAAATCAGAACTGTCAATTAGGCTTACTATTGGTCAACAGTGAAGTATCCCGCTGCCTGCCTTACAATCACTCAGGTTGCTGTATGGTAGCTCAAAGACAATATCGGACAATATACAGTAAATGCATTCTACTCCTCACTAAAATGTTCACTTCCTCATGACCACAGGCCACTTCATGAATTGGTTGAGGACATATAAACTCTTATGTGAGAGAATAAATGCATGACATTTTACATGCAAATCAAAGCCTTATCTTTAAGCCATTATTCACATGAATAAGTGACCTTCATCAGTTCCAACCACACACACACACACACACAGACGTACACGTTTGATAACATCTGATTAGCTTAAGAGTGCCTCCCACTTTGCCTGCAATTAATTCAACAGCACTTGGAAGGGAAGTAGTCCCGTTAAAGCAGAATCTTCTGCACCATTTAACCGGATAATGGCAGAGATTTTTATGATGTTTTTATTAAAGGGCGACCTTGGCTTTCAAGGTGTTGGCAGCTGCCGCAGTCAGTGGAGACGAGGACTGACCAAACAACGCGTGGTGTCAACTTCGTTTTGATGGAGGTGATGACTCAGAAAATCCAGTGTCGCCTCACTTCGTTAAGTCTACTTCACACAGACATAAAAATACACAAACCAAACACATACTTACTACTGCTCGGCCTCATACAACCTAAAGTAGCATGGATAACTGAGAGTTTTTAAAGGGTTCAAGCTTTGAATCATCCAAATGGGGACAAGGGCGCACACATTTTGGGTGTGCTGCACTCGGTTGTACACACCAAAAAGTGACAGAAGTAGTTGTGTGAAGAATGGAAAAAAAAAGGAGCTTGAGTGAGTTCAGACCCTGCCAACTTTCACACCTCCGCACATTTCACTGGGTGACAAGCACTTTATTTGAAGCACAGTGAGGCCTTTACAAGACACACTGTTTGGCCCCAATTACCCTTGTCCTTTTCAAGTGTCTCACATCCGAATAAAATCCAGACGCAATTTAAAACAATTTACTCTACACTTAGCCAGATCACAAATCTGATTGCAATCTGTCTTAGTTTTTCCATGCTACATGCTAATCAGGGTCGACCCTTCTCCGGTCCAGCGGGTAGTGGTAATGTCGTGTTCAATATTCAAGTTCTAATTACAACCAGGAAACTCTGACTTTACTGAAAACCCTGATTATATCCAACTTTATAATAAGGCAGTGCTTGGAAACCATGCAAACATGACACAAGTCCAACATTTAACATATATATATTTTCTTAATTCTTAGGGTAGTGTTATATTATTATTGCACAGTATTTTAAGCTGTTAACTGAGGTATCTTTCTCATCTCTACCATCCTTATTATATTGCATGGCATAATGCTCCTGGAGATGTTTGGTAACTACAAAATATGCCATAAGAAGAATAACTAATGAATTTAAGCAATGTTGTTACAACTGATAGGCTAAGATCTATCTATCTATCTATCTATCTATGACTGTATCAATCTATGGAATGAGATAAAAGTTTGATAGTCTATCGTCCCTCACCCATACAGATCAATGCTCTTTCATCCACATAGATCATTCAGTGACTGAACTGATCAGGGATCAGATGAATACCACATTATCACAGGGGACACACATGGTAAAAGGCTGGTTCTACGGATCGCTTACTGATGCAGTTGTTGAGTCGGACGCATTTACACTTATTCAACATCTGTCTCTGGATTGTAATCCGCCTTGAATGCCTCTTGGGTGCATTTACTCTTGGCTTTTTTTCAAGCATTTTAATGCCTTTAAATGACTTGCATTTATATAACCCCTCTCCAGTCCTCCCACCACTCAAAGCGCTTTACGTGTCAACATTCACCCATTCACACACACATTCATACACTGATGGTATGATGGCAGAGGTTACCATGCAAGGTGACAATCTGCCCATTAGACGCTAATGTATTCATTCTCACACTGATGGCACAGCCTTCAAGAGCAATTTTGGGGTCCTCATCCTTCCCAAGGACACTTCAACATGAGGAATGGTGGAGCCGGGGATCAAACAAAGGATCTTTCGTTTAGTGGACGACCTGCTCTACCTCTGAGACATAGATTCTGACAATAAAGAGATGAAACGGGAAAGATCAGAGGAATGTCATGCAACAAAGATCGGACTCGAATTAGGAATGATGCCATTCATGATCAGCGACTTAGAGTTTAGTCCCTAAACAAGTGGGCGTCTCCCACTTGGCTGTGATGGCGTGAAGTGACTGTGTGACATGTGCTGTATAAAACACACCAAAAGAATACTTGTATTTGGTTCAAAGAATGTGCCATGATGATACTGTATGTTCCAGTGGATTTATTAGTGAAAAGAGATTTAATCCTAATACTGACACCAGCGAAAAAACATTTTTGCCAAAGGCTCTCGGCTGTACTGACTTTCCCAGAGTGTGTGACTGTGAGGTCTAAGATCTAATTTGTTCTTTTGATGATATAAAAGGCTATGCCCCTGACAATTGTAACCTTAAATGATGATACCGCACAATATTTCAACTACTTTGCCTAGCTCCGTTCCGGGCTTCTCCACATATCGTCGCGCCAACGACTTCAGAGTAAAGCCAGCATCGTTCCACCACTCTGGCAAGTGGCCAGCAAGAAATGGCCAAGTCATCCCTGGTGGGAAAAACTAACGCTGCCTTTATTGCTGCCAAGCAGACATGTGGCTCCCGCTTCCAAGATCCCGGTGACAGTTTCTGGTCCCTGGAGAGTCGGGGCAAGAGCAGGCAGCGTGTCTGTGGGAGAGCTGATGAGGACTAGCCCTGGAGAGACAATT
This sequence comes from Leptoclinus maculatus, assembly GCA_032191485.1. Lineage (NCBI taxonomy): Eukaryota > Metazoa > Chordata > Actinopteri > Perciformes > Stichaeidae > Leptoclinus > Leptoclinus maculatus. Next base: position 335,924 of record JAVDOI010000093.1, on the reverse strand, counting down.
GACGCTGCCGTCTTGTGTTTAGTGCCGAAAGAGGACTTTGTGAACACGTTTTTTTTGGACTCACAAACAAAGCCCTGAAAGCCAATGATAGGTAATAGCAAATTCAGGGTTACAGCTAACAACGTTATGTACAGTGTACCCCTACAACAATCCATTTTTCATGCCATTTGGGACCCCCCACTATTTAAACACGTACCAATAGTGTTCTATAGCGTTGACTCTCTACAGTCATACAAGCAAACTGCAGTCCACACTTCAAATTTGAAAGTATGACTTACCAAGACTTGCCTGCTTGGCTTGTTAGCAAGCTCTCATTGACCCGGGGCTATTCATAAGATTGGCTCCCCAACAGGCCCAGCTGAGGGTCTCCTGTGCCTGTCTACCTACCTGCCATGTCGCGCATGAGTCTCCCTACGTGATGCCTCGCTGGATATGCTCCCCTGAGCCGCACTGACAGGTCATCTTTCACGTGGAGCCACTTGAGTGTCAGCTGGAAATCAATTGCCGCAGCCATCGGCTGCCTCATGCCCGGTGACACATGCTCCCGAGCGACTCGCTCTGTTCCAAAACCTTGTTTCATCAAAGTCCGTCCAGTCTGTTGGAGGCCAGTGACTGCATGTAGAGTCAGGTATAGGAAACTTTCAGGCCGTTGTGTGTGTGTGTGTGTTTTATGTGTGCTGCGCAGGTGTTTTGACTTTGACGTTTTAAACCCAATGAGAAAATATGATTGTTTTAGGAGCACCTTAAGAAGAGAGACATGGAGGGAGAGATGTGGTGGTAGAAACACAGTCAGGAAGCAAATTAGACATAAGGTGACATTTATGCAGTGCAGTAAACACCTGGTTAGTGAAAGAGCTGCATATTCAGAACTGTACTATATGACAGGGTGGAGATGTTGCATCGGTATGAAAGGAAACTGTTATATTTAACCTACAGCTGTAGGTCTATTAAACACCAACTTTTTTTGCTATCTGCCACATCTCAGACAGCACGCTGAGGAATGTCATGTGCCAGCGGCGGTACAAACTTTGACTGGTCCTGAAAATTTCAGAAAAAGGAGCAAAATCCGTCAATCTCGACCCATTACGTCCTGAGAGACCCAACTCCGTCTCCTGTCCTTCCTCCCGGGCCCCTCTGCCAACACGAACACAGGGGTCATTGTACCTCGCCAGTCACACAGATCAATGTAACCGAGCGAAGGCCCTTGGGTTATTGTCATCGTGAGCCACATCATTCAGAGGTGAATATATCGCAGCTGTTTTGTGGACAGCGCTTCTTGCTTCCGAGGAATATCCCCTCCGCTTGGTCTGATACGGTCCTGGGAACTGGATTTTTGATTGTAGGGCTGGATACAGGTTGCCTCTTGATGCCGTGAACACCCGAGCCAGCAATAACAACATATAACGAAATGTTTCGGGGTTTTTTTCCAGAAAAATCTGCCAACGATAGGTGTAATTTCAGCCGTCAAATGAGAAGACTGCTTTTCTTTTTTGTCAAGAACCCATTATTAGAAGTTTGAGTCATTAACAGGCCACTTAACAGGCGTAGCAACAGTAACTAAGGGGGGCGGGGCTTAGCAAAGGTTCAGTGATAAATCTTTAGGGTGTTTTGCCATGTGCATTAGCTCATTCAACCATATATATTAACCATGCAATTATTAAGGAGCAGAATCGATATGAAAATTCCCAACACTGCAGAGAAATGTCATATTACGGCACATCCGTTCCTTCTCAGGGCAGGCAATTATGTGAAATATCTGATCGGGGTGATGAGCTGCGTCCCCACCTCCACTCAACCCCACGGCTTTGGGGCTAGACGAAAACACGCTGAAACGAGATGTGGAGCAATGTAATTTGATGCAGGATTCTGTAAATCTGCTCATCCCCCTCAGCAATGCACAAAAAAACTATATTGACTGTGAGCCTGCAGAGCCGTTTGCCCAGTCCTGGTAAGTTGCTGCTGTGAAATGAAATCTGTAAAGCGACTGTGTGCCTGTGGCAGTAAAGTTTGTTTAAAGCACACCAGTGCCTTTGTCACAGAAGTTTGGATGTAATTGATGTTATGCACTTCATAGCTTATTTGTAGGAGGCAACTGTGTGTAATTGTTAGTGTGTGTGTATTTGTTACACAGGGAAAAAGCGGTCAGCCAGGGGAAGTATTTCTGTGTGCGAGCCATAATTTGACCGAGGATAATGCCCCACAGATGAATCAATTAGATGGAGGTTTGCATTGGCCTTTACTTGGCTCGCACCGCTGTCAACAGCACAAGCTCTGAATAGTTAAATTGAAAGAGCAATTCTTAGACGTGGTCGATTCATTGGTGTTTGAACTGAAACAAGTTTTCGCATATGACAGGGTTAGTATCTGTGGTTAAAACTGACTGTAGAGGACCGCGTTTTTTTGGTGAATTTGGTAAATGGAACACACAAATTCAAATTTTAAGCCACATTTGCCTCAACATCTCAGCCTAATAATGTCTAAATCAAACACAGGACTTTCGTCCAGGAGACTGCTGTTCGTGTCCTATGTGATAAATAAAAGTAAAGTTGACATTAGCAGTAGTTTGAAACTCAATGCCACTAACCAAGCTCCGGTTTTTGACGCATTGGTGTGAGAACGTGTTGGTTTGCTTGGATGCTCATGTGTGCATCGGCTTCATTTTTTTCTTCATTGCATCACAATGATCATGCAAATTATTAAATTAGGGTTACACATATTTCGGAACTACCAAAATCTATAGTGACACATGCAATCGATTACCATAAACATTTTGCATTGTGTGGGCTGTGCTTCTGGTGGGAGCACGAGCAGTGAAACTAACACCACAATAGAGGTCATATGTTGCTTAGCTACTGTAATATCCATATGTATGTAATTACCGTGTGTGTGTGTTGAACATTAGGAAAAGTTAAGCTGCATAAGTGCGTCGTAAGTACATCTCCCATCCTTGGAATAGTGTTTATGTGAGTATTTCTGTCTTCTATTAGAGCTCCATAATTCCCCTACAAAGATTGCGAGCAGTAATCTATTTTACATTACCCGCCGAAGATGTGAAGCGCGTTACTTTGGTCAACAAAGCTGACTGTGATTGTGTTATGGTACAGATCAAGTTAAACCCTTTAACCCCTAGTCCTAATTTTTAGGCCTCTGCTCGAAAATAGCATACCCATACTAAAGAGAGTACAGATCTCTAACTGTAAGGTCTTTTTGGATAATTTTGATGGTATAAATAACACTAACACTTGTGAGATTTTGCTCAGATGTGTAAATATCAGTGTATATGTTACTGGTTTATAGTAAATGAAGATGGCACACAGCTCAATTTAAAATGTTCAGGTTCGCCTGAAAAAAAAAGCACTTTTATTGATATTATTTATTTGAAAGAATGCAGGTCCAAGCCTAAAACATCTCTCAAATCATAGCACAATATGTGATCAGTCTTTCTGCAAAAGTTTGACTTTGATAAAGTAAAGCCCAACAAAATGAGAGAGGTTTTAGTACAGAGAGTTCAGGCGAGATTTCCAAAATGTGCATTTTGGCACATCTTGGCACGATGTGTGCCATTTGACTTTTCTCATGTACCAAACTACATATTTCACTTGTTTATCACTAATGGTGTTCAATACATCCAAATACAACCGTTATGAACAAAATGAACGGTGAAAAAACTCGCGATGATACAACAACAAGCTGTGGTGTGCAGGTGCTGTGCGTAAAGTAGTCGCGTGCGTAATGGTGGTTTTCGTCTGCTGTCTTTTATATATTCTATTTGCTCATATATCAGCGATAGTATGACGGAGAGAGATGTTACGGATATGTCCGTCATCTGTGTGTAGTTGCCGTGCTTTCTGCCATCTCAGTTTCTTTGTTAGCATCGAGCTTCGATTGCTTGGTCCGGATATGTGCAGGGTGTGCACACATCCTGGCGAAATATGAATGTGGTACTGTAGTAATTATAATAGGCTTTGAGTGAGTTGTGTTTGGAGTATGTACAAATTGATTAAATCTTATTTTAACTCAGGTTCTGAAGTTTTACGTGGTATGCAACATCATTATATTTCGGTTTCATAATTAGTATATGTTCGATGGTCTAAGATGGAAAGTACTGGAAACGCCCCATATATGGGGCCTAGGGGTAAGAAGGTTAATGGAGAAACGGCGCACACTGCCGTACAATGCTCTTTTCACAGCCAAGTAATAAAGCAATTCATAGCAAACCCACACTTAATTGTCATACGCCAAGATGGCCTGAATGAAAAATACAATTGAATGTGTGCTGCTGCAAATTTTTCTTTTGACTTCAGGTATTCACTGTTTAAAAATAGAGATATTGATAAGAGATATTGTTAGGTTTATTTATATAGTGTCTATTTCCTATTGTGGACGCTCATTGGTTGCAATGTATCCGATTGTCTTGCCGGGTGCAATGCCAATTACCTTAAAGTAGATCCCTTATATGTGTGTTATTTAAGAGAGCTCTGTATTGCGTGATTGTGACATTGATGAATGCCCGGCAGCCAAAAGTGTTTTGTCAAATTTCTTTTATGTGTATGCCAAAAATGTTTTCCAATTTGGCCAGGTGCACAATTTCACCATCCGTCCATTGTTAGCTAGGTGGTTAAATATATTTTTTTCTAGCACTGCAGCCTTTTGCCAACCAGTTCAAAACTTCTAATTGAAGCTGTTTTGTTTGTTTGCCATTAGTCTGTCGATGCCAAAAGCATTATCAGTCTCTCCCCAGCAGCCATCAAGTACAATCAATACAGAGGATCACCAAGTTCAGTGTTCTCTTTGAAACAACTTATGCATTGCTACTTTGGTTTTCACAGAACATCCTGGGACAGCTGAGGAACTTGCCCATTCGTATTCAGCGGGGTGCATGGAGGTCGGCAGGTAGCTCACCATTGTTTTCGACATTTACAGTGATTAAAAGGTGTAATTTTTCATCACGGTACAACGAGTGACAGACTAAGTCTAATTGGCAGTCTTTTTTGTCCAGGACCCCGTAAACGGCTGCACACATCAATTACATGCGAGTGGACATGACTTCAAAGAGCTGCCAAGCAAACAGGAAAAAAACAAAGAGTCTGCATTTCTCCCAGGGCAGAACTGTGGTGTAATTGGGAATGCCTCACATCTCCACGTTTGCCCGTTTTGGTTGAAATATTTGCTGAATAAAGGCTGCATATCTATCCTCTGTGTGTTAAAGGCTGCGATTTTAGTGGAAACTGTTACTTCTTACATTGTTAAAGGTCACTAAAAGAATGATTACTAAAATCGCTGGATAATTGCAAAACCCAGTACGGTATGAGTGCATATCAATTCCCAACATATTCTCCCATTGCGACAACGCAGCTTGGTCAGTGCTCCAAAGCGTCAAACTATGACGCTCTAGTTAACCCTCTAAGCGTCAGTTTTGCGCGTGTAAGTGATTGGTGTGTCAATATACACTCGTTACATGCACAGAGTATTTTCCAAATAAACTTCCCTCTTCACAGGAAGTAAAGGGTTTAGGCAACCAAAGAGCGTGGTTGACGTTAACTTAACTGACTGACGACTAGCGACACTAATGACAAAATGCCTTTTAGTTCCGCCAGGGACACGAACAGCGGTCACCTGGACAAAAGTCCTGTGATCGTTGGCCCTGTGTGGTTTTTGTTACAACAGTCGTTTTGCACATAATGCTGCCGATGGGTGCGTCGCATACACACGCTTAACATGCGTCGGTGTCAGGCGGCGAGGAGCACTGACCAAGTTGCACTATTTGACGCGATTGGAGGGAGAACGGGTTATAATTCCATGTGTCCATTTCCAGATTTGAGGGGGTTGAAACTCAGTCATCCTGCTTCATGAGACAGGCCCCCGGTCCAAACTGTAAATAGAAAAAGCAATTGATTTGATAAGGATGATCATGCCGTTTTAAAATATTGTATATGAAAGCGGATGAAGGGAAATGTGCTTTCATATTTCAATTTCATGGAAACCCACTTCCTAAACTGCCTGATTTGAAATAGAACCTTGTTCAGAGGCTGCGTGATGACTTAGTGCAGTGTTATTACAGGTGGCGCGCAGGGGGAAATGCCGAATTTTTTTATTGCAAGAACTTTATTGAGAACTTCACATATTACAAAACTACAAAGTACACGGACATACAACTAAGTAATTAATAAATACATGGCGAAATGCCTGTACTTTTGTGTAAATGTTTAAGTTACGCCATTAACAGGTTACGCTTGCGCATGCGCGACGGCCAAGATTATTGGCGACTCACATGTGTAGTTTAGTGTGCTTCCTTCGCCACATCCTACCTCTGTGAGATCGGCTTTTCTGCTGTTGCCCCTTCAAAACAAAATACAGATCTAAGCTCAACATTGAGCATGAATTGAGAGTGGCCGTATCAAGTCTGCAACCCCGTTTTAAAAAGATTTGTAGTGGAAAGCAGCTCATTGCAGCCACTAATACAACTTGATGGCTCACACATATCTGCACTAATTTTGTTTTGCACAGGTTGCACTTCATTGTTGTTTTGAAAAGATATGCAGTGTAAAACTCAGTAAAACTCTTTATTGCCAAATATTTCAACTTGTTTTGTTTTTCACAGGTTGCACTTTATTGTTATCTTGAAAAGATATTCAGTGCAAAACAGGTTAATTGCAGCCACAATAAGCTATTTTTTGCACAGATAGAACTTTATTTGCATTGTTCTAACAAAGTGATTGCACATTTTATTTGTCTGATGGAGCAATCTGGTTTACTTGAAAGTGATTGCAATTTTCTTTATTCTATTATTTGAAAAAGCACAGATGGAGGAGTCACAAAATGTTACTTCAATAAAAGTTCAACATGGACCATTTTGTTACAATTTTGTTGGGGCGGTGGGGCATGAACATTTTTCTTCCTCCAAAGTGGGGCGTGACAGAAAAAGTTTGAGAACCACTGACTTAGTGTCACCTCATAGTATAATAATCACTGGCCCTTCGGTGTGTAAGGACTTTGCATATTCTCCATTTATTTTTCCCAAGTTACCAAATTACAGATGAGGTTAGTGATGTTCTACAGTTTTCTAACAGTCAACCCATCCAACAGTGAACATGGATTTCCTGTGTCGCAGCCCGGCTCAGAGACTGAAACAAGAACAGGGAGACAACGAGCTGGCGGCCAAAAAAGAAACAATTTATTTGTCTCGCCAAAAACAAGTAGCACACTGTTCACAGCAGATTACACCACGACAGCACAACTGTCGTGAGCCCGTCAACAACGATCTTCCTTTGGCTCCCCGCTGCCAACTGAAAAGGGTATTTGTAGCCCCAGCCACACTGGCACAGGTGCTGCTCATCCAGCTGACGAGCCTCCAATCAGCACCTGCAACACAGGAAACACAACAATATCTGCGTTTTTTAAATGCTCCCATGTGGTGAAGATGCAACACTCGCTCTCCTGCGAGTAGCAGCCGGAGTAGCCCCCCCCCCCACACACACACACGCAGCTAAAGTCCAGTCACCACCGGATGACAGGTTTTGACCAAGCTTGGCTGTCAGAGGGGAAATACTCCCCCTGGCTGTACAAGACTGATCAATGCAAGATGGCTGTCGCAGCAGCTCTTTGTGTGTATTCTTATTTTTGTATTTTTTCCACTTTTCCTCTCTTCTTTTGTTCTTTTTTCCTTCACGTTTAGTTTAAGTTGTGGTCAGAAAACGGACCGTAACTTTTTCTCAACTTTTCTCGTGGCTTTTCTGTTACGTTTCTAGCTCTTTGTAACGGAGAGCCACACACAATGACTGGGGCCATTGTTTACACCCGCGATCAGCTGATTGCACTGAGCAAACCGCGATTGCTGCCCGGCGCCAGGCATGATATCCCGGCGGAGAAGAGCTCGGGGCTGCAGGTCTGGCGCTAAGCGGAGGGCGAAGAGGAGGAAATACAAACCTTCGGTACCGGCGATTGTAATGGGGAACGTGAGGTCTTTGGCGAACAAGACGGACGAACTTGGCGCGCTGGTTAAGACTGAGAGGGACTTCCGTGAGTGTAGCGTCATGTGTTTTACGGAAACTTGGCTGCATGAGGATTTTCCGGATCACAGTGCGTCGCTTCCCGGCTTCAGGACTGTTCGGGCAGACAGAGACGTTATACAGAGCGGTAAGAAAAGAGGTGGTGGGATTGCAGTGTATGTGAACGAGAGGTGGTTTAATCCCGACCGTGTGTGTGAAGGAACGCTTCTGTAGCCCGGACATTGAACTGTTGGCCGTGGGGATGCGCCCGTATTACTTGCCGAGGGAGTTCACGTCCGCCATTATTGTCTCTGTGTACGTCCCTCCATCAGCTGACGCAGAGAGAGCAGTGGACACCATCCACTCCACCGTGTCTGGACTGCTGAGTCAACACCCTGGTGCGTTTTGGGCTATTACTGGAGACTTTAATCACACCACCCTGGATAAAGCCCTACCAACTTTCCACCAGTATGTTGACTGCCCCACAATGAACAATAAAACTCTGGACTTACTGTATGCAAATGCTAAGGATGCATACAGTGCCACTGCCCTTCCCCCCCCCTTGGCAGGTCCGACCACAACCTGATCCTATTGTCACCCAGGTATGTTCCTCTGGTGCAGAGGCTGCCTGTGACCACCAGGACTATGAGGAGGTGGTCTCAGGAGGCTAATGACGCCCTGCAGGACTGCTTTGAGTCCACAGATTTGGATGTGCTGTGTGGACCACATGGGGAGGACCTCAACAACATGACTGACTGTATCACAGAATACATTAAATTCTGTGAACAGACCGCCATTCCATCCCGGACAGTACACTGCTTCCCGAACAATAAACCTTGGATCACAAGTGACCTGAAAGCTCTTCTTAACAAGAAGAAAGCAGCTTTCAGGTCTGGGGACAGGGAGGAGCTCAGGAGAGTCCAGCGCGACCTGAGGGTGAAGCTCAGGGAGGGCAAGGACACCTACAGGAGGAAGCTGGAGGCCAAACTCCAGCAGAACAATGTGAGGGAGGTGTGGACCGGGATGAAGCAGATTACTGGCTTCAAGGTTGGAGGTAGACAACCAGGGGGCTCCCTGGAGAGGGCCAACGACCTAAACTCTTTTTTCAATAGGTTTAGCTCAGAGCCCTCATCTGTCTCCTCCACACACCACACCTCCCAAACACCTCCCCCTCTGTCCCCCCTGGTGAGCTGCATGGACTCAGAGCCCTCCACTTCAAAGGGCTCTTCCACCACTGACACCATGACCACCCTCCCCCTCTCTGTGACGACTGGCCAGGTGAGAAGACAGCTGGAGAGACTCCATCAAGGTAAGGCTGCGGGACCTGATGGCATCAGCCCCAGGGTCCTGAAGACCTGCGCCACCCAGCTGTCGGAGGTCCTGCAACACCTCTACAACCTGAGCCTGAAGCAGGAGAAAGTCCCGGTGCTGTGGAAGACGTCGTGCCTGGTTCCTGTACCCAAGAAGACGACAACATCTGGCCTCAACGACTACCGACCAGTTGCCCTCACATCACATGTGATGAAGGTGCTGGAGAGGCTGGTCTTGGCCCACCTCCGACCGCAGGTGAAAACCTCACTGGACCCTCTGCAATTTGCATACCAGTCCCGTGTGGGGGTGGACGACGCCATCATCTACCTGCTGCAGCGAGCTCAGTCACACCTGGATTAAACCGGTGGCTCTGTGAGAATAACTTTCTTTGATTTCTCCAGTGCATTCAACACCATCCAATCAGTGCTGCTGAGTGAGAAGCTGAGGGTGGTGGGGGTTAATGCGTCCACCGTCTCCTGGATCACTGACTACCTCACGGGTAGACCACAGTTTGTCAGATTGGGCCGTGTGCTGTCTGATGTGGTGGTCAGTGATACTGGAGCCCCACAGGGGACAGTTCTGTCTCCCTTCCTGTTCACCTTGTACACCACTGACTTCCAGTACAACTCAGGGTCATGCCATCTGCAGAAGTTCTCTGATGACTCTGCAGTGGTCGGGTGTATAAGGGACGGACGGGAGGAGGAGTACAGGGCAGTAGTGGATGACTTTGTAGAGTGGTCCGGTAGAAATCACCTGCTGCTGAACGTGGCCAAGACCAGAGAGATGGTGGTCGACTTCAGGAGGAAGACGATGGCTCCACAACCGCTGAGAGTTCTGGGAGAGAACGTGGACATGGTGGAGGAGTACAAGTACCTGGGTGTCTCCATCGACAACAGACTTAACTGGAAGGCACACATCAACACTGTGTACAACAAGGGGATGAGTCAACTCTTTTTCCTGAGGAAACTCCGATCCTTCGACGTGTGCAGCAAGATGTTGGAGATGTTCTACCAGTCTGTTGTGGCCAGTGCACTGTACTTCTCCGTAGTCTGCTGGGGGAGCAGCATTGGAGCCGGAGACACCAACAGACTTAACAAACTGGTTAAGAAGGCCGGCTCCATCATTGGCTGCAAACAAGACTATCTGGAACAGGTGGTGGAGAGGAGGACACTGAAGAAACTATTATCCATATTGGATAACCCGGATCACCCTCTCCACCACCTACTGCAGGGACAGAGGAGCACTTTCTCCAACAGACTGATCCAGCTCCGCTGTCACAAGGAAAGATACAGGAGGACATTCCTGCCCTCTGCTATAACACTTTATAACAAATCACCTCTGGCTAGATCATCATCCTTCAAATGACTACAACACTTGCTTGCTGTTGTTGTTGGTGATCCTTGCACTACTGTTCAGTTTGTTTAGTTCACCTAGTTGTTCATTTGATACCATTCCAATTCATTGTATATACTGTGCATTTTTATTTTATTCTATTTCTTCAATTCAATATCTGCTCTGCTATTTTATTGTACTGTATATATTGTGTATTTCCATACTTCATATTTTATTCTACTCTGTAACTTGCTGCTGCTACAAACAAATTTATTAGATAGATAGATAAAATACAGAGAATGAATAGGGCATTATTTCAGTTTTCCTTTTGGTTTTAGGAATGTTCTGTCTAACATGTAGACAGCATAAACAGGCCATTTATAGAGTCTCCCTGCCAGTCAACACCATGATTCCCCCAAGTGTTTGTGTCGGTGTCCACCCCCCCCCCCCCCCCTCCAAAGCTGTAAACCTAGGGGAAACACTGTTGGTGTACCTGTCATTTGGCATTTATGACATGTTTTAATATAACTGGACACATCCTTCTTCACACGAGGCCAAAAAAAATACCTGAGAACATAGTCGTACGTCTTTCAAACTCCCAAATGCCCCAATTGATCCCGAGACATCTTCAGCACCTCTTCCCGGAATTTGGATGGGACCACAACCTGAAAAACAGGATTACCCACAAAGTTCTCTACATGTGGCACCCATTTCCTCACCAACAAATCATCTAACAGCAGATAACCTTTTGCAGCACTCTTCCCATTGACACTCGAGATCACTTGGTCGAACAGCTCACCAAGCGCAGGATCAGCCCGTTGCTCTGCCGACAAGTCGCTGCGGGAAACCGACAAAAGAGAGTCGGGTGTCTCCACAGAGAAGGCCCCACTATTGTCTGTGATAGTCTGCTCAACCTCAGATTCCGCCTCCCCACGCAACATAGCCCGGGTAACCGCGCAAGCTGAAAAAACAACAGGGAAACACTGTGCACTCAGGTATTTCCGTAACAGAGGGAAAAGATGTTACTATACGAGGTGGCGGACCGTCAGCCCACACACGGTTACCAGCTAGGTTGTTTCCCAGGATGAGATCCACACCTCTGATTGGCAATGCAGGACGTACCTCACCCTGAACCAACCCACAGTCGTGCTCCAACCTATGCAATGGCACAGGCAGTATATTTAAAGCCATTCCCAGCATTAGGATGTACTCCCCCGTGTTAGTACCCTGGTAAAATGGCAGCACAGAACTCACAATGAAGGAATTAAAAGCCCCTGTATCTCTCGGTACCTTAACATCACTCCCCGGCAGTGACACATGTTCAGTAGACACAAAACCTGCTGTCTTCACTTTACGTTCACTTATATACGTAGCAATGTGACTGGGCATAGACTCTTTAAACTGCTCCAGAACTATCAAATCACACAAAGCATCATGAGAATGTACCCCTGGTGAAGTACACCAACGACTGAAGTGAGTGGTTAACTCCCTGGCAAACTCCATGTGTGTCTGTCTTCCAGACCTCTCCCAAGTCCTAAACCTCTGGCGATATACCTCAGGCACCAACTCATAGGCTCTTAGGACGGCAGCCTTGACAGACACATAAATCTTACTTTCAGCCACACTGAGCGAGGAATAAGCTTGCTGTGCCTTACTCACCGTAAGTCGTTGAGTCCCGTCAACAGATGTTCATTTGTTGATTGCGTTAACGAAGATTGTTTTTAATTATTTATATATATATATATATTATATATATTAAAAACAATAATATATATATATATATATTATAATAATACAATTATTACAATAATATATACAATAATATACAATACAATAATATATACAATACAATATTAATAATAATAAAATATTAATAATAATAACAATAATCCAATATTAATAATAATAATAATAATAATATATATATATATATATATATATATATATATATACACACACACACACATTTAAAATTTGGAGCAGCTACCATGAGATTGAGTGACGTCCACGCACCAGAGTCGGGTTCATATCTTAGAAGAGCTCAGGTCAGGCTGCAGGACATTTGGGATGAAATTAATTCAGACAGGAAGACTATCCTCTTGTATGCCTAAGCCCATAGTTTATTTACCATACACCTGCCATCACTCCTCATGCAGGCACACTCCTCATTTCCTTGCTGTTATTGTTTGGGTCTGTCAATCACGATATCAGCTGTCTAGATCAGCTGGTCTCTAGCCCAGGGGTTGGCAACCTTTACTAGCAAAAGAGCCATTTTGCCCTATTTTTCACCAAATAAAATCCGTCTGGAGCCGCAAAAGCTATTTGATATCACAGTTGCTAATTTCTCGCCACATTTCAAGCATACAGGTAAACCAGCAGCGTTGGCACTGAAAGCAAATGAATACGTCCACGCAGAATTAAACTATTTTCCTCCATGACTTTTCTTTTTTGGGATTTATCCATTGATAGTTTACCGAGGGTTAATGTTGCGCCGATACTTTATGATAATAATAAAATAATAAACACGGGGCTCCATAATCTGCGCCAAGACGGCAGCATCTTTATTCACTTCACCAGAACCTCTTTTTCTCTTTCCGTCTCATCCTCCACAATAAAAGCCCCAAACACATACACAGGAACACTGCTTCCTAGACAGCTTTTAATGTGCTCAACATAATAGCTTACAATAGTTTACTGAGGGCGGAGGTCTGAAAATCATAATTAGCCACCTGCAGGGAAAGGCGCTTGACAGCGACGTAATAGGATGTGGCGCACATTTTAGTTGACAAACTATTAAAACATTTTTTATTTTTGGCGGCGTGTCCAGCAGCGTTATCAGCCCGACGGAGCGGACGTCTGAAGTCACGGTTAGCTGCTTTGAGGAGGACGGACAAAAAACGGAGGACTTTCCTTTTCTTATTATTTTTTCTTAACTATTGTGAAGTCCAAACATATAAACTATAAAGGAACTAAACATTGATTGCTCTCCAGAACGACAGAGACATCAGTCACCAGCAGAGCAAAGTATCAAGCACGACTTTTCATTATTAAAGACTACTTTATTACTCTGTCGTATTTTTTTAACTAAGCATCCAATCTACTTCCTGTTTATGCCCAGTGTACGTGAATAGTCACGTGATAATCGTTTTCAGGCGTGTTTCAGTCTGGACGGAGATCATCTCGAAAACGATGCTGAAACGCCGTGTGGACGGAGATCATTTTAGTTTTAAAACTCCAAACTCCACTCCAGTAGTAGAGTAGATGTAGCCTCAGGGAGCCGCAACAGAGGGGCTGAAGAGCCGCATGCGGCTCCGGAGCCGCGGGTTGCTGACCCCTGCTCTAGCCAATAGCACAACGACATGAGGAAATCGTTAGGCTATCATCTTGCTGCTGTCTCTCTTGAATACGATTGTCTCTCTACCTTCAGTACATTCAGGCTGCAGTTGCGCAACCCTCCACCTCCCCGTCTCCACCCAATCTTCGCAGATTCATCAGCTTCATCAACTATCATTCTATCAACCTCATTAGCCACCATCACCACCAGTGTCTGGACTCCATGGGGGGATTTATATTGTTGCCGCTCAGGGCAATCACAACTCGATCACAAATCTCTTCGTGGAATTCAAGCGCCAAATAATTTCTGTGTAACACATTAACGCAGCATCTGTCATAATAAATGTTAACTACTAATCATTTACTTGTCTCTCCTGATTGAAATAGAATTTTCAGAAGAAACGCGCGTCGAGCGAACAGATGAAGCTTTGCGTAAATTCATGCAGGACACGGAAGTCATACGCCCCCTGCTGTAACCAGCTGACAGCCAGCCGATCGAATCGTAGCTTCCAATCAGCCACACACCAATCACAGCCCACTCTCACTTCAAGGAGGTTTATTTAAATACGACTCCCTCCTCACTGATTCATTCTACATCTACGCTGTTACAGACCGCACTGCTGGCGAAGCTTCTGTTGGGCTCTGCTCAAAGAGGCATCCAGGTTTCTTTGGACAAAAGCTGGTCTGGGGGGGCTGAGAAGGCCACGAGGCCAGGAGTCATGACCACACCCCCCCCAACTCCAGCGAAAACTGAATGCTGGCCCCTCATTGGCCAGCAAGAGACCCCCCACTGGTTCACTACCTGCCTTTAAAAGCAGCTCAGACTCTCAAATCTTCTTTTTCCGTCCGGCCTCGCGCTGGTGTAAGGAGATCCAGGAAGCGCTTGCCTCATCAAATCCTGTATAGGTCACTAGTCAGAGTCGGGGGCGAACAGACTGTGTTTTAGAGTTTATATTTTGGATCCTGTTACGAGTGAATTGATAACTTCTACGACCAATTCCTCCACCTTTAAGTGTACACATTGCCGGCGGGAGGACGCCAAATTCCCTTCCCTCTTCCCTCAAGCCCTGCAGCGCTTGAACGGACCCCCTACGTTACGCTCGGAAGCGGCGTAGCCGAGTTAACCCTCGAAAGATCGATCTCGAAAGAAGCATCAAAATAGTAAGTTATCTTGGTATCTGGGCTTAGAGTAGATCAGTTTGTGTGTTATTTCCTTTATCTTGTTTAGTTAAGTTACTGTAGCGTTTATAACGTGTTATTGCGCAAGCATCGCGGACCGCGAGTCCCGTTATCCTGTGTATTTCCTGCTGTAACTGTGATTAGATCCTCACTGCTAGTAGATTCGGAGATTGTGATTTTATCACCTTAAAGACAGAAACCGCGGCAGACGAACTTCGATTCGCAGACCGAGTTTCGAGGTGATGAAGAGCAATCTTCGCGTTTCATCGCAGTGATAAAAGATCTGTTTTATTTTGGGATTATTTTATTATTTTATTTTGTTCGGTTTTATTCTCTCTTCCTTAAATCGGCTCCGCGAGTAGGATTCAGAACCGTAACTACCACTGGGCTGGCCGGCTCAGAACCCGACCGCCGAGAGTTACGTGATGAATCAGCTGTTCTCACATCTTACAGCGGCGCCGTAGTATCGTGCTCAGAGCTCGGTTTTCTCTCTCTCTTCCTACGAACACGCACACACATAGTTAGATTCACTGATTTTCATTGACCATCTCAGACACTGGTTACATAATCGATTGTCCCAACCCACATTGTGCGTAGATCCACGTGGTTACCTACGTAGCCACGTGGACCAACAGGGCCCAGCCCCTTTTTAGATTAACCCCGCCACTGTCCGAATAGTTCCCTCCTCTCCACACACACACACACACACACACACACACACACACACACACACACACACACACACACACACACACACACACACACACACACACACACACACACACACACACACACACACACACACACACACACACACACACACACACACACACAATGTTTGTTCATTTGACTTTAGGTATTAGACATATAATTGTATGATAGTGTTTGTTGGTTTTGATATTATTTGATTTGATCATTAATTATTCGGATGTAATAAACTCTGTTATATTTTAAAGAGCAGTCTTTTGTGATTACTGGTGCATATGTGTGTAATAATAGCTGGATGTAGTGGCCTGTGCTCAAACTTAAACCTTCACTTTTACTCCAAATGTAATAGTACTCAGACTATTGACATTGTGAGTGAACGCTAATTATGAGACTTAGTTTTATCGTTTGGTTATTGGTCCCTGTCCGCAGGGTGGTGCCCCGTTATTATTAATAATCATTAATAATTGTTACTAATAATTTAGTTTCTTAGATACTGATAACTCAAACACGCTCCTTTACGTTCCCAACACTTCGCTATCCAAAGTAAGTAATGAAAGAGAATTGCTTTTGGGTTTTCAGTTTACTCACCTTATCCGCGCTGGCAATGTCTCATCTCGAGCCGGACGATGAGTTTAATTTGAAATAGGATTGTATCCTTGAAACCCAAGACGACGAGGATGGGTCAGAAGGAAGGGTTGAAGAGAGCATCACCATCCGCCGTAGCTCTCGATTGGCAAGGAAACACCCTCCATTAATAAATGACTGGCCAGTGGAAAAAATCTTCGGAGCACTCTATGGCCGCGATATCCCCACTCCCCTTGGGGCAAGCCACGAAGAACTTTTTCAGTTTCTTGTGGCACACACAAACGATCAGGCCATAGTACTTCCCATCGCTCCTCTCCCTACTCCCACGAAATGTTCAGCTAAGCAGAAAAACTGACGTCGCCCCGCCGCCATTGCTCATGCTTCCGCTGCCACTGACGTTAGCTCTGCGGCTAAAAGAGCAAGACAACTTCCGAACGCCGATCTCCAGGAAGAAGATCCGGTCCTGGCAGCTCTCACAAACATCAAGTCTTCCCTTAGCGGGATGGACGCCCGCCTCCAGGTTCTGGAAAACCGTTCCGACCGTTTTCCCCAAACTTCGATCCCAGGGACATCTACTACAACAGCCGCAAATCTCCATGTCTCGTCTACGGCAGCCTGTGCGCTTCCGTAGGACGTCACATTGTTGGCCAAAGAAGTCGAGAAGGGCTACATGATCGGGCCTTATGATGATCCTCCATTCCCCACATTCCGCAGTTAATCCTATAGGCATAGCAACTCGGAAAAAAGCGTCTAATAATAGACTCATCAGCACCCCACGATGATAGCGCTCCAAGCATCAATAGCCTCATACCTCTCGCGCCTTTTTCCCTATTCTACGCAACAGTCGATAATGCGATTCAGTTCATCAAAGTAGCCGGAAAAGGAGCATCGTTAGGGAAGGGTGATATAACGGACGCCAAGGTCATGCCACTCCATCCTTCTCAGTGGCACCTTTTCGGCGTCAAATGGCAAAATAAAAACGTATTTCTCAGTTAGACTAACCTTTTGCTGTCGTAGTAGCCCCTGTATATTCAATACCCTGTCTGAAGCACTTTGTTGGATACTGTAGCGCTAGACATTCCTGCAGCTCTCTACGTTATTTCAGTCGCCAAAGTAGTTAGCTAGTAGCTCCTCATAGCTGGCATTCACGGGAGTAAAAAGAACAGACCGCCATTGTTTCTTTAGTCTGGGAACACACAAGACCGTTTATTTGCACATGCGCACAACATCACTCCAGTGCACACAGGTACACATCCTCCCATGTGACCTCGCTGCACAGGCCACTCAACATGGCTTTGCTACACATATAAGGAATATGCTCAACACTCCCACTCAAAGACATGTGTATAGCTCTCTATGGTGGTAAATAAACACCAAAAAATACATAACTTCCAAAATAAAACATTTTGCATACTGGCAGTGTTCTAAACACTTCAAAACATTTACATCTGTCAGTTCACATTACTCACCAAACAAATACCCCTTGAAACTTTCAAACTTATTCTTTGTCACTGGCTTGGTAAGAACATCAGCTACCATGTTTGCAGTAGGACAGTATTCGATAGATATTTTCCCTTCTGCGTGTGCAGACCGTATAAAGTGATACTTTATATCTATGTGTTTGCTTCTCTGTCTGCATACTGGGTTCTTAGATAAAGCTATCGCCCCCTGGTTGTCCTCATATATCTTGACTGGTACATGCTGGTTACTACTATCTATTCCTCTAAGTAGTTGTACAAGGTACATACTCTCTTGAGTAGTGGCTGCAAGTGCCATATACTCTGCTTCGCAGGTGGATAATGCCACCGTTGGCTGTTTCCTACTCTTCCACGATATAACTGGACCATTCTCAGTTAAGCTGAAACAGTAGCCACTTGTGCTCCTCCTGTCATCCTTATCAGCTGCCCAATCAGCATCACTATACCCCTCCAGCTGTAGTAGGCTTTCCTCACATTTCTGGTAGTGTAGTTCTTGATCTATAGTACCCTTTAAGTATCTCAGTATGTGTTTTGCTGTAGCCCAATGCTGTTGCTTTGGTTCTGCTAGGTACTGAGATAGTTTACTCACAACCCAGCTCAGGTCAGGTCTTGTACATGTCATAATGTATATCAAGCTACCTAGTATCTCTCTATATCCTGTCGAATCAATAACTTCAACCTCACTGTCAAAATTTAACTTTTGCTCACATGGGGTGGATCTCGGTTTGCATTCGGACATTCCAAATTTTGCTAATATTTTCTCTATGTGTCTCTTTTGAGTCATTTTGATCTCTCCCTCACTCTGTCTGAAATCGATACCTAGGAAGTGTTTAAGTGGACCCATATCTTTCATCTTAAACCTTCTCTTCATCATTTCTTTTACATCACTGAGTAAGGCGTTGTTACTCGCAGCTATGATTAAGTCATCTACCCACACTAACAGAATCACTTTCTCGTTCTCCGATTTTCTGCTGTAGACACAATGATCAGCATCATTTTGCACAAAACCATTCTCTGTAAGGTGATCATGCAATAACATGTTCCAGTTCCGTCCGGACTGTTTTAAACCATACAATGACTTGTTGAGTTTACACACTAAGTGTTCCCCTGTTTTTGACTTGATCTCAAAACCTTCTGGTTGCTCCATATATACCTCAGTCTATTGGAGCATGGAGATAAGCAGTCTTCACATCCATTTGGTGTAGGGTAAGATGCTCTTGTACAGCCACCTGCATTAATGCTCGTACAGAGGTCATGTTGGCTGTCGGTGAAAAAGTCTCTTTATAATCAATCCCTTCCACTTGACTATACCCCTTTGCGACATATCTTGCTTTACAAGTCTCAGATCCATCTGGGCTCTCTTTCACTGCATATACCCAGCGACCTCCCACTGCTTGTTTGCCTCTTGGCAGTGGGGCCAGAGTGAAAGTATTATTCTCTGTCAAAGAGTTCATCTCCTCTTTCATCGCGTCAGCCCACTTTTTTGACTTCTTAGAGTCCATTGCCTCTTTAAGTGTTTTAGGTACATCATAAGCCACTCTGTAGAAATAATCTACATTTTCGCTTTCATCATCATTACACTCAGCTTTACACTGGTACTCCTTTAAGTATTCTGGAGCCTTTCTGTCTCATAGGGTGTCTCTTTTCTCCCTCTTCTCTCTGAGTACTATCTGTCTGGGTCAGACCTGCCTCAGCAGTCTCCTCAACATCTGACTCTTTACTCTCCTCAGGCTGTCCTTGACCCTGGTTGACTATCTTCGGTGGTGTATCTCTTTTCTCAATATCTTCCCCCATGTCACCATCTGTCTGAGTCTGGCTATCTGCGCTACCTTTGGTGAGGAATTTTACCAGCCTATGTTTGAGTACTTTTCCTGTCTCTGCATAATACACGTTATATGCTGGACTATATTTGTCATAGCCTACAAGGATCCCCTTTTTGCATCTAGAATCCAGCTTCGTTTTATCCTGCTGATATACGTAGCATTCAGAGCCAAATATCTTCATGTTAGATAGGTTAGGTGTTTTTCCTGTGAAAACACGGTAAGGTGTCTGCTCTAGCCGCTTACTGTAGCACCTGTTGCGGATTTGAGCTGCTGTCTGTACAGCATATGTCCATAATTGCTTTGGGAGGTTACTCTCCAATAGCATGCATCGAGACATCTCGAATAAGGTTCTCCAACCTCTTTCGGCAGTTCCATTCTGATGAGGTGAGTAGGGTGCACTCTTCTCATGCCTTATCAAGTTACTCCTAAGTAAAGACTGGAACTCCTGCCCGGTAAACTCTGTGCCGTTATCAGACCTTATGCACTTTATCTTTCCATATGGAGCTACATCTGCTATGAATTTTTCTGTAGCTTTTGTCGTGTCACTCTTTGCTTTAATAAAGTACGGAAAAATCATCCCACTGAAATCATCAGTAAATGCTATTGCATATCTGTATCCATCTTTATCTGCTGGTTCTATCGGACCGCATAGGTCTGTGTGTACTAGCTCTTATACGGTTGTAGCTTTAGCGTCTGCCTGTCTGTTTCTGCTTTGTGTAAACTTGCCCTGTGTGCATGTTTCACAGTTTTGGTTGGACTTGTCATGTTTCCCTTTTATAGACATCCCTTCAACCACCTTTTCTAATTTTGCAACATCATTAAAATTACAATGACCAAGTATCCTATGCCACGTTTGAATGTCATGACAACCACACACTTCATCAACATTTTCATCCTCTACAGTGCTAAGGTAATACATCCTACCATACACGTCCATTTTGAACATGGTACCATCCTTGTGGATCAGCCAGTCATTACCGTCCTTGAAGCGGACCTCAGCTCCGTTGGCTGTCGCTGCTTTGACTGAAAAGATGTTTTGTGGAAACGATGGGATGTAGAGTGCTTGCTTGAGCCTTGTTTTCACCTGTCGTCCCTCGCTGTCCAGCAAGTAGACTTCGGCGTCTCCCCTCATCTTCGCCATCCCGCTCACCTTGGATCCGTCAGCGAGCTCGATCATGTGGTCCTCGGGTCTGAAGCTTTTGTCAACTGTTTTGAACTTTGTGGCGTCGTTAATCATGTGTGTCGTGGCGCCGCAGTCGACCATGAGACCCTTCTTGTTTCCTCTTTGTGCAGGATAATCACTCATCCTGAAACAGAAAGATGTATGCTCTGCCTCTGTCTCTCCATCAGCTTTCTTCACATGGTCACAGCCTTGTCCTCGGCTGCGTCCCCTTCCTCGCTGTGGTGTGTCCCATTTTCGTTCCTCTCTCCTCACCTGGTAACCGTCAGGACATGCTCTGGCCATGTGTCCCTTTTTACCGCAGGTGTAACACTCGATATCAGCCATGTCCATTTTCTTTCCTCTTCCTCTTCCTCGTGACCTCGTTGCCACGCTAGTTTTCATCACGTTGTCTTCTTCAACATTCACGTCACTTTTCCCATATTTTTCAGTACTCTCATAACTTCGCAGTTTTGTTTTAAACTCGCCAAACGTTACAGTGTCACTTGTCTGAGTGATGTACACGATGAATGGCTTGTATGAATCAGGTAGTCCTTTTACTACCATAGCCATCTGAAGCCCATCACTAATATGTTCCTCTGCTCTTCTCAATGACGTGAATATAGTCTCTGCTCGAATAATATAGTCCGTGACCGTTTCATTGCTAGCCTTATGGAGCGAGGAAAGTTCACAATACAAACTCACAACGCGGGGTTTGTCCTTTCCCGCATAGTGCTCGCGAAGAATATTCAGTGCTTTTCTTCCGTCATGTTTTGCGTCCCTCATTACCAATGACAAGCTCTTGTTGTCTAGACACTGCACTAGCTCTGCATATGCCTCACCGTTCTTTTCCTCGTCTTCCGCGAGAGCGTCATCCTCATCTATCGCCGGGACTTCCGCGATAACTTCTCTGA
The DNA here is from genome assembly GCA_032191485.1 of Leptoclinus maculatus. Classification (NCBI taxonomy): domain Eukaryota; kingdom Metazoa; phylum Chordata; class Actinopteri; order Perciformes; family Stichaeidae; genus Leptoclinus; species Leptoclinus maculatus. The sequence goes on along the minus strand of JAVDOI010000093.1, from coordinate 314,114 downwards.
GGCGACGTAACTCCATGTGCGTGAGGAACCTTGTTTCCCAGAGCTCGTAATTTTTCTCATCACCGTCGAATAAAAGTCTGAACCACCTTTGGCCTGATTGACTGGGCCCATAACCTGTAGCGTTAGACATTCCTGCAGCTCTCTACGTTATTTCAGTCGCCAAAGTAGTTAGCTAGTAGCTCCTCATAGCTGGCATTCACGGGAGTAAAAAGAACAGACCGCCATTGTTTCTTTAGTCTGGGAACACACAAGACCGTTTATTTGCACATGCGCACAACATCACTCCAGTGCACACAGGTACACATCCTCCCATGTGACCTCGCTGCACAGGCCACTCAACATGGCTTTGCTACACATATAAGGAATATGCTCAACAGATACTGTTAAATAACTGCAAATTGCCGTTCGTTCTTCACTTGTTAGATGACTTTCTAGTCGTGGATTACCCACAGTCCCAACCAGACCGATGCATTAGTGCACTCAAGGACACTTTTAATCAATTAGGTGTTCCTCTCCGCAGAAAAAACCCAATGCCCATTGAAAGATCGAGTTTCTGTCACGATTAGGCTTTGCCTCCTGTGTCTTTTTGTAGCTCCTCACTCTACCTGTCTGCACTCCCTTCACCTGTCTCTGGTTACTAATCAAGCACTCCCTCATTCAGCGCACCTGTCTTCCACTCTCACCTCATCAAGCTCACTACTCTCACCTGCTCCCCTGTTTCAGTCACTACTTAAACTCCTGCCTCTCAGTCACTCGTCGCCAGATCACTACCCCATGTGCTTCATGCCTTCCTGCCCGGTTTTCCCGTCCTGTTCACGGTTTTCCTGTCTGCCTCCCTGTTCCTGCTGGATTATCCCCGTCGTCTCCTGTCTTGTCCGTGGATCCCCTGTTATGTCCTGTGAGTTTCCTGTGTTTGTTAAATAAATATTCGTTTGCACGCTACTCTGCCTGGTCTGCACTTGAGTCCTTCACCATGCCCCGTGACAGTTTCTAGGCATAACATTAGACAGCGATCTAATGCAAGCATCACTGGTTCGTATTACAGAAGTCATGAAAGGTGCGGCAGATGCAGAGTCGATTACCAAACGTGCTCTACTGTCATTATTAGGCCACCTTAACTTTGCGTTGAATTATTCCTCAAGGCAGATCTTTCAAATCCAGATTACTTGACCTCTCAAAAACGACGGAAAAACTTCACGATCTTGTTGCCTTAGACGAAGAGATGAACGGTTTAAAACACTCAGGCACTTTTGGAGCGGTGGCCTGGCCAATGGGAGTCACCGTCGTCACTAACCCAACTCCCTGTGGTTGCTGTCCGGAAGCTGCCTCCTGCTGCTTCCGTCTCCAGGCTGCACAGTCCACGATCAAGTGACCAGGGTCATGACAAAAAAAACACTGTTTCTCAGCCTTAGGACCCGACCGAGAACCATTTCTGCGTGACACATCCTACCGGCTGTATCTGCCTCTAATTTACGCAACCTGAACTCATACTCTCGCTCTTCCTTTTTCAACTGAAGACGAGCGAGGCGCACCTTTACCCGAGCATCAACCCTCAAGTCAGGGAGTCGGGATCAAACTGGGGCAATGTGTGCGGCTTCGCTTCCGCCCTACCGCTCGGCACAGCCAGAGTGAAATGCTGCTCGGTCGCCTCCCACCCTGGAGCATCAACGCTCCCGTCACCCGTAGATAGCGCTGCCACTACCGGCACTCTTCCGGTGCCGGTAACCTGAGAACACCCCTAGTACACAAATTGTTGAGAATCACTGCTTTGAGTTCTCCTTTCAAAAGTGAACTCGAAACAGGGACACTATAATACGATGCTATCTCCTGCAAATCACTCTCCTTACACTTCTCGAACTGAGAGAGAAGGATTAGCCACAAACTGCTCCATATAAAACGCTGCCATATTAACACGGTGAAGAGAAACCACACAGTAGCACTAGCTCACCGCTAGTAATGCTGCTCACGTTAGTCAAATCACTCAGCTGAGTTAGCGCACGAGCTACAAACAGCTGACATGTACACACAAGTAGGATCAGGGGTAATCATACCAGAATTTAGTGTGACAATATGCAAACGAATTAATGACAGACTGTCTGTCTTTACAGCTGAAATGATTGCAATAATCTTGGGACTGCAATGGGTAGAAGAGGTCAAGCCTGAGAGAGTGGTCATCTGTTCAGATTCTGCTGCAGCTTTAAACAGCCTAAAGACAAAACAAACGAGAGGATTTAGTGATGGAAATATCTCTGATAATGTTGAGACTTCAAAGACTGGGAATAACTGATACATTTTGCTGGGTTCCTGCTCATGTAGGTGTGGAGGGCAATGAGAGAGCAGATATGATTGCAAAGAGAGCACTAAAACTAAAAGAAGAGAAGATATTGAATATTCCTTTTGGATAGGGGGAAGCTAAAGCATTACAACAAAGGAACATTCAGAAATCCATAAATGTGAAGACATACAAAGGGAAGTGTAGAAGAGAGGAGGTCATATCAAGGTTAAGATTCGGACATACTGGACTTAACTCAACTCTGTATTTAATGGCAAAAATGGACTCAGATAAGTGCACTATTTGTAATGTTACTGAAGACGTGGAGCATGTTATCCTGAAATGTCAAAGATACAATTCAGACAGGTACATCTTGAAGCAAAAAATTTGTTAGTTGGGACAGAGGTGGAGTTTGGAGGGAGTTCTGGCTGCGGACGAAGAATGGCGCATGCTGCAGGGCACTGTTGCGATTTCTTAAAGAAACGGGATTAGACCGTAGGATTTTGTTAGTAGCTGTTTAGGTTTATTTATATAATTTTTTTTTTATTATCAGAACAGTGATGAAACTTTTACCCTGAAACTGCACACTCTGGTACAGTAGGTGGCGGTATGCACCTATTCAAGTTGGTTGCGATCCGCCAATCAAATTTAAAGAAGAAGAAGAACAAGCACAAAAAGAAAAGAATGGAAGAGCTTAGTGGCTTCATTGCCAAAGACCACGAGCTGTGCGATATTTTGTGCACGATCCCATTTTGCATTGGCCATGACTCCATCCCCTCACTGAAGCAACTTCATGACCTCACCAAAGAGAAGGAAAGTCGTTATGATCAATTTGAGACGGATGTGACGTGGCAGGATGAGGAGGCATTTTGTCTGTCAAATGACAACATAGCTGCTGCTTGGTTTTGATTGTTTGTTTAGTTTTAGTTAGTGGTACTTTAAATAAATGTCTATTTATTACTTTATACTCTTCTTGTCTCCCTCATGTTGCGGCCTTTTGAGCCGGGTCGTGACACCTTTCTGATTCAGTACCATCTCTGGAGTTCCAGAGGGAATTCAAAGTGGTCAGAGCTCGGGATTGTCATGGTATTTGTTTGGGTACTTTGGTCAACTTCATGTTGGCACGCATTTTCAGTGCAGTTCCTGGTCTCCTGTTTTTCTTCTCTGCTACCCTTAAAGTTACTTCTACAGATGCTGTGGTTGCTGGGATGGAGATCGGAGATTGGCTAGCTGACGGACGGGGGGGTCCTATTAAGAATTCGTGAGTATGGTGAAACTGCAGCCTACCAGAATTGGAGATCTGGTTGTCCTCCTTTGATTCAGCAATTTGTCCTTCTTCTTTTCCCTCCATACCTTGTAGTTGGTATGCACATTATTGACGTTAGCAGTGTCATGTAGGGATTCCTGATGGGAACCCTGTTTTTATGGGGGGGGGGTGACGACCCTCCTCCCATACACTAGGTGTGTGTGTGTGTGTTGATCTCTTACAGGTGCTGTTTGGAGGGTAGTCAGCTGGATAAGCCACACCTGAGCCATTGTGGTTCAGGTGACAGTTGGTGCTGTCGTGGTGTAATCTGCTGTGAACATTGTGCTACTTGTCACACCTGTGTAGCTAAAGCCTGATGTGGCATAGCGCTCCGTTATCATTCAGGCGGACTAACTCAGGGTTGGTGTTGGCTCTTTTTATGGGATATGTTGACACTGAGAACACACATTGCCAGCCTCATGTTTTATGAAAGACAGATGGAGACTGAAAACCAGAAGCCTCACTCAACTTGAGACTGATTCTAGGCAGCACACTCAATGTTTCACACTTTAATGAGTATAACTGCAGACTCAAGTTTGTTTTTTAAGCTATAAACTAACTGATATAACTGTACTTCCATGAAACACATTAATGCTGGTGTTAATATTGACATGACGTCCAAGTGTGTCTATCACTTTTTGTATTTCTCTCATTTAGCTAAATGTTCCACCAAGTTAATCAGCTAGTCGCTTACGCCAGGGCCACACTGACTGTGTGAGAAGAGCAAGTGTAGCGGTACCTCCTGCTTTTTATTTCGGCGCCCATGTTAACAGGTCAGAGCATTCACACAGCTCGCTTCAGCAGCACGGCTGTTCGGCTGCAGTGTATCGTGGAGATTCAAGGTGTCGCCTACTTACACGAAAACATATATTAACCTTAAATACAAATAACGTTTCTAATGTGCGGTTTGGGTGTCAATGATCTATTTCTGCTGTTTGTTTCTGAGCAGGTATTGTAACGAGCTTTTTCACTGAAAAGAGCCTCATAAAGCAGAGAATGTCATGACTTTGTAAAGTTGGGCACAAAATTATGACCCAGGGACAAAGCAAGGTAAGGAAAGTAAGGAAACCAGCCAGGCAAAACAAAGAGGCAGGCTGGAATGCTGCTTTTGTGACATATAAAAACCTGTTCAAAGCCATTGTTACTTCAGCCTCTGACAAAGGTCTATTTCAAAGCTCATCTAGATAAGTGACAGTTATCCATGGTAAGAATTTGACTGACAAGAAGCAGGGTGAAACGAAAGCATAACATTTTCTTCACGTTACTTCCACTACAAAAGACTTAATTCTCCAACACACACATCAACGTATGTGGCCTCACACAGCCGACTAGACGTTGCGAGATCAGTCTTATAGCCATAAGAGATTTAAGGCTTCAAACAATCACCGAGAATCATCTGAGCCCGGCAGATACTTTAAGACTTGCAGCAGTCAGAGAGCTATTGGAGTGTGTTGGATGATGACATTGTGAGCTATTCAAACACGCTGTTACAGATATAGAATAACCCTATTTGTCATCACGTTTTATACACAAAGGGAATTTGGTTTACTAGAAATTTGATAATTGAGAAATGGAGCAAACACGAACAATTGTCCACCCCCTCCAGAACACATTTTCTAATCTGACTGATTTAGTCGATGTCAGTTCACTGATGATCACACTCTTCTCTCTCTGTATATGAGAAAGCACCAGTGTCAGAGTGTAAAACTACAATTAGACCGTATTGTGAAACTGCAGGTAGAGACTGTTGAGTGGCAACACATCACAGCAGCATCTAGAGTACACTTTCATTAGACCAAATGAAAAAAAGGGGTGATAAAAACAAGCAGAAGAGTCAGTTCTGTTTAATGTGTGCTAGGGTTTTGCTATTTTTGACAGGCTGTGACCACAGATTCAGTCAATCTTGCTCCCTTACTCTACACTCTACAAAACCAAACAATAACTTTGTTCACCCAACTTCCAAACTACATGGCTAGAACTAGCTAACTAACTGTCCGTAAGTCCAATGGGAGAGAGTTCCAAAGTTTAGCAGCTACAACCTCAAAAGCACAGTCTCCTTGAGTGAGGAACAACCAACAAACACGGATCAGAGGACCTCAGAGACCAGCTGCTGATGCAGGGCTGCAGCAGCTGCCTAACGTAGGCAAGTGGCTGAAAATGTAAGTTTGTATTTCTTTGTTGATTGTATATTGTTACAAAATGTGTTTCGATGAGTGTGGCCGCATCCGTTTTAGGCTCATTACTGGATTTACGCCAGCTGTGAACTCTGTTGGAATATGATAACTGATGGCATAATGATATTCTGTAAAGCTTGATAAGGAATAGAATGCATTCTATAGGCTAACAATGCAGACAAAGCCAACTATGGGTCCAGCAGTGAGGAAACAGTAGTGGTCCTCCCCCATTAAACCTGGTGGAAATATCATGTTCATTTTCAGGTTAATACTTTTACTTTCCACTTGAATATGTTGACATGCTTTGATGTTCAAAAAATAAATTTCTCATTCTGTATTCACCCTCTGTCTGAAACGCTCCGTTTTAGCGCCCGTCTCTAAGCCCCCCTTCCGAAAAAAGCCCAGTCTGCTCGGATTGGCAGAAAAATGTAAGAAAAATATGGTGCACTTTTGCAAAGGTTGTTTTCAAGGTCTGTCAAAAAGGTGATATCAAACCACAGGTAAACATAAAATCAAACGTATTTATTCATACATTATTAAAACATTACAGTAGCTTACATTTTTGTGAATTTCAGGGTTGTGGGTATACGAATGCCTCTTGAGGTTTGCCGTGTTAGGATATGTATATTTTCATGCTGCATATTGTAGCCTATTTGCCAACAATTATAATACATTTTTACTTGACATGTTTCAAGTGGGTTTTTTTAAATTGTGGAAAAATGGTTCCCAACTAATATTTTCCATCATATTTCTCATTTACAAAATGAAAACTGCAGCAGATCACTGTGAGGCTATGATGGCTTGCCTGTTCCCCAGTGGGTCTGCTTTTCTGTTTCAGCCCTCCAGTTTCCCAGTGAGTTAGTTATTCTGTCTCGAAATCACCTTACATTAACTTTTCTGCCCCAGTGTCAGTTAGCCTGTCAGCAGTATCATCAATCGGATAGATCATAAACTGGATCCTCACAACTCACCTTGCTCGGCAGCTGGATTCTTGCGATATTACGCGATAGCGCGATAATCACAGGATCAGAGATAACACGAAACTCTACCGTGTCCGGCTTTAAGTGATGCACTTGTGTCTGGACAGAGAGCGACCGGACCAATCAGCATCCTGTGAAGAGCTACTGGCAGTTGCGGTTAACAAAACAGAGAGGCATTTGTTCGTTCAATCAAAATAACAATGGCTGCTGCCGATAAGGTTGGCGTAGATGCTGCAATAGCATCAGTTATTTCAGTACTGGAGAGTACGTCTTCATTGAAGGAAGAGCCAAGAATGGCACTGAAAGGTTTTTGTTAAGGCTTCACTTTTCCTGAATGGAGGGGAGGCCGCTTGACTGGATGCCGGTTTAAAAGTAAAACAAGTATTTGATAACAAATGCAAACTAAATTAACTATCGATAGTAAATGCTCTCGAGAACAGATCACAGTTCAACTCGCCAGCTGATTATCTGAAAACAGAGCGGTGTTATGATCTGGCTACTGCGCTCTAAAACAAGGCTTATATATATTGCTGAAAAGGAGGAAAGTGTTCCAACTGTCACAAAAAACGCTGAAAACATTGTCTGAGCCAATCAGTGTTTGGCTTTAGGTCATCTTGGCTCTTCCCCTAATCGATACTTTATGGCACGACTCCCTCCGAGCGCCTCATGGCCGAATATTCATCCCCCTCTCCTGCTGCATTGTCCCTTGATGTGGTCATCTCTGCTCTCCTGCTGCTGGACATGTCCTTATATGGTCTCACTGGCTCCAACTCTGCTCCTTGCCTGTAAAGCCTCACTCAGGAAGTCCCTATATCTGACCCTTTAAGACTTATTCTTTAATACCTACAGTGACTATGCTTTTATGGCTTAATACATTCTATGTGTCAATATACTGTAACATATAATATCCTCTATCAGTAAACCTCCTGTAAACATAAAATACATTCCATAAATAACTATATTGTGATCCTTTAACATATTGTGACACTTATTATTGTGACACTTCTATTCACCACTAGAGGTGCTAATAATCATACTAATACTATTTTGAATACTTAAATTCTTCACGTTTTTACTCTTCTCCCGACTGGCTTCGGTCAGAGATTGCTTAACAGATGGTTCATCCACTTACTTGCCAAGTATTTGTAGAAAGTGCCTTCCCTTTCCCAAACAGTTCCAAAGACAGCTTCTCAGATGGTTGATGTGTAAACAAATCAGGTTACACATCAAAAGTGTCCACTGCAGTACAGGCTTTATGGTTTCGCTCTAATTGCCTTAAGTGTAAGTGAGGTAGGCTCTCTCATCATTAGCATTAGGCTTGGATTGGTCATGGTTAAAGGCAAACCTCCAGGGAATGTGTGTGCTCCTCTTTGCATGTGGGCACGGATGTGGTTGTATGTCGAGGGGCTGGTCTCTACCTTTATGAATAAATTATGGGGGCACTTAGAGGTGTGACGATGGCTGGAGGTGAAAGCAATACAGCTTCCTGTTCATCTCCGACCAGAAAGGGACACACTCTGCATCTGTCAAAAACAGAAGATGAAATACAGTATTTGCTCAAACTGGAGCTTGTTTCATTTTTTTTCTTTAGTCAGGTCAGTTATATATAACTCCTCAAGTGAACATTAATTCATTTTGACATCATCCCCATGACTAAAAACGATGAATGAGTTGTTTTCCTTTATCTATTCAGGGGGAAGTCTTACTGAGAAGAAGCCTCCACTGATCACATTCACATCAGAAAGCTGTCCTGCACTCAAGCTGTTGGGGTTAAAGGCCTTGCTCAAGGGCACCTTAATGGCCTCGAGCAACTTCCTACATAACAACCGTACATAGTTTTATTCTGCTCCGAATCTTGATCTCATAACATCCGTGCTTTTAAATAGCTTTATTCATCTACAAAATATAGCCCTGAGCATCGGCAGAGATGCTGCCAGCCTATTGTGTTTGAAGATGTCTTGTTGGGTTTCCCAGGGATACATTTTATACTCGCTTCTTTATAACATCTGTAGATAATGCATATTACCCTGGAGCATGTTGTTGACGATCCTCAAAAGACTTTTTTTAACAAAGACAATTTAACTAACGCTAATCATATGGAGCAGATCTCATCCTTAAAATGTGCAATTTACTGAATTCATCACTCCACCATGGAATACGTGTTGCTCGCTTTTACTCTTGTCTGTCTACTGCCGGGGCAACAGCTTTATCAAACTTAATATTTAAAAGTTAGTGAATAGAAGGCGATACCTCTGCTTTTATATCCCGATATTAGTAAACATGACAAATTCAAAGATGGTTCACCAGGGTGGCAGAGAGCTCTTGAGAAATTGAAGAGGCGGCAGTGCTTCTACCAGGGGAACATTTTTGCCTCAACTTTCAAGACAAATAAGACCAGACTTGCAATGTACAGAAGCAAGACTTTTTGAAAAGCTTTGAGTCAACAACAATTTGCATGTCAGTTTTCTCAAATCTAGTTGGGCCCTTTTATGAGATGCTTGACTTTCTTGGACTAGGCAACAGAGTGCAGTATGTGGCATTCGTATGATAAAGCACGAACCAAAGTGTGGGTTGTGGACCATGTTATAGGTACCGTGGTTTTTTAACCTTAATGCTACCCAAGTTACATATATCAACATGAGGACCGGATGGTATTCAATGTCCCTGCAAAACATTCACACTTATTATATTACAATTGTTACTATAATCTTCCGTCAAATAGACATGATTATGGTTAAAATTAGAGAGACATCATGGTCGTGGTTTAATATTTAAAAAGTAGTTCAGGTTGCACGGCGACTTCAATAGTGGTCAATGACCAAATGAGTCAAAGGGCAGATTCGCGGAGCTCCTGGATGTTCCAAAAATAGTCTATCCCTAAGTGACAGACATCATTTCTCCGCAGCTCATAACTGTTACTGTTCACATGAAATTAAACGGGGGTTTTGATGAACCCCAGAACTATACCCAATAAAAAGAGTCCCCCTCAGCCTAGACATGTCCAACATGAATAAATCACCCTCGCTAAATTGGGATGTAATGGATTGAAATTAATTAAGTCATTGAGTTTAGTGGGTCGAGATCTAAATATCACAGTCTAATTAATCTAATGTGTAGCCGATATTACCCTTTACTTAGTGGCTTGTTCATACATAATTTCTCAATGATCAGTGCTGACTGATAAGTGGCAGACGTATCAAATCAAAATTCCTTGTATTTAAAATTACATCTGAATGTCAGAAAAAGACGAGAGGCTAAATGTGGAAATATAGAATCAGGCGGTAGATGAAATTAACAATGGAGAAGTTGACCCAACCATCATTAAGGATGCTTTGAAGGTGGTCTTTGAGGAAAGGTACCGTATTTTCCGCACTATAAGGCGCACTGTCAATGAATGGTCTATTTTCGATCTTTTTTCATATATAAAGCGCACCAGACTATAAGGCGCGGGCGCTCTGAAGAAATCTGTAGATTCTCCACTTCAGTGTCCGTATTCTCACGATATAGTAAGAGACTCACACAGCGAGATGTGATGCATATGACGAGCTTATGACGAGCTTACAGTTCATCATGTGACGATCTGGGGGACGGACTGTTTACATCGTGTAGTGTAGCTTGTTAGCTCGTTAGTTAGCACGTCTGCTAACGGCAGCGTTCTGAGACAGCTGTAGCGTTATGATTACAGACATGTAAACACACAGTTAGTGGAGTCTGCGTGACTCACACAGCGAGCTATGATACTTATGCATGCTTATGCTTACACCTCGTCCAGAACTACCGGTGAGACTCCTGACTACGGTAGCCGTAATGCTGCAAGCGGTGCGGCTTTGTAGTTTACCAAAGTCGTACTAAAACATTTTGACAGAGCGCCGTGTACCACACAAAATCGCTTCGAGGTCAGTAAACACAACCAGAATTAATCCATATATAAGGCGCTCCGGATTATAAGGCGCACTGTCGTTTGAGAAAATTAAAGGCTTTTAAGTGCGCCTTATAGTGCGGAAAATACGGTAATAGCTAAAACCACATTATTATTACAAGTGGATGAAGAAAAAACTGGAATTACCATTAGTTGTCTCCCTCCAACATGATATACCAACAGCAGACATTACAAGGGACAAATTAAGCAATAAATGCATTGAAAATGATAAATCCCCCGGGAGTGATTGCCACCCTGGAGACGTTTAGGAAAAGCTGGTGCCATTACTCCAGACCTCTTTAACTGAAACATAGAAATAGAATAGCAGTAGAGCAGACATTGAACAGTTTTTCCAAGGTCATTGGAAGAGTACAAAAAAAAGAGGATTGCTTCTATTTTTGGTGAAAACAAATGTGGGGCCGTAAAGGCTGGCTTGTTAGCTGGCAGCTTGTCATTCTGCAGAGCGATGAAGAGTGAGGCAGCAGGAGCGTAGTATTAAACCGTGGTGGAATTAGCAAGGTACCTAACTTGTCAGCTGTCCGCTAGTAATTCCACAATGTTATAATACTTCACAGTTTACAAAAAATGAGTCGAACAAAGTTGTCACCCCTCTAGCCATGTGCTTTCTTACTCTGTGTCAAGAGTGTGTGGATGAAACACTAAGCTGTTAAATCTTACTTATTTACTCTGACAATGTAAACTGCGCAACTGCCCCCAGTGAGTCCGCGATGTGCCCTAAGTCAGTTAGTGTATATGGAAGTTAGCCTGATACAACAGTCACAATCTCAATGGTTAACATAAAAATGGCCACCGTACTGATCATCTTGCTACATTGATTTTAATGAGAATGTGCCTATTTTATTGATGTATATATGATTTACTGAACACTCAGAGAATGGGATACCACCATCATGGGCAGAATCAATCATTTCAGTCATTCCAAAAACAGGGCAAGAATGAAGATAGATGTGTAAACTGATAACCATTTTCTAAACGTAGATTATAAATTGCAGAAAAGGAGGAAAAAAGTGTGAGCATTAATGCCGAAAGATTTCACTCTTGGGTTGGATTAGAGATAAAAACCAATGAACTCTAAATTAATATAGTTTCAATAACAGCATTACATTTTTGTCTTGAAATATAAAAATGTATACGATTCTGAACGATACAAATAGTTAAGTGGGTAGCGTTTGACAGTTCCAAACTACCTCAATACGACCAGGGATGTAAGCAGCGGGCAGCAAAAAGAATAACAGCTTTGTGTTTTTTGGAAAAGAAGGAGAGAAAAATCTGATTTGGGGACACATGAATTCTACAGCTCAACTAATCAAATCATAATCAAAGCATACAAGGAAAGAAACAAAAGAATAATGTTTGCCTTGTGTCAAGGATTTAACACTGATGAAAAGCACTCAACTACATATATGAAAGAGAAATGGTAAAACGAGCCTAATATTGGAATCATAGGTGATCAATTTATAGCAATGGAAGGAATTCTCCAGGAAAAAAAAGTAAGATTTTTTTCTGTATTCCGTGGAAGGTGAAAATCAAGCAGTTACACGGATGTCAGAAATGTTGGAAAGCATGGATAGCTTCATGGGGATCACTGTCTTGTGTTTAGGAAATATCAGGAAATAACTGTTTTGGGAAATGCTATGTAAAGTGCTACAACAAATACTAAGGTATAATTGTTTGCTAATTTATCTCAGGAATTTGTCAAGTGTAATAGGAAGTGACAGATATTTGGTTAAAATACTCTTAGTAGGATGTAAAAAAAAAAAAGAAGCTATTATAGGGACCTGGGGGAAGGCAGTGCCAATGACAAAAGACCGATGGCTAATAGTTGTTGACGAAATGTCAGACTCATCTCGAGACTAAAAGAAGCACAAAGTTGAACATTATAAAAACTTCAAAATGGCGACAGAGGAACTGAGCTAAAAGTAAATCCACCCACAGGACTGTATGAATGATGGGAAAAAAGTGTAAACAACAATCCAAGTGGGGAAGAAAAAAACCAGACTTTTTTTAAGCAAAACCTTGTTTTTTTCCCTAACCTTCCCCAACCTCGTAAGTAGAACAACAAGACATTGAATGCAGGAAATAAACACTAATCTCTAGTGACAGAATCCTACACACAACCATCCACCCCGTCCTCCTATCTGCTACTTCTGAGCAGTATAAAACCTAATTCCAGGGAGGAAATACGTTTCCTCCTAAACGCATCTGGCAAAGCATAGAAGAAGTATATAGTTGTATTTGGCAAGAGACAGCATTTTTCCAGCCTATACAGCTTTTTGAAGATGATCTCATGCAGCTGCCTCGCTGCGTGTGTGCTGTCACCTGCCTGTCATCCTTGAGGGAGCCGGCGGCTGGCACTTCCACCCGTGTGGGCATGATGGCTTACAGTTGCTATGACATTGAGACAATATCTGTGTGTGCGCATTTGCACGCGTGTGAGAATTAGTGCATGTGTGAATCCTCCCTCACTCTCTCCTTTGCAACTTTTTTTTGTTTGTGCCTTCAAAACATTCAAGTTGAGCCCACTTTAAATTTTAACTTTGGGTAAAATCTAAATGAATATCAATTATTCACATGCCCACAGACAACAAATCCAGCCTGCATGCAACCTCTTAAAAACTGGATAGTATGCTGCATTTAATGTATTATTCCAACTCATGCCTGCATATACACACACACACTGTCATTTCAAATATGTGACAAGCAGCAACGCAGCACCTACAGAGGATACTTTTCAAACCTATTTCCAGGAGAATGGGTGTTGCACAGTCTCTCCACTGACCTCCTACATTGCAGCAGAATCTAAAACTCTCTGGCCACTTTACTATGCACAGCAACTGATTGGCAGGAAGCCAAGGCACATTGAAAATGTGTTGGTCTTTGCAAATTCCCTGTAGAGAGGGTGCGTGGCAATAACTCTTCAACATCTCCTCAGTATCATCTTTGATTCTTGTCTATTCCTGCTCCTAGGCTCTCCACCATCCTCTCCTCTCTCTCTCTCTCTCTCTCTCTCTCTCACACAGAAAACTCGCTATTGGTATGTGGGTGTTCTGGTTTTGGCAAACTGTGGGTGTGAATTTGAATAGGTAAAACTTTGTCCAGTAAGTCTGAAATAGGCACCGTTTTGTGTTTGCACTATCAAAGAAACTCTACCAAGAAGTTACTGTTCATATGTGTAATGTACATAATGTCGTTTGACACTCACTTTGATAGCAGATGATTCACACTTCCCACGTATTCATAAATGTCATCAAAAGGTTAATGAATTTTATAATAATACTCTGTTACAGGTTCTGCATCAAAATCTTACTTGAGTAAAAGTACAAAAGTATTAGCATTAAAAATATACTTAAAGTACCAAAAGTAAAAGTAAATCATTATGCAGAATGGCCCATTTCAGAATAATATGTGTTAAAATACTGGATTATAATTATTGATGCCTCACGTTGGCCCTTCCCAATTCAAGGAATTAAAATGGTTGACATTAGAAAATAGGGTAAGGCAGCTGACATTGAAACTCAAACAAAATATCCTGCAATGTTATGGTCCAGGGTATATTAACTAGAGGCAGGGCCACGAACATTGTGCCGTGTAGATGAAAGACATGTTCTTAGCAAAATACCTCTCTGTACATGTCTGTCAAGTCAGTCCTGTCATAGGTTTAAACATGCATGTGGGAAATTGTTATTTGACCAAATTGAGATTACAACTTAGAAATCTACGTTGGTGTATGTATGATTTCACTGCACATTAAATGGAAATACTCAAGTAAAGTACAATACCTCAATATTTTACTTGAGTGAATGTACTCTCCACCACTGCCTCCACTTACAGAATTGTCTCTGCTGTACTTGTGTCATTCATCTGAATCGGTTAGACAGGTTCTACAGATCCACCACTTTTTTTCTGAAAGAGATCAGAATGTGAACAGTTTACTGCCTCAATCGACTCCACCATTTCAAAGATGTGGAAGCAATGTGCCTTCTAAACATGACAGGAAGTTCAACCCCAACAGATAAACCGCATCTTCACTGAGCGGGTCAACGTTTCACAACTTGTTTGATAAAAAACATAATCAAAACCACAATCTTATTTAACAGAAGTAATCTGTACTCATCTTCGGTGACTTACACTTGTCAAAGCAGACCCCAAAAGCTAAATATAGCGACATGCATTTATGCTAAGGGTCCGTCCAGAGTTTTCAACATTTTCACGGTCGTACAAAGCGTACAACGGGAGGGAGGGGGGGTGTCAGTCATGTACGACTTTAAAGTTTCGTAAAATGTCGATATTTTTTCGGTGAACGGAACTTGAATTTTTTTTTTATAATTGAAGATCTCGGGCTCAAGCGAACAGTGCCGCGTTTTAGCGCCAACACCATATCCCAACATCCTTTGCGCCATACATGCCGGATGTTGACACGCAGACAACGAAGCAAGGATGGCGTGCCAATCGCTGGTCGATTGGTTTGCTGATGTCTTGAGCAGCCCAGAGCAGCACTTCACAGCATCGCGAAATGGCTCTTGCCATAAATGCCGGTATATGTTCACGTCCAAAGCCGACCAGGACCGCCACACCTTGCCTGTGCATGGAAGAAAGCGAGGCAAGGACGATAACAACATTGGGGGGGAAATTGCACCAGTGCCCGGTGTGCAGTGAGCTGTTCCCGACTCGCTATCAACTTCTGAAACATCAGAAACTGACTCAGCACAAACTAAAAAAAGGAAGACCTTCAAAGCTGTGAACATTAACTATTAAAGGTTGTGACTTGAAGTACCATGAACAATAGTACTCTTTGTACTACTGTGAAAATGTTGATAACTTTGGATGACCCCTAAGGCGTACTGTGATAAACTGTCTTTTCTTATTTCCTTCTTCTTTCACTTCAGCTGATAAGATAATTGGTTTAAGCTACTCTCTTGTTTCTGAGTTTTAGTGTACCTTTAGTGAGAACACATCAAAACAGGTAAAGACGGGTTACAGCAGGCAAGAAGCTACACCTGGGCTGGGGGGGGGGTGCGTCAAACTGATTAAAGCATTTTGTGTATTTTTTATATTTGTAAATTGGCAAAAAATAAATATGTGATTAAATTACCAGCCATCTTGTTCCCAATCCTATCCCTGAATGTGTGCTTGTTTTGTGCTTGTACCCAATGTAGTGTGTTTGTGAGGGTGCGTGTTTTACCCATCTTGTGGGGACATAAATCTGTTACCTCTGTCACATTGTGGGGACCTGCCTTCCTTATGGGGACAAAATAGACGTACCCATGAAGAAAATCTTAATGTTTTAGGGTGAAGACTTGGTTTAGTGTTAGGATAAGGTTAGGTCAGAATAGGCTGGAAGCTGTTAGGGCTAGAGTAAGTCTCCAGGAAATTAATGTAAATCAATGTGATTCCCCCAAAAGTCATGAAAACATGACTGTGTGCACTTTGGCTATTATTCCTTTCATTTCTGACAATGTGATATACATTACTACCACAACATTATAACCGATTCACAGCAGGACACATGCATATCGTCTGCATAGAAGTTATTTTTGTTTGCATTTGAAATATTTCACTACGGTAAAGATGATATGGTTTGTGTGTGCACAGTTTTCAGGCGTAATGTTAAATGCATAGCATTTCTTGTTGTGGCTGCACTTCGGGTATAACTGATTTAATTTCTGACCTTGCGATAGCTATTTCGTCTGAATAGGCATATGGAATATATGCACTTCTTGTAGTTGTAGCATTGTTGATGTATAGTGTTGGTAATAATTGTGGCTCTGTCCGGTGCTGAAGTCTTTCACCTTTAAACGTGAAAGATGTTTTTAGCGTGGCCTTGAGGTCACGTTTATTAGGCCTATAGCTATTTTGTTGAATGTTCTTTGACTAAATTAATTCAAGAACTACATTCATATTTGATGTGCTGTGTGCCATATCTGCTTTTATTGAAAAAACAAGAACTTCCTTACAAAGTAATTCTAAAGTCATGAAAATAAACTATTTTCTCAACACCAACGTATTGCTCAAGCTCCCCCTTGGCACCGGGCGAGAAAAAATCCTGACACCGGTCATGGGTTACAGAGCTCAAAGATGGCTACTTTGAACCGTCTGGACATTTTCAGAGCTTTGCAGCTCTGCTGGAAAAGCTAGGTGCACTAAGCCGTCTTGATGAGGGCCAGCAGGACTGTGCTGTGGCTTTTATGAATTACTTGAAATAGGTTATCTTTTCAGTGTGCAGAGACGACCAGAGGTTACCAGCAAGGGCAGTGGATTGCAATTCATGAGGAGAACTACTACTGTGAAAATAGTTATTGTCTACCGTGCCATTCTAAAGTTATGACACCATCAGGGTTTGAGACTACACATACACATTTGTAACAAAAAGCTTGCAATACAAACTGGGGGCATGAAGTTTGAAGGCGTAAGTATTTGTTTACCAATCAGGGTATTTGTCTTCTTCCAACAAAATTATGCTTCTGGTTGTATTATGGGAAATGTGGGATTCAGGACTTTTGGAGCTTGCCTCATGCTGCTTCAATTTTGACATTTTTTTGTAAATATGTCTCTTTTGTGTCCTTCAGCTTTGTGGAATACAATACTCAATTGCTAGAGTACTACTTTAAGAAGTTAAGAACCAGGCAGCATACGCTTGGTTTTTGTTCAATATGCAGGCTCTTTCATGGAATAGGCTTTAAATGACAATCTATACACAGTAAATAAATTAAAGAGATATATCAGTATTATATGACTTTACAAATCTGTTCAGTTTTGGGGATTGCTAAACACATTTTAAGTGTTCTAGTTGTAAAGGCTTTGTTTCTGTGTGTTTCCGTGTATATGTTTCAGAGTCCTGACATATAGTACACTTCAAGCTTATTTCGGTTTCATTATTCAGTTGCATTATTGGAGTTTTATTTCACCTCTTCTGCATATTGTTTGCACTCCAGCAAACACTACCAAGGCCCTCCAGGGTTGGGTAGCTAATCAACTTTCTAACTTTAGCCTTAATGGTAGGTATCATAAATATGTATGAAGTGATGCTTCACATTCCTAATCAAATCAGTGTGCACAACAGAAAGCATTGGATGGGGTGGTGCATAATGTATTTGCACTTTTAGACAAAGGCTTCACTTAAATCAAATATTCATTGGAAGTATAAGTAGTCTTAAACTGAAATAGAGTGCCCTTTGGTAAACACATAGAATAAAGATTAAGGTTTGAATTATTCAAAACTTCTATTCTTTCAACTTTTGGCTCACAAGTGATATATGTATCTTCTTTATTACTTCCAAATCCCTTCTACTGAAACTAAATTGGATCAGAAATGTGGCAACACAGTCAATTGCAACAGTGCAATGTGTTCATGTCAAGTGAAAGGCTTTCCGTCTGGAAATCAGTGTGTGTAAAATTGCCCTCATGCAATGTCTTTCAAAATGGTGAATGATGCAATGTAATGATGACATTTAAAGAGCCTAGATAGCGCCGTTTTGAATAGAAAAGAAAAAAAAAATCTAGCAGCTGCTAATGGAATGAAATGGGAGAATAAACACGTAAATATAAAAGGCACAGATACACCTACAGACAAAAGTCATTGCACATGCACTCTGGCATTTGCACACACACACACACCTACACACTCACTGCCATACCTCTTTCACCCCCTCACTTTGGCAGAAACATCTGCACCTCGTGAGACATTTGGATGGGATGCGAGTGATACAGGATTATTCGCTACATTTGCCGGGAAGCGGCAGGTGTTTATGTGCTCCCGGTGCAGATGCTGTTTGCTCAGTGTTAGCTAATGTTGTGTCAACATTTTTCTAAAAGGTCACGTCTCACTTTCAAAATGTCGAGTGGAGTCTAAACCATCCATGTGTTGCAATGAGCAGAAGGGGCATATTTAGATTTATTCTTAAGAAAAATAAATTAAAAAAAAATTCTGTTTTATTTTACATGTAGCTTTGTATGGCCCAGTGGCAACGCACAGATATACACAGCAGTGCATCGCATAGTGAGGTATATGCATTTGCAAAACTGTCACCTTTTTCATCCCACTAGACTTTTGCAGGCCTGGTGAGTAAACTATGTATATACCACCAACAGAGCCATTAGGGAACCTAAAACCCAAATCATAAAGAATGCCTTGAAATGACCTGAAAGCGGTATCGTCAATCCAATTAAAAAAGAGGGGGAAAAAAAAAAATGCTGTGCCTGATCAGTCCAAGAAGAAATTTACAGTGAGTACAATTCAACTGTAAGCTCCATCCTGCAGGATCCTTACCGGTACTTACCGGTTTTCTGTGAGTTGTCAACACACTTCTAGACACGACTGAGGAATGAAAACAAAAAAACATGCCAGTCATTGTTGCAACATGCCAACAGGTCTCTCTCTCTCTCATCAGCAGACTCTGACACAAGCAAAGCCCTGGGTAGTTGGGTTTCTGCCAAGCATGCAACACGACTGTCATTTTTACAATGCGGCTTGACATCACAGTCCCACCGCAACACTGCAATTTGTGTGATAAAGGCGGCCCATGCCGCTCTGAAGGAAAAGGGCACATGAACAATAAGGACCCCGCTCTGCTTGTTCAACTCAGCTTGAAAGTTTGTTTAATTTAGTTTAAACACTCTGGGAAGGTAGCAGGTTGCTTTCCGTCCCCTGTAATGAAGTCGAAAAACAATGTCAGCCGAAATAGAGGACAATTTTGGTCAGGCTCATTTTTTTTGCCTGCTTCCTGCGGAGTCACAGGAACAAGCTTTCTGGGGACAATCACACAACGGCTGCTGTTTTGGACTCTCGTGCGAAGAAGAGTAGGGGATGGTCAAGGAGAGAGAGAGAGAGAGAGAGAGAGAGAGAGAGAGAGAGAGGAGTAGATGTTGGAAGAAAAAAAATAAGGAGCAAATATCCCCCGACAAGAAAATATAAGATATTGTTATGATCAATGCAAACGCTTTTCACAATGTCTTTCATGACAACTGCGGTTAAGGTTAGGGAAAGATTGTGGTAATGGCAAGGTAGGTTTGTTTGTTTAGCACCCTTCAACAACAAGACAAACACAAGGTGGTATAATAAGAGACGTATAGATCATTTCACAGTTAAGGTAAACATTCCAAATGTGTCCTCGTGTAGGAACATTAGCCTTTATATAATACTTGAAGTGTAGGTAAATGACATCGACCCCAGCTGTTGCCCAACAATGCAATTCCTAAAACGGTCTATAAATTGGACATTAAAAGAATAACGTAAAATAGAACAATGAGATTGAAAAAACGGATCAATAAAGGTTACAGCCTTGCTAGAGAGCAGTGCAACATGTGAATGAATTAATGATACAAAATAATTGTATTTGATTAAAGGAAGGAAACAAAGATCAAATTAAAAGAAATAAATGTTAAAGCTGAGCTCAGGATTTCTGGCTAAAAATTTCAGATATTTAGTCTTCATGAATCTCAGCTAGTAGGCACATGTAACTATTTAACAGAAGAGGTTTGAGAATGGAGCCTTGGGGAACTCCACTCTATTTGTGTTCAATCTGTAAGGATTACAGATACTTGAACCCAAAAGCACAACTCTGAGACAAAAATACAAGTTCAGTTCTTTACTAGTGTTCAGGCGGGGTCAAAACCGGGAGGTCAGTCAAACAGGCGAACAAATCCAATAAGAGGCAGGCAAAAATCCAAGGTCGAAAACAGGCAGACAGGGTCGGACCAGGCAGATCAGGAACAATATGATGATACGCTGGAGAACTTGGCAATAACACACAAGACAATCTGGCAGGGAACAAGTGCAAGTGAGGGGGCCTAAATAGTGAGGGGACCTAAATAGTGAGGGGACCTAAATAGTGAGGGCTAATGAGGGAATGAGTTGCAGGTGAGATGGTGTGGAGGACCAGGTGAGGGGAATGAGAGGTGATCGGGTGTGAATGGTAGAATCTGAAATGACAGGAGAGTTAATTAAACAAGCACGACCTTTTTTGGAGAACTTTTTTGTGTACAAGTCTGTATTCAAGAAGAACTATGTGATTTGATTCATGATGTGTGAGTGAAATATAATTGACTTAAATGAAACACATTACTCGGTTGAGTTTTACTTACTTTGCATTTTGTAGCCGGGTTAGCAGGTTAGCCGGGTGAGTTCTCTCTCCAACTGTTCGAAGTGCTATTTCTTTATAAAATTGACCGGGAGGAATTTCTACTATTCTCCCGTCTGGAGCCCAACGTGCACTTTTGAATAGTTGTGAGAAAACCTACGCTACAAGGGGAATTCGTGACACAATCAGATGTTTATTTAGCAAAAGATGCACAATGCCAGGAAGTCCCACCAAGTTTTCCAGTCTTTATAGTAGTATGTTGGGGCTAACTACGTCGAATGGGGCACTGAGACCCAATAATACGAAGACTGTCTGTATTTAAGTAGATGTCTTTCACAGCTTTAATAAGAGTAGTCTCAGAACTGTGGTGCGGTTGAAAACTTAAAAACGTGTATTGTAGGTCTGTGAGAAAACACAAAAAGCATGAAAGTCAGACAAACAACATACCAATCCCCCCAAAGTCCACTTTATTGCGTCCTGTTTTGTGTTACGCCATTAAAAAAGGTAAAAGGTTTGGAGTAAAAAGAAGAAAACAAACCTGCAGTTAAGCTTTACATGCAGCATCACCTTCCAGCTTATTGATTTTAGTGCTAAGAGTCTTTTTTTAAAAAGGCAGAGTCCAGATCAATTTTAATGACGACTTTGATTGGGTCAGACCTACTCTTGGTCATGAAAGTACTTCACACATTTAAGTCAGACGCAACGCTAAATCACCTTCTGTTTCCTTAACTTCTCTCGAACTTGCTTTTTTAAGTGCCTTCTAAATAATATATCCAAACTGACAAGAACAACAAAAGAATTTGAGTCAATCGCTAAAAGCAAGCTGTAGCTCCAGAAAACGCCACTTTATTGAGTGTAGCCTTAATGTCCAAATTTCACCTTTAGCTGTCGGGCATGAACACTGTGTATCGACGTAACTTCAGAACAGATAAGCAGCCACTAGTTTACACTGCATTTCCTTATTAATATTCTATGTGCATGGTGTTTGTTGCCAATATGGGGTTTGGGTAACGTGCGTGGCACAGATCCAATTCTGTATAGCAGGAAAGCTGGCTGAAAAATGGGAATATTGACTCTACAATTTACATCAGGGAGTTTTGTGCCAACCATGATTGCATGCTAAACACCGATAAATAAATAAAGATGTCAGCAAACAAATACAATACTCGACCAGCTAGACTGACAGTAAAGTCATGGCAGATACTCTATGGGGATATAGCTGAAACATATGCTGTGTTGGTTCTGTTTATAATCTTCTATTGGCAGCTGCCACAACAATCAGCTGACCTGATTTAATTTTTATTTGATGTATTTTGCGCACTTGAAAAAGCCAAATGAAAGTCCTTGTGATTTTTTTTCTGGGAACTTTGCAGAAATCCAATTTTATCTACAATGGCATAACAATATGAGAATCAACAGATCTCAACTGCAAGATGGTGGTGGTGTAATTGGAATGAGTGGACTGTACTCGCAGAAGAGAGCTTGATTGACATACCAGGGATTGCATCTTGGCAAGTCAGTGAACGTAGCTCCCCACCACATACTGGCATTTTCCATTTATAGAGTACACTCGCTGCCACTCATATTCACCATATATGACATTGTGCACAGTTTTTACTTAAAATGTTGAACATTGAAAAGAAAGAGGTAGTACAGTTCAGGTTCATATATTTGACTCCCGTGTGGCTTAAATTGACAGCAAGAGTTGTCTGTTTCAAGCATATTAGCCAGCCTCTTTTCCTTTTTATTATTAGCTGTCATCACACTTACTATGTTTTGATCACGGTTTACATTTATCCATCTGGGTCCTGACTTTAAAAGAGTCTGCATAGGAACCAGCATAGGAAATGTATTGCAGGGAGTATAAAGGTGTGTTCAGGACAATAAGTCCGCTGTAGTGTTACTGTAAGGATTACAGATACTTGAACCCAAAAGCACAACGGGCGAACAATATAAAGATACGCTGGAGAACTTGGCAATAACACACAAGACAATCTGGCAGGGAGCAAGTGCAAGTGAGGGGACCTAAATAGTGAGGGCTAATGAGGGAATGGGCTGCAGGTGAGATGGGTGTGGAGGACCAGGTGAGGGGAATGAGAGGTGATCGGGTGTGAATGGTAGGATCTGAAATGACAGGAGAGTTAATTAAACAAGCAGACAGGATGAAAACAAACTAATATGAAGGGGAATTCGTGACAGTTATTTGGAGGATTTTGCAACTTGCGAAAATTTTCCCATGAATGTCAACGGGATTACTCCCGCCGGGGAAGGCAGCTAACGCTAAAGTTAATGCTTACTTGCTGGAATTAAGTAACACATGCATATTGTCAGAACTGACTACGCAGTCCTATGATTTTGCTCACTTTTCCTCAAGCCCTCTCCTTTTTTGTTCTGCCTCTGTACAGCACTGACGTTGAGTTGTAGAGCTCCGGGCGCCCACAAATAAGTTTGTCCTCCATTTGTTATTATTGGTGATGTCAGGAGAATTGCAATGCTTCTGTAACTCAAAAAAAAACGTGTATTTGAGTATATTTGCTTTGTTTGCACTGACTTTGTATGTGATTGCGCGACGTGAAAAAACGGCTTTGCATTTGGTCTGAACACACCTTAAGGGGATGTTTTGTTAAAAGTTTAGTACTGCCTTAGGAAGATCTTACAGATCAAAAAAGAAATTAAAATATTTTTTTTATTTGGAGAATAACAGCGTGCAGACCTCCTTTGGGCCCTGTCAATTACTATTTTGGCTTGCAAATGCAGTTGTAAAGCCATGAAGTGTAAACTTCATGGCTGTGCTCGAGGACATTCAAGGGATCCTCATAGTCAAGTCTGGACCAAAGTGTTGGACTGACCAACCGAATAACTTTGCCATCCCTTTAGTCTTGCCTCAAGCTGGGATACAAACAAATGTAACAAGTCTAATGCCAAGCAGACACTGCACAGATTGAACCTGATTAATTGCCCGAACAATCATCAACAATGGAGTGGGCATGACGGAACATTTTAGTCAGCTGTCCTGCAGTTTGAGCAGTTCAGTGATCCAATTTCCCACATGACTGCTGTCAAAAGATCCATTATTAACCGTCGTCAGCTTGTTCATTATTGGAGTATTATTTGACATGTTGTGGCAAGTACAGACTGAGACTGCTATACTGCAAAACAGACCGGATTCACGACGTGAATTGCCCATGTCGTTATTTTTCTTTTCTTGCGTCCTTTCCCTTTTTATCCACATTTTTTTTTATGGACTATGTTTATTCATCTTGTTTGAATAAACCCTCACTGTGACTACCCATGTCCAGAGCAGGTGATCAAACCATACATTGTGAGCACAGAAGTAGCACATTTTGGCCGTGCAGAAAAGACTCATCTACACCAAAAATAACAAACCTGTAAAGTGTCTGACAAGCTTTATTATAGACCATAACACAGTCTAACAACGCAACAGACAACTGGCCTTGAAAATGAGCAGTAAAATCATCTCTCTGATCAGCTTCAACGTAGCAGTATAAGCATCACAAAGGTGGTGTCCAAAACCTGAATCTGTCTTGTAGATCAGACTAGAATAGTCAATTTAACTGTGGTCAGCGAAATGTATCGAGGCATAAGTGGGTACACTGCTACCACTTAATTCACACTCTACTGCAGCTGAGCCAAACTACTCATCTCAAACAAGTGAGGATAGATTTCCCTGTCTAAAAGTTCCTCCTCGCCAGGGAAGTGTAGCATGAAAGGTTCATACGCCAACCTCCAAGGTCTTTCCCTCCAGCATCAAAATCACACACTTGTAGCCACTGGATTTTTCATGAAGGACACTGCCATTGTGACTCCCCTATCTTCGACCCATTTAGTGTGTTCATGAGTTATTTACTGACAATGTCAAGCCTTTTGAAGCTTACTCTCCCCAGGCATGCACACTTGAGTGCACCCCCCCCACCCACACACACACACAGAGAATACCCTGATGCACATATGCTTTCTTTTTACAGCTACAAAAATAGAATCTGTATTTATTTATTGATAAATCAAAGCTTACATATTTGAGTCAGATTTTTATATTTTATAGCAGACAAAGTGTTTTATATACCATGTTTTATGGACATGGATTTTATCTCTGGAAACATGGTGTCAGATGGCTAATATAGTTTGAGAGAATTTGATGTACAACATAGCAGTTGCAGGACGCTACAGTCCAAAATATATTGTGATAACAATGTGTACCTGTTCAGAATTTAATCTTGGCAGTTTTATTTATAATTTAGAAATTCAACCACAATTGCAGCAAAGATGTTTTGGAAAATACAGGGTGTCTACTGCTTGTCTTTTGACCCTTGCAAGGTTGGGCTATGGCTGTGCTCGGTTCTGTGGCAGACTAGGTTATAAAGAAGTAGGTTGGCAGCGGCGACTAATCTTTATTTGGACAGGATCGTGGTCGGGTCGAGGTAATGTCGCGTCAGGGCGTGCATTCATTTGGCTCCACCAACTGTACCCATAGAGTCCAGTCGAGGGCAAAGCATGTGTGAGTTAGAACACACGCTCTGCCCTCATCATTACTTATATACATTCAACTCAGTGTAAAATATCCACATGTCGGGTATGCTTGTCACGTGGCACTCCACATGTAGCTCTGAGCAATGGTGTTTGTTTATTCAAACCTTTGTCAGGGTTCCCACTGGCATCCTCAAAGTGTCACTGGCTCTTTGCATCAAGATCAAAGGGGACTACAGGCACCCTGGGAAGTGCAGCAGAATGTTCATGTCAGTGCCTTAAAGTAATCCATGCAGCTTAGTTAGCGTGATGGCTGCCTCACTGCGCTGAAAATCCTGCAGACCACACGCTTAATCAATACGAATGTGTCAGTGACAATAACTTGACCCTTTCCTGTTTTCCCTTTCATTATATCTTTATCCTCCTTTCAATGTGTACTCCGTCCTAACCCACTCACAAAGATTTATTATGTCAGATTGTATCATAGACATTGTTAAGTAGACACTGTGCTGATATTTAGATGGTACGTTGAAACTCTTCCTGAAAGCGATTGCCAGTACCATCACCAGCCAATTCATGTTTGTCTTTGGTTTCTTTAAATTGTGAGTGTTCCTGTTGTAATCCAGCAGTTTTGAGTACTACCACTCAATAATGAATGAATGAAAGCTGGTGAGGTTTGTCGATGCCACGTTTATTTTAAGGTTGGTATCTGTCAGTTGACCAAAAGGGAGGATATTGCTGGCTGCTAATATGATAACTACTTTAAATGTAATGTGAATGAATCACATTCACCTGAATACAACTCTTGTTAAATTCAATGTATAAGTTGGTTCCAAAGAGCTGTATATGCCATATCCACAATACCATTTCTCCATTCAGTGTTGTCAGTACTGCAGTTCTCTCCTTTTTTGAATGCCAGTGTTTTTGAATTTTTTTTATCCCATTTACAGCAAATCAAATGAAATCCCATGTAACCATGTTTCAAACCAATGCACTGTGTTTGAGATTTTGGATGTTTGTTCTAAACATTTGGAACAGTTATGGAACAGCCACGGTTATAAGACTTTTTCAGTTTTCATAAAGTCCCGCTGTTGTTGCATAGTAATGCACTGTACAATTCTTAGTTCCAGGTGATTATACACAAATGAAAAAAAGTTATGTGTATAATACTCCATTTCTGACCCTCTACTGCTCCTTTAAGGCAAAGGTTAAAGCCTTTCTACACCAGTCTCTATTTGGACAGCTGTGACACTACACTGCTTGTTTGGGAAAACATTAACTAGTTCCGAAGTGACATTTTTAATTGGAGTGACATCTGAATGCTTCTTTAAGCTCATGATGAGTTGATTGCTAAGAGAGGGAACAGAATGCAGTGTTGAAGCGTAGGCCACCTTCTTTTTCAATGCACTGTTTTTGTCTGGAATCCAATTGCAGTCTATAATCTTTGCCATAACCACCTTGCAGAAAAGAAAATTGCCTCAGTCTTGCTGCCAGACTCAATCCTGGAAGGATTTTATACTATTGTATTTTCTAAACATGAGACTATTTCGGGTATCATGACCCCTCATGGCCAATTTAAAAGAGGCAGAACGAGTGGGCAAAAGGTCCATGATAATTTCAGCTCTAAGTGAGCACATGCTGACGACACAGTGTATGTATTCCAAACCTCTCTGCCCTATTGGCCTCCTTATCAAAATGCAAATGAAGGGTGGAGGATTGCGGATGTTGACGGGGTGCCCGGTAAATATTTAAACTACAGAAGCATGAAGAAATAATCAGGGCTAAATTATGATGGGAGTGTGGATATGCTGGGTAAGGGTGGTAAACTGCACGGCCAATTCACAAACCAGTCACACATACCTCTTTGTGATCCACAAAATCAATATGCATTCTGCTGCCCACTCACATTGTGCTGAATTTGGAATAAGTGCAACTTCGACAGAGTAAGGCAATTGAGTGTTTTCTCGGTTGATTTTGTACAGATTTCTTCTGTGACAGCGAGTAGGAAACGAGTCGAAACAGGCCAACATCTTGCACTGCAAGCAGATTAGCATTTCAATACAATTTGACTGCATTGAATTCAGACTAGGGAGACTGGCTCAGACATGTGACCAGTAAATATGCTGTCTTTATCTTCCAAAACAACTCTCACTGTTTGTATCTCTCCAAAATGTTGTTCTTCCAGCAGTCCTCAGAACGAGAAAAACAGTTTAACCAAGAACATTGGTGTAATTGAAATGAATATTGTGCGTTGAGCAAATTGTACAGAGCTACATCAATACATCCTCAGTAACAGCTTGTAGATACAATTATGGCACAGAAAACAGCTCCTCAATACATTCCTTAGGAGAAATAGCAAACCCTGCTAATTGGGCTGAAAGAACTCGAAACAGCCAATTCCCAAAGGGCAACCATATTATGCATCAGTAATTACAGTCCCACCATATATGCTTGCAGTGTGGGAACATATTGTACAATGGAAAGTTCTCAGACATTTCTGTTTTGTAATTAAAACACATCCACTGGTTCCTAACCTCTTAGGTGGATCACAGAGTGACATGCGGGTGAAATTAGATAACGAGAGAACATTTATAATTCACATTTATTTATGGTAAAGGGTGACTTAACCAGGGATTAAAACATACAATGTCTGGAAATATAATAATAATGTTAATCCAATAACCCATTTTGCATTAGGAACCAGACCTGTACAGTATCAGTGCAGTTCAAGTTCAAGTGAATAAATCGTCTTCTGAAGGACAGACAGTAATACACTGTTCTATCTCTAAACTACTTTGCCAACCTTCCTGGTGCTCAGTGTAATTGTGACAAATGGCACCCATTTTGGAGTTAAGGAGGCTTGTACGAAGGACGATAAGTATTTTCAGATAGTTAAGGAACAGGTCTGTCACATATTGTACCACCTCAAGAAAAAGAAAACTAACTGAAAAAAAAAACTTTAATATCATCATCATGTCATGTTTCAAGAGGCCTTGCTGAGATTAAAATCTGTTATTTGTTTCTTCATTTTGTGCCCAAGGTGCTGGAAATATCTCAGACCCTATAGACCTGCAGCGTATGGATGCCCTGACAACTTTTAAACTGAAGAATGTGTTGCAAAGAATTGAATCCTGGCTGACGTCACAGGGGTCAGCTGCATCACTTTCAGGCCTGTGTGTAGGTGTGTGTGTGTGTGTGTGTGTGTGTGTGTGTGTGTGTGTGTGTGTGTGTGTGTGTGTGTGTGTGTGTGTGTGTGTGTGTGTGGATGCTGTACAGTGGTGTAGCTGAGGAGGCACCTGATTTGAATTATGTCACATATTCACATTCTTGTAATCAGGCTTCTTAACAGTGGTGGGCCGTCAGGGCCTGCAAAGCCTTCTCTGCTGGCCTAAACAGAATCACAAAGTTATATCTATTTTATAATTTGATAATTTTTCCTAAATACACTACATGTATTTTTTTTCCCATTATCTTATTTTCTCATTGCACAGCTACTGTCTTCCTCAGTTGCTCTGCTTCCAGTGCAACTTGTTTTAAGTAGAGCTTATCCAATCAGATTTCACCTCTGTGTCTCTAGGTAAGAAGAGAGGCCCGAGGCCTGCAGACTCACAAGTGAATCCCTTTGCAGTTTAAGTGAATGGGGACGATATTGTTGATTGTCATAGTGTTCAACCGATCAGATCTTTAGTTTGACATGTTGGCCGTATTCTTTGACGTGCCAGAGCCTGCTAGCTGGCCTAGCCATATGTGATTGGTCAGTGGGCTAGCCTGACATGTTGGGCAGTGACAATCCCAATACCTGCTGCCTCTGTCGAGCGGACATTTTCAGCCCTCAAACGCATTAAAACATATTCAGGAAATACAACTGGGGAGGCTCGACTGTCTTCACTGGCGTTCCATGAATCGAGAAGGACTTCTTACTGGAACTAAAACGCGTGGATGTACTGAACAACCGTGAGATTAAACTCTTTATTAACAAAGAAAGAAGGATGGACTTTGTCTTTAAATAGTGAACAGCAGCTCAGGTAAGTTAAATGCGTTTGTTTTTACATCTGCAGTAGCTTAAATATGCTTGTTTATATGTTATTATTTGTACAACTTGTTTTTATGAAGATGTATTTTTGTTTGGTTTTATATGTGATAGGAACCATTGTTACGTCCAATGTTGCTCTGGGGACATATTTAGCCGGTTCCAGTTTTGGCAACTTGGCGGCTTTCTCGCTAAATCTGGCGACTTTCCAAACCCTCATGCCGACTTTTTTTGTCAAAAGCTACTAGTGACAAATCTAGCGACTTTTTCTGGTGTTATTGGAGACTTTGCTGGTGTTTTGACTCTGATGTTAAAGCACGTACGTTCTACACTGTCGTGAACGAGCAGCGGGTGCTGCCGTGAGCCCCTCCGCCGCCCCAAAGCACACACAGGCGGGTACTCTCACAGAAGCCTCGCGCAGCAGTCAGAGCAGAGAGGAGACGCACTCTCGGCGTATTCTCTGCAGTTAGTGTATTTACAGGTGTTTGCTTCATTTTTACACAAAACAAATAATAACCGTAACTGTGTTTCAGCTGCAGGACAGCAGTGAAGGCCCAGGTATAAAATGCACAGCCCGCCACCGCTTCTTAATGATAATCATTTCAGTATTCTGTCACACACGTTTGTAGTTAAAACACGATGCAAAGTTAAAGATGTACGAGACTGCTAGATGTTATGATTTGGCTGTGTGTAGATTAAGTACCGTATTTTCCGCACTATAAGGCGCACTTAAAAGCCTTTAATTTTCTCAAAAAACGACAGTGCGCCTTATAATCCGGAGCGCTTTATATATGGATTCATTCTGGTTGTGTTTACTGACCTCGAAGCGATTTTGTGTGGTACACGGCGCTCTGTCAAAATGTTTTAGTACGACTTTGGTAAACTACAAAGCCGCACCTCTTGCAGCATTACGTGTTACGGTCGGTTTGTTCTGGACCCAAACGCAGACACCAGGACGGCAGAGTAGGTGAGAAAAAGGTTTTATTTGGCTTTGTCTGTGGAGCCGGAGGAGCATGCAGGTGGAGCAGCGAGGCGGAGTGAGCGGCTGGCTGCGACGTGGCTCCACGTCGCAGCCAGCCTTGCTCCAGGAAAAATGGTTTAGCTCAACAGGAGCCGAGGTTATAGCTACCACTGAGCTGAAGAAACAATCTGGCGATGAGACTGCAGGAAGCCGGGGTATTTGAGCTGACGGTGATGAGGTCTAACTGTTGGCAGGTGAGGAGATGAGCCCCGGTGCCAGATGATTGCGGCCGCGCTCAAGCCACACACACACACACACAGACAGAGAACAGAGGGGAGACGAGCTGAGGTCACAGCGGAGCCGTGACATTACGGCTACCGTAGTCAGGAGCGTCGCGGAGTAATACATACTGTGCTTCGCCATAATATTACATATGTTAATATTACGATGCTGTCAAAAACAAAGTGAAGCAAACTAATTCGGAGCTTGCCATCATTCCGGGTGGATTAACTAAAGAACTCCAGCCGCTAGATATTGGTGTCAACAGGGCATTCAAAGTTAAACTGCGAGCTGCGTGGGAGCAGTGGATGACAGAAGGCGAACACACATTCACCAAGACAGGGAGACAGCGCCGGGCGACTTACGCTACTATCTGCCAATGGATCGTGGATGCCTGGGCTAAGGTATCAGTCTCAACTGTGGTCCGAGCTTTCACGAAGGCCGGAATCATCACTGAACTGCCAGGTAACAGCGACGACACTGACTCTGACTCTGATAATGACGAGAGGGATCCGGGCATGCTGGATGCCGTAATCGCAAAGTTTGACTGACTGACTGTTTTGTTTTGCTTAATGCGCCTTATAGTCTGGTGCGCTTTATATATGAAAAAATATCGAAAATAGACCATTCATTGACAGTGCGCCTTATAATCCAGTGCGCCGTATAGTGCGGAAAATACGGTAGTTATAATAATAATATCCAGAGTGAGATGGTACTGATTGCCATCAAGTTTTGTACAGACACCCATTACTGAGAAGCAGTGGCGGGCCGTGGATTTTATACTTGGGCCTTCAGTGCTGTCCTACTACAGTTGAATTACCTCCTAATAACCTCATTATGACACATCAATCCAGCAAACCTGCAGCGGATCCACGCATTCCACCACACAAGAGCACGAGCCATTCAAATTTATTCATGAAAGCGACACGATAGACAAACGAACAGTAGTAACGTTACTATGTAAACAAACGCACGCAGTTTGTCACTTACCGAAAACTTAAAGAGTTTAATCCCAGTACATCGTTTCAGTTCCAGTAAGAAGTCCTTCTCGATTTATGGGCGCCAGTGATGACAGTCGAGCCTCGTCAGTTGTATTTCGCCGGTCTGCTGCGGCAGGTTCACAGCGGGGCCGGGTTCCCTCCTCCGCCGGGGTACTGGCCGGCGCAGACCGCACGTCGGGCCGCGGTTGTGGAGCTGTTTCCCTGCGAACGTGTTCGTTGAGTTGTAGATCCACTCGAGTCTCTCCAAAAGTTTTCAAAAGCACCATAGCTTTTACCGTTATCAGTAACTCCGCCACTAAATCCGTTTCTGCTCCTTCAGAAAAACAAAGCGAAGTAAAAAATAAATAAACTACACCAAGCAAAACCCTACAAATGTTATAATTTCTTCCATATCCTTCCACTTGAACTCTGACTGCTACAAGCTCAATTCTGCTAGCAAGCATAAGTTTCACTTTAGTCACATGCTCGCCCACTGACCAATCACAGCACACCCTGCACTTCGCGGCAGAGCTGCATCTAGACATGTAATGATGACGTAGATGTAGGCCGGCTAGTATGGGGGTAGCGGCTGCTGACACTCAAAGAATACGCCCAACATGTCAAACTAAAGATCTGATTGGTTGAACACGATGACAATCAACAATATCGGCCCCATTCACTTAAACGGCACATGGAAGCACTTTTGAGGCTGCAGGCCTCGGGCCTCTCTTCTACTGAGAGACACAGGTGAAATCTGATTGGATAAAAGCTCTACTTAAAACAAGCTGCACTGGAAGCAGAGCAACTGAGGAAGACAGTAGCTGTTCAATGAGAAAATAAGATAATGGGAAAAATATTTTTATAAATTATAATAGCCTACATAAAAAAAGAAATATATATATTTTTTTTTTTTGTGATTCTGTTTAGGCCAGCAGAGAAGGCTTTGCAGGCCCTGACGGCCCGCCACTGCTGAGAAGTCTCCAAAGGATGAACCGTGATGACTTTGCCAATCTTCAGATTTTTTCATCTAGCATCAACATGAAGTTTGTTTTGGGGTTTGTGTGAAATGTCAATCTGTAAATGTTCCAGTGTTAACCAGCTGGCCGATTTTGATCTTCTAAAACAAAAGAAGATAAGAAATACAAACCATAAGAAACCATCAGTGGCGGCTGGTCCATAGAGGGCGCTAGGGCGCCGCCCCCCCTTGAGCTACAAATAATACAAAATAAAATAAATAATAATAATAATAAACTATACAAATTGACAATATTTGTGTTTTTGAAACATGGAATCACCCAGTAATATGTGTAAAATATGATATCTGCGGTAAATATATGCTTTTCCTGCACGTCCTCTCTGCCTGTCTGCAGCTCCTCTCTGCGTGTGCACGTCTCAGCTGGCTGGGGCGCTGGAGAAACTGCCCCAAAGAGGCGGGTCTATAAAGCAGTTTAGCCAATGATGCTTTAATGCTGACTAAAGATATAAATGAGTGACATACAATTTAGCCAATCAGCGTCCTCAAATAGATTCAGCTTGGGGCAGATTTAATTCTGCCCCAAGCTGCACGTTCTCGTCAGGACTAGTCTCTACAGGCCAGCGCCAGCGCGAGCACTGCTCCTCCAAGACCCGTTTGAGAGGAGAACTGAGAGGAGAAACTACAGCTGAAAGAGCTGATCCCAGATCAGCCTGACCTCACAATCAGACAGCAGACTAGCAGGAAAGAGAAGCAGTACATGCGAAGCTTCTCTAGTAGCTGTACACCAGACAGGTTTGGCTCGCTGGATGCAGTCATGCTAATAACTTAGCTTAACTTAGCTTTTTAAAACAACGGGGACAGAACCAGCATGGACAGTTAGGGAGTGAGGGACATGAAGCACCTGTCTGAGAAATGGATATATAGTTATATATAAATAATTATATATATATGTGTGTGTGTGTGTGTGTGTGTGTGTGTGTGTGTGTGTGTGTGTGTGTGTGTGTGTGTGTGTGTGTGTGTGTGTGTGTTTTATATTATAGTGAATATTATTATATGATATATATATATTATTATATTATACAGAATATTATATGATATATATATTATTATATTATACAGAATATTATATGATATATATATATTATTATATTATACAGAATATTATATGATATATATATTATTATATTATACAGAATATTATTATATGATATATATATTATATTATACTGAATTCCCTGTGAGGGTGACTAAAATAAGATGACGTGTTTGTCAAAGTGTTATTTACTGCTTTTTTTTCGTGTTGGAATGAATGTTAAATATTTAACTGCAAAGTAGTAATGCGTGTTTGATACCTTAATTTGTTTGCATTAAATCATTCTGGGATGTTTGCTGAAATTGATTGGATGTGGCACAGCCCTACCAAGAAAATTTTCCACCAGCCGCCACTGGAAACCATGTTGACCTGCTGTCATATTAGCTGTAAACATATCTGCAAAAATGCTCCCTGCAACACTTGTTGACGATATGTTTGTATTAAATAGTCATTTCTTTCACTTGATTCTCTTACAAATTCAGCTTGTGACATGACTAAGGTATTCACAGTAGGGTAATAATAATAACTAAAAGCACATAAAGACTTGTATTATGTAAATGTTGTGACCATGGCAATTGGAGTATACATAAATAATGCAATTCTTAAAGCACTGCAAGACTCAGCAGTGTCCCTGACCTCTACGCCCTCACTTTTCTCTGCGCTGTAAGAAAACTACTTCCTCCATTGGAGTTAGATGTTGCCAGTGAACCTAAGTTGCTTTTTTCAAATTAGCTGCATATATGAATGCAATTTGTGGGAGAACAGATATGCGTGTCAAAGCAGGGAGAGCCCTTGAAAGTAGAGGGTTAGTGAGCTGGAACAACCCTCTCCAATCTGATGCGAAGCCCCGTTCTGTTCCCCGTAGGCAGCCTTTAACTGCCATGTTAGTATAGTTAGACCTGAAACTGGGCAAGTGCTTAAGTTCAGGCAACAATTTCAAACTACAGTGTGACTTACATAACTGGATAATGGCGTGACTAGCATACAGAGTCTTATGTAACTTCCTCAGACCAAAGTAAAGAAATAAAACAATGCAGGGTTTCGACGTCTTTGTATAAATTACAATAGATGGCTTTTTTTTCCAGCCCTTGTCCCTCAGGCCCTTCATCACATGTCCGATCTGTATCCTGACACTCGTGCAGAATCTCTCCAAAGCACAAAGCTAAACAACTCTAGCACACAGAGGTCATTGATGCATGCACTCATGAGAAGATTACTGGACCCATAAGCATTAATTATAAGTAGTAAGAGAAATTAAGTGTTTCCAGTCTCTTACCGTGAACACGAGCTGTCAATTATGTGTCAGTCAATGGATGAATCCAATCGGAACTAATGGTTATGACACGCTGAAAGCTCCTGCCTGAGTCCTGAGTCATCATTAAAGTGGGTAATCAGTGCAGTGTCTCACTGAGCGTCTGCAGGAGAGCGGCAGGTGGTGAAGCTGAAAAAGTACAGAGAGGGTGGACATCTGTGATAAATAGTTATCTGTAGTAGTAGCAGTAGTCTAGAAGTTGTGTTTTATTCAGCCATCACATACAATACAATAAATGAAGTCTATATACAATCTAGTAGACAATGCTTATATATGCCTATCCTACATTCTTATCAATTAAGTTACCCATGAGAAAATTAAATACAAAAAAGAAACAAAAATATTTTTCATTAACACGTGTAACCCTCAAAAATAGCTTTATAAACAATCCTTTTGAAAAAATGTGTTAATACATTCTTACATTGTTCCATAATTTAACCCCAACAATAGAAATACATCTCCTTTTAATCTCTTTTTGTACATTAACCTTACAAACATCTCTCAAATCATATTTACACGTTTGTATTAAAAAAAAGCTTTGTACACAACCTGGCAGTGACTTTCCTTTAGCTCCGAACATTGTTTGCATTCTTTTATAATATACCAAATCATTACATTTCATAACATTTGATTTGACAAACAATAGATTTGTGTGATCATAGTAACTAGCCTTATTCATAATACGTATAGCTCGGTTTTATTAACAAGACTGTTGAATTTATGAATGTTTTATAGGTTGACCACACAAGATATGTAAGGAAGTATGAGTGAGCAATAAATGATGCAAGGCCTTAGAAGTTAATACATCGCTAGATGTTTACAGTATTGGTATTGACTTTCAAATTTGACCATTAATATGGTCTATATGTTGTCTCCGTGTTATTTTATGATCGATCACAGGCCCAAGGAATTTTGTTTCAAAAACTCTTTCAATTTTATCATCACAGATGATATTCAATATCCCCATCACTCTTTTTGATTTCCAAAAACCATACATTTTCTTTTCTTTATATTAGGAGACAATGTATTAACATCAAACCAAGTGTTGATGATTTCCAGCTCCCTTTCAATAGCAAACAAAAGTTCCTTTAAACATTTTCTTGAGCAAAATAAATTTGTATCATCTGCAAAGATGACAAATTTAAATAATTTTGTAACATTGCAAATATCATTAATATAAGATATAAATAGTATTGGACTAACCACTGATCCCTGTGGAACTCCACAGGTGACCTTCCTAAGTCCTGACACCATGTCATTAACTTTCACACAATGTTGTCTATATTCCAAGTAGCTTTTCAGCCAAGAGTGAGCTATCCCTCTTATCCCATACTTCACCAATTTTCTCAATAATTGGCTGTGATCTACAGTATCAACAGCCTTCTGCAGGTCCACGTAAATACCAATAGAAAACTCATCATTTTCAACTGCCTTTGTTATTCCTTCCATCTCCATTAGTGCATAGGTTTTTCCTAATACCATACTGATTTTCACTCAATAATTCATTTTTACTCAAAGAGATCCAATTGTTGCACAAATAATTTCTCTAATATTTGTGAAAATTGAGGGAGTAGGGATTATAATTATCCATGTAATGCTTATCTCCATTTTTAAATATTGGTATTACCTATGTGGTTTTTGTATTATTAGGAAAAATACCTTTTTGAAAAGACTGATTACAGATATCGTTATTATGAGAAAGAGTGGAGCGCCCCCTCCTCTCTCTCTTGTCTCGCCGTGTGACAAAACAGTGGACAGGTGGGTGTGCAGGTGTGTCCATTGAACCAAAATGACAGGTGGCCTCTGAGCCTGTTGCCTGGAGACAGTGGCTTGGCAGGCTGGGTAGGAAGGGCCAGCTGTACCTCAGGCAGACAAGGGACAGGCCAAACCCGGTGCCCGGGAGGTGTGAGTGAGGCGATGTCAGCGCTCGCAAATGTCTCGTGAAATGATTTGTTTGTGAGAGGAAGGATTCCTGCACTGCCTCACATTCATCATGTGTGCCCGTACTTGTCAATAGGTGGACAATCAGCGGACACGAGGAAAGGAGTGCGAGAAAGGGTAGACATTAAATAAAAGGTCTCACAGCAGGCATAAGGTACGACATGTGGCTGAAAACAAGTGATCCAGTAGAAAACCTGAGTTTGCCCAATCAAAAACCACATCCAGAAGACCTTTACTCTGCCAAGGACCATTAAACACAGTTTCAGGGAAGTTGGCTGCATTTCTGTGCACTTCTTTTTTTTTTTTTATTCTTACTCCATTGCTTTGATTATTTTTTCCTCAGTGTGGATATCACAACAAGGGCACCACCACCTGGGCGAAACATTATAAAAAAAGAACTGTATGATGCGTGATATTGAACCAGACTATCATGTGCAAAATTGTGATTTGTATATCTAAACTGCTGACGAGTTTATTCTACCAGTAAATCAGCTCAAACCTTTCCAGTGTTTGTGTTACAATGTTGCAGTGTAACACATGTACAAACCTATATGGGTGTGTGCATCATGTATGATCATGCTCGTACACTCTCAAGCACTAATAGACCCGCCTTCCATCTGGTCAGCTGTGTGAATGGCCCAAGTCCAGACGTGGCTGCGGTGTGCTAGCTGTGAGCACCTTTAAGTGGCCCAGGGAGCACCATCTGTAGCTGTTAATGGGGATGGGATGGGAGGTAATGTAGTGCTAAATAATGGTGCTGGGCCACTTGGCACCACCCTTACCTCTAACCCCCCCCCCCCCCCCCCCCCATCACAGTGCAATCACTTTCTCAAAGCAAGATGTGGCCTCATCATCTCACGGGTCCCGCTGCGGGTCCCATGCTGTGACACAAGTCAGATGTTGTCAGATGTTGAGAAAAACATCGGGGTCTTTGTCTTCACTAATGGATGCATGCTCTTAATCCTGACATTGCGTTGTGTTGTGTTGAGGATTACTACGGCTAGCCTGGATTGTCAGCCCCCTGGTACTCTTGAGCAGGACGTGAATGTAACGCAAATCAAAACTAGGCAAATTAAATTGTGTTTCCAATCATTTCATGATTGAGCACAGTGTCACTCAATTCCAGTAGATATGGTAATACTTCCACACGCTCCATTGTTTCCTCAAAGGATTTGCCTCGGTCGGGAAACCATAACCTGTAAATGTCCTCATGCAGTCAAACACCGTTTATGTGTGTCTGCAAGTAGTCAACATTTACAATGTTCACCATACTCCTGCAGGGAAGCATTATTCAGAATATGCATCTCAGAGCAAGGCTGTAGCCAGGGTTGCGAAATCCTGAATTTTTTTCTCGTAACTCCCCCTGGAAAACACTTTCCTGCATGATTTTTGTGTACCATTTTATGGTAGCAACATCTTTATTTATGTAAAAAAAAAAAAAAAAAATGTTTGTTACGTTATGAATATTTTATAATTTCTGTCAAGAAATCCCCCTAAATCCTACACACTGTTCCTTTTAAATATATGACAATAAAATATAAATACTTTTGTATGGCACTTTGTAGGTGGACAGTAAAATCCTTTGTTTTGGCTCTCTCATGAAGTCACCTGATTTCCTCCTTGAGTTGTAATTATGACTTTGTCACTTGAGTGTAAACATGAATTGTTGCGGGAGCTTAGGATCCTCTGTGCTTGTGGAGAGGCATTCACAGTTTGACCGCGGTATCAACAAAACAGCCCGCAGCAAACACTTCAGCAAAGGTCACCGCTGTACAGGAGAAAGGTCGTCACTGTACAGCAGCCGCCTGTGGTGTATTTTTGTGTCATGCCATGGAACTTTAATGCATGAAATATTATATAGTATTCAAGGCAAGCAACCCCTGATCCCTCACATGCACAGTGTGGTGTAGTAAGCGTCACATGTAAATGACATAGTTCCTCATTGCAGCAAGTCTCTGTTTCTGTTGTTTCATTGAGTATGACTCCTTATGTAAAAGGACACCTGCTGTACTGTATACAATTGGCTAATGTACATGAATAATGTTGCTCTGAAACTCAGTGCAGTGCCTAATTTGGCAAAAATGTTGCATACAACTGTATAAAATGTGATATAGTGTAAGGTTACGTGTCATTTCAACTGTAAATAATACAGTTAAAACAGTTAAAATTACATATAATGTGTCTTACACACAAAACATACAAACATATATAATCGAATAAAGTGCATATAGCGGAGTAAAAATATATACTTATGTACAAACTACAAATTAAAAATGAAGATCGAATGTAAGATGACCAGGTGTGTGTTTATGTCAACGGTGTGTGTGTGTGTGTGTGTGTGTGTGTGTGTGTGTGTGTGTGTGTGTGTGTGTGTGTGTGTGTGTGTGTGTGTGTGTGTGTGTGTGTGTGTGTGTGTGTGTGTGTGTGTGTGTGTGTGTGTGTGTGTGTGTGTGTGTGTGTGTGTGTGCTGGGTGGTTGTCCACCAGTCTGACATCATGGGTAAAAGCTGTGGTACCTCCTGCCAGATGGCAGGTCACACACACACTGGGATTGGGGTTCTGAAGAGTCCTCTGCAATGCTGGAGGCTCTTTGAAAACATGTCTCTAGATAGACATCCTGGATGGAGGACAGACACTCCCGTGACCCCCTCAGCTGTCCCCGTTTCCAATCCACGTACAGCTGGTCTGATCCCCAGAATCCAGCTGCAGCGGGAGGCGTTGAGACGGAGCATGGAGAGCTGCACTGTCAGCTTCTGTGGGATGATTGTGTTGAAGGCTTAACTGACGTCAATGAACAAAATTCTGGCAGACATGCTCTTATTGTCCAGGTGTTATAGAATATTATGAAGGCCAAATAATGTGGTGTCATGGGCGGATTATGAGACAATGGGGCCCTGGGCACACACATGCAAAAGGCGCCACCATCTGCGTAGGAGCCTGACACACAGACTTTATAGTTGTTTAGCCTCTTTTGGGGTCTCTTTGTAGTCGTTACATATCTCTCTGTGGTTTTGCTTCTCTGTGTGGTCATTTTGTGTGTCTTTGTAATTGCTGTGTGTCTCTTGGTGGATGATTTGTTAGTCTTTGTTATTGGTTTGTGTCGTTTTGGTGGTTTTGTGTGTCTTTGTGCTTTTTGTCTCTTTGTGGTGGTTTTGTGTCTTTTTGTGGTCATTTTGAGTCTCTTTGTGGTTGTTTTGTGTCTCTTTCCAGCTGTTTTATGTTTCTTTGTGATCATTTTGAGTCACTTCCTGATACGTATCTCTTTTAGTGACATTTTGTAGGTGAAGGCCAGGGGGGCACCTGACACTTAGAGCCATATGAACAGTGGTAGGGGTCCAAAAAGTTGGAGAAACTGGCTTTGATGTGGCCCATGACTAACTATTTGAAGACTGCAAAAAAAAAAGTTATTCTGTACTTGGGGAACTAAACAGTGCAACAGGAAATGAACTACGTTGTGTGTAGTACGGCAGTTGCATCAGCAAGCAACTGTCTAGTTGGAGCACAGTGTGTAAATTGCAAACTCAATGCAACATACCCAAAGAGCGATTCATGTTCAGCTAGAGACCTTCTCCCTCTTTGTAATTGTATTTGCGAACACAGCGTTAGGCCCCGTTTGATGGTGGCAACTTTGAAGCCAGACTGGCTTCAGGGTTATGTTGAAGATATCTGTGACGACACACAAAGTGTTGAGAAATTTGAAAGAGTCTATAGAACCTATCAAAATGTCTGAAATGTTACACAGTCATAACAATATGGCTGCCATAGTTTGAATATACTGCACTCACACCTGTTACACAAACTGGCCTGATCTAGAATCCAGAATATTCTTAATTTACTAAATTTAGTGATTTAGTGGGTACGAAAAGTTCTGATCTGAACCTTCAGTGTTACATGAGACGCATCTATTAAACCCAGATTATTTCATAGAACATTAAATTTAGAAAGCTACTAACGTCATTGGGCACACATAGTAACTTGCACAGCATGTTGTCCATCTGTCTGTGAGCCCTGCAGAGTTTCATTCACAGCCCCTCCACACACAAAAGGCATTCATCTCCATTAAAGTCAGTAAGGGGTCTGTCAAGCCCTCCGCACCTCTGTCAGTCCCCTTACTTTGGATGACATTGAGCCCAGCAGTAGTCAAAGAGCTACAGGGGAGGTGACGGTGGCACAATAGGGGCCCACACGGTGCTGTATTGGCACAACTATGTATACTACCACTACTATTAATACTACTGCTGTAACAACTTCAACTACAGCTACTACTATTACTGCTATGACGACAACTTCTGATACTATTGCTGCTGCTACTGTTACGACTTCAACTACAGCTACTACTATTACTGCTATGACTACAGTTGCTGATACTACTTCTACTATGCTATGACTTCCACTACTGATACTAGCCTTACAACTTCAACCTATTCTGGTATTCTACTACCACTGCAAATCTCATTAGTACTATGAATACTAGCACT
The DNA here is from genome assembly GCA_032191485.1 of Leptoclinus maculatus. Lineage (NCBI taxonomy): Eukaryota > Metazoa > Chordata > Actinopteri > Perciformes > Stichaeidae > Leptoclinus > Leptoclinus maculatus. The sequence continues at coordinate 272,832 of JAVDOI010000093.1, read as the reverse complement.
ATTACTAGGGCCGTCAACTTTTTAATTTAGTTTTGAGTGAGATTATAACATGTCTTCAGCTTTCACATCATAGACGGGGTCCTGAACAGAATTCGCCTATATTCAACATTTTCAGCAAACCTCTGCAGGTACAATGTATTTTGAGGTCAATTTATTTTTCATTGTGTGAGAAAATGGACGTGTGACATGAGAGCGTATGAAAAGTGTCAATTAGATGAGTCTCATGGTCTACGCGTGAGAGTTGGTAGCCCTGCATCAACTTTTACTGAAACTACTGATGCTGCTGATGCAGTTACAACTACTGCCAATCCCACTACTAACTTCTAATACCAGTAATTCTAACTGCTTAGATTTCTGCTATTACTGCAATTTCTGATATATTGTAACTACAACTAGTACAATGACCCCTACTACTGATGTTGCTATAACTGCTACTGTTGTAGAACTCAAGATTGGTCTTAGTCTTGAGACTGGCCTCAAGACCACCTTTTAAGGTCTCATCTTGGAAGCAACTGCATTGTTACTCATAGAAAACAAAAGAAAATTCCCATACATAAAATTCACCACTGCAACGTCTTTTCATACACATGTATATTGAGATATTGAGATTAGGCTGGTATTCATGTTCCCCATTTTGTTTTAAGTGTGTTATGTAGTGTTGGTCTTGACTTGGTAAAGTATAACCAATGCTATTACTGCTACAATTACACTACTTCTGCTATGACTATAGCTACTACGACCACTACTAGTACTACTGAAATGACAACGTCTACCACTACTGTGTTTACTACTGCTGTAACTACAAAAACTACTACTACTGAATCTATGACTACTAAGACTGCTATGACTATCCTGCTACTGCCAATGATGCTACAACCAGTACCAGTACAGTATTATTATTACTTCTGTTAATGCTACAACTTCCACTACTAACAGTACTACTTCTGACTACGAATGTACTGCGGTTTATGCTGCTACTAGGTGCTGCTAATACTGTTATCGCTTCCTTGACCAGTACAACTACAGCTGTTGCTACAACTACAGCTGTTGCTACATCTGACGCAGCTTATAGTGTTAATGATACTACCACTGAAACTTGCTACATGTGCTGCTAATACTACTGCTGCTGCTAAAAATCCACAATGGTAGTGCTCTGGGCTTAAAATAAAGTGCCTTAGTAAAATAAATGAGCTTCATCTAATTTGATTCCAAAGCTAGAGGTCTTTATTCCAACAAAGAAACGCTGTCCGTTAACTAATGTTTTTGAATGAGATGTTGGAGAGCTGACTAGGAGGTTAATCTCTGGCTAGCAATAGTTGCGCAACCCCCCTCCCTTTACCCTTCCACCCGCCATAGCCCATCAGACCCAAAGTCATATGAGGGTGGAGAGGGCGCAAGTTTATTGTCACTTACGACCCACCGCAGACCTGTAGTGATCAACGAGGGGTTGGACACCCAAACATGGCATGGCAAAGGGGGCCAGTGGACCATAGCGGCCTCATTAACACCGGTACATTAACTGTAAATCTGGGCAAAGATCCTCCCCAGGCCCCCATCCAGGACATCAGGTGAGAGGCCTCCGGCTACAGCTTGTGAGGGTCAATCTGCTATAAAAGGCAACCGTTTTCATGGCCTGCGACAGAGAGATTGGAGACCTCCCACTCCTCTCCGATCCATTAACTTCACCCTTTCATGGCAGGCAGAGAGACCAGTCGCTGAGCTCCCATAATCCCTCGCATTACCTTCACCTGACCTTCATATGCCCAGGAAAGGAGCAAGGATGTATGAAAAGATGAGACTGCAGCTGTTGAAAGATCATTCATTTAAAAAAACAAAAAAGATACAGAGTGCATGTGTGATTTTGATCCCAAGTTGCTTTAAAAGAAAATACTTTCTGGAGGTTATAGTTTAATATGTAAAGAATATCGCCTGGTCTCTACAGGCATTTTGTTCATGTTGGACTATTTTGCAGAACATCATTTTACATCTGATGTCAATGATTTGTACCAATACAGAAAGAGGAGCGGCCCTTATTAAGGTGGAAGGTTGTGGAGGTTGGGATTGCGGATGGATGACTTTCTCACTGAAGACCAGAGCTTGTGTGCCATCAATGTATATCAATTTATCAACCATTTTCATTTAAAGTTGTTTTCAATTGTTTTAGATGCTTAGCCCAATCTTACCTTAATCTTAAACTATAGTTGCCATAAATGGTTATTGTTGGAATCAGTAGCGGCTGGTGGAACATTTTCTAGGTAGGGCCATCCAATCAATTTCATCAAACATCCCAGTATGATTTAATGCAAAAAAATTAAGGTATCAAACACGCATTACTACTTTGCAGTTAAATATTTAACATTTATTCCAACACGAAAAAAAGCAGTAAATAACACTGATAAACACGTCAGGACATCTTATTTTAGTCACCCTCACAGGGAATTCAGTATAATATATATATATATACAGTATAATATATATCATATAATAATATTCAGTATAATATAAAACACACACATACATATAAGCTATGATGAGTTTTCACTGTTAATTTACCATCTCAATTAAATGTTGATGCCTCCATGACCAAGTTAAGCAGATGAGACTGAGGACAACTATGGAGAAGAAAAGATGTTCACTTTGCCTAATATGTAGCTTGACAGAGTTCTCCATGTGTGCCCTGGTGTTCTCATGTCTCCTTACCTCCTCATCCCTCACTCCCGTAACTGTCCGTGCTGGATCTGTCCTCGTTGTTTTAAAAAGCTAAATAAGTTATTAGCATGACTGCATCCAGCTAGCCAAACCTGTCTGGTGTACAGCTAGTAGAGAAGCTTCGCATGTACTGCTTCCCTTTCCCGCTAGTCTGCTGTCTGATTGTGAGGTCAGGCTGATCTGGGATCAGCTCTTTGGCCTGCAGAATCTCCACCAAAGTTCTCCTCTCAAACGGGTCTTGGAGGAGTAGGAGCTCGCGCTCGCCTGTAGAGACTTCTCCTGACGAGAACGCGCAGCTAGGGGGGCCAAATCGTTTTGGCCCCAAGCTGAATCTATTTGAGGACGCTGATTGGCTAAATTGTATGTCACTCATTTATATCTTTAATCAGCAATTGGCTAAACTGTTTCATAGACCCGCCTCCTGTGGGCCAAAACGATTTGGCCCCCCTAGCTGCGCGTTCTGAGACGTGTCGTGCACACAGGCAGAGAAGATGAGCAGACAGGCGGAGAGGGCGAGCATGAAAAGCATATATTTACCGCAGATATCATATTTTACACATATTACTGGGTACATTCCATAGTTCCAAAACACAAATATTGACAATTTGTATGATTTATTATGATTATAATTTTTTATTTTTTTTTGTGTGGCTCAAGGTGGGGCCAGACCCCATGGCCCTCTATTGACCAGCCGCCACTGGTTGGAATCGATATCTGCATTGTACTGAACATTCAAGGTCATTTTTATTGATTGTAATTTAAGGATTTGCCAAATCATCCAAATCTACATTTTGTCTCGGAAAAATGACATGCTGAGGTATGTTTCTTGATTGCAAATAACTGGTGCTTCATATGTTTTAATTACAACACTATTAAATATACAATGCTGCAGGGATAGTTTTGTAGGTCAACCCGGAGGTTAGCATTGCACTGGTTCCCTTGATGAAAAAATTATAATTGTGGATTAATGCCAAATATAAGCTCTGGGGCAAACAAATGTTTATGATCTTCGCAAATGAACACAACTTTTAATTGCATGAATGCAATCGCCAGACATAAAACTCTATTATTAGGCTATAACCAAACTAAAATATGGTCACATGACCACTAAGCTGAAAGTGGACTGGACGGCATGGTGAGTGTGAGTTTTAGTTTCATGTCTTCTTTTTTTTTTTAAAGTAGCGTCATTTCTTATTCAAGCTGCTGCTATTCCTGTATGTCATGTGTATCCAACATTTTAAGACACCATCCATGATCCAACTCAAAACAACTGATTTTCCGCAACACCAAAGTTCTAAACTGGATTGTGACCTCGTTGCAGCTCTACTTGTGACCAAAGTTGGCTAAAGGTATTTAAAAATCAAAATCACATATCATATTTTATTTGCCATAACTACTATCTTTCCCCACTTGAGAGGGACCCTATGGAGTTTTCGGTGTATTTTGGAGGTCAAACAAACATGTTCAATGCATTTCCTTCCTCATAAACATTTGCACTGGCTACTATTTGACCATTTTTATATCACTTGAAAATTGTGATTGGCTGTGTAGACAGAATGAAAAGCATAAACCTTTATTCAGTTTAAAGTTACAGGGATAGTTCACATGATACAACACGACAGACAATTATGTAAATGTACAGTTAAGCCGATCGGTGTCCGAACATTACAATTGGATAGATGTAGCGCTGTGGAGTGCCGGACTAAAGGAAACCGCCTCTTGTATTTACCGTCATTTGCATTTTTTCCCATAAACATTAACCGGTTAGTTACTGGTTTAATGGTGTCAGGCAATGGAAGCAAAATTGACCGAAATTGACTTCCCTAATTTGAATCTCAGACTCACTGTATACAGTGGAAAGATAATTTACTTAAAAGGCAGCATGGGCTCCACAATGGATCCCTCAGGTACACCAATATCACAACGAAGGGCTGACGACAATTCATCATTTATCTTGACCCTCTGTGCTCTGCCTTGCATATACATTTAATAGCATTAGGGGGAGAGTTGAGCATTGAGAGATTTGCCAGTATCCACAGTGTCAAAGGCTTTCTTTAGATATAAGAATATGGCCCTAACATTTCCCCCTTATCTTTTTCTAGATTTCATTGCTGTAATACCTGCTTCACTACGTGATCACTGCAGTGCCACCTGCACTGGCACGAAACACTGCCAGGGAATGTACTTAAAGTTACTAAACCAGAACAGTGCCTTACGACTCACGCGAGGAATTGGGTTGCAATATTGCACGTTGCCCTTTGTGTGGTCCTGACACAGAGATGCAGCAACACAGCAGGCCCCAGAGCACTTTTGTTTCTTTTTGAAACCCTCTAGGATTTAAAAAAAAAAGGGACATACTGAAAAAAAGGCATAGAAATAGAATGAAAGAGTAATTCAGTTGGGGCCCATATGGGGAAATATGGATGTCCTGCAGGGAGATACACAGAGAGCAACAAACCACTCTGAGTTCCAGTTGCACTGCTCACCTTGCTTTTACAGACAAATGGATATGCATTAGTGAAAAGGTGTGTGTGTGTGTGTGTGTGTGTGTGTGTGTGTTTGTGTCTGTGTGTGTTTGGGGAAGATGTGAAGGGCTTGACACTTCAACCCATGTTGGTTTCCGCCTATGAAAATTGAAAAACATCAGTTTTTTTCTTCTTCTTTGTATTCATATCAGACTGGTCTGTTTTGAATGAAAAACCTCAAGAACCGAAGACTTTTTTGAATAACACCATTACCTAACATGCCCCTCTTAACGATTTCTTTCATGTTCTTCAAACCCATGAAAGAGTCATGACCCATTCAATAACTAAATATCTCACTCTATGTTCTCCATATAATGGTTTAGCTGCATGTAGGCTACAATCGGTTCATAAACACCCCTTTGGATTAAACATCATCTTCTGGTCTCATATATCATGCAGTCCTTGTTCACGCACCGGTCCATGGAGTCTACCAGCTCGCGGCTTGTTCATTTCTTGATTGAGCACTTTCTGACTCTGAGGTGAGATTTGAGCGGTCCTCTATGACGACCTTGGGTTTTGTCACATTCTGTTGTATTGATGGGACTATAAAACACACCCAATCATTGTCCTTTGTTACATTCACAATATCTGAGTTAACCACTGAATACACAATCAAAACTCTGGTAAAACGTACCCAGGGAGGAATATCTAAATAGCTATCACAATGTCTCTGCCTTTTAGAGAATAGCTCATATAATAGAAGCCATGATGAATCTCCCCACTTGCATCTATCCTCATCTATCCTTCATTTGTACCGTGGGGGCTGCATTGATTTCTAGAAATAGTAATGCTGCAAAAATAATATCAAGCTCACGTCTCACTTGTGATGTTTATCATTTCATATCAATTGGTTGGCTAACTTAAAGGTGCGATGTGTAGTATCTGTCCACCTGCTCCAAAGAAATACGGGGCAGTGTTTCGCCTCTACTACTGGTTCCATACAATCTTAATTTACATTTATTTAAAAAGCCAACTACTAACTGACAGCAGGGCAAGAACACGTAAAATTTAACCTAACTGCTGAACTCTAAAAGACGGTAAAAAAAAAGCCCTGCTGTCTTATAATCATCAATTGCGGCATCGGCGTATAGTTTGTGTAAGCCATCTGTGTGTTTACTGGGCCACCAACCGGGGGCTGTAAGGTCCGTTTACGCTTTGATAGTTGGTTTATCGGATTAAGTCCAAAGTGGTAGAAATGAGAAAACGACACGTGCCTTCTAGTTGTCCCCGCTGGGAGGATAACTGCCTGCAGCTCCGGGAGATGGACACCCAGTCATCTGCTTCAGTAACTTGAATTCATCCAGCGCAAAACCCCAGCGCTGGGAGCCACAGCGTGCTGGGTCTAACCCGTGTAACGGTAGCAACAGAAAGTTTGCTGATCAAGCTGTGAGTCGGGGCAGTCCCCCTGGGATCAGACCCCCCCCCCCCCGGTGCTGGTGTTTGCGCGGTCTGAATTCAAGCTAACTGCTAAATAAGGGTTAGATTCTGAGGTCTTTGCACTGGCTTCCTGTCCAACAAAGAATTGACTTTAAAATCCTGCTGTTGGTTTATAAAGCACTGAATGGTTTAGGGCCAAAATACATCTCTGACCTGCTGCTACCTTATGAACCATCCCGACCCCTTAGGTCGTCTGGGACCGGTCTACTTTCTGTTCCCAGAGTCAGAACTAAACATGGAGAAGCAGCGTTCAGTTTTTCTGCTCCACATATCTGGAACAAAGTCCCAGAAAGCTGCAGTTCTGCTGAGACCCTCAGCTCCTTTAAATCTAGAGTGAAGACTTTTCTGTTTGCTTCCTTTAATTGAACCACATTCAAGGATATTAATCAATCTCCTGCATTTCTGCATTTTACTACTGTATTTTATTTCTTACACTGCTTTTTAATGTTTTAACGACTGTTTTTAATGTTTCAATGAATGTTCTTAATTGTTTTTAAATCTCCTTTTGCCTTATGTTTTGATGCTTTTAATGGTTTTATGTGAAGCACTTTGAATTACCTTGTTGTTGAAATGTGCTATACAAATAAACTTGCCTTGCCTTGGAATTGCTGCACGCTCTACTCCCAGACAGCCTGCTGGCGGCGGGGACGACGAGGCGATGGTGCTGGATTTAATCCAATGAGCAAACTATCAAAACACACACGGACCATGGATGCATTGTATAAAAGGCCTTGGTGCAGCTCCACTTCCTGGACAGAGGGCAGACTGTCGCTGAAGTGACTAACTTTTGCCTTTCGAGGAACAAGTGGTATTGCAAGACAGGACGGGTTGGTGCTAGCTGGTTGGCAGATACCTCTGCAATACACAATACATACGTTGATGTACTAGGAGTATGAAAAACTGTTACTTCTTCACACTCTTTTGATAACATTAGATACTTTTTTTTGAATGTTTTAAAATACAATTAGGGTCAGATCTTACACGTTGCACATTTAAGACAGCATAATTATAATTTCCCAAACCTTTTACTCTCTTGAAAGAGACATGATAGCAGAACTATGGTGCATATAGTGCAGTGAGATATGGACCCATGCTATGAGTAAAAAGCTTTCACATGTATACATGTATGTCTCTTCATTAAACACCTGTACGTCTTCATTAAACACCTGTATGTTATATGTTCAGCCCAAGTGTTTATATGCTACTTATAAATGGTACTAATTCAAAAGAGCCTGCTTTTAATGTCATATACAAATTACATGCCCATTTTGATGTGTTGAATGTTGCATGCTTTGTCGGCGGAAAACTACAGAGTGTGTGATTTGAAAGCAAAAGCTCTGAAACATCAGATACTTTTATGTAACAAGGGTGCATTGCATCCTTTGAGTCACAGCAGTGCATGTATAGTGTATTTCACCGAGCCCCGGCCGGCACCATGTCTGTGCAGCTGACGGAGACAAATGAACAGAGCTACGGCACCCTCTGCAGGAGAGGAGAGGAGAGAGAGAGACAAAGAGAGAGGAGGAGAGAGAGAGAGAGAGAGACCAATTCCACTCCTCTGCTATCATCTACTATACAATGTCGGCAGAAACTCAATTATAAAAAGTGACAAAATATTACTAATAACCCTTCCTCTGACAATATAACAACAGGAAGTGTGGCAGCAGTTGGTCGGTGCTTTGCTCTTTACAGCTGCTATGTATTTATAGCATATGTTGTTTTTTTTTATTATTATTTATTCTGCATGTGTGCTCACACCATTTGCTTTCTCAGTGTGACCTTTATTGAAATATATATTGCATTTTCAAACACACCAGAGGATGCATGAATTAATTATGACAAATGCCGCAATGACATTGATACATTCTGTCGGTGTCGCACAGGCTCGCCAACGCCACTTCACATATGGCCTGTCTGCAGTAGTAAACAGAGACTTCACGCTGATATTGCACACTGTCCCCGTGCAGGTGTCACAAACCGGATCATTTACAGCAATTGTGAGTTATTATGACTGTCCGTCTGTCTGTCTGAGCCTTTGTCTGTGTCAGTCAGACGCTCTCTGTGCCTCTGTCTGTCTCTCTCATCATCCCTTCACCCTCGCCTTGGTGCAACGAAAGGCATAACGTGCCTGTGAACTCAAGGTGGCACATAGTATTCACTTCCAAACTCGGAGTGGATCAAAACCACAGAGGGTGGCGTTGCGCACATACTCTGTAATACTCGTGCAATCAATCACATTTCTTTCTCTCTCTCTCTCTCTGCTCCACACACCCATCATCACTTGTAAGCCAACTATGGCTTTGCATTATCTTTCTCCTTCTATGGCCTCACCATGAAACAGGATTTTGTTTGATCTAAGCACGATGAATAAGATACAGAGTGCACATAGGGGGCTAATAGGATCGTCCGGGAGCACAAGGCGACATGACTTCAAAGTCGCTTGTTCTTTTACTTACAGTACAAGTGGGACCGTTGGGCCCAGGGCATGGGAGGGTAGCCCCAAACCTTGCAGCACAAAGAGAGGCAGTGGTTGGGTAACGGCTTCTCCTTCAAGTGGGACGCTGCCCTATGCAGGGATGACTAACACAGAGGAAAGCAAGAGGAAAAACCAAATGTTTCTTCTTGATTGATACGGGCTTTTGTACTTAGCTAGTTCAGTGACTTCATACTGCGCAGCGTTCGGTCTCATTGGCTCCTTTCAAAGGGTTTCAACAGCAGTGAGCAAACAAACAAATCTTGATTTCTCATGAGGAAAGAAAATGAAGCAGGATGCAACAAACCTTGCTTTGGATAAAAGCAAAAAATGCACCTACGTCTCCAAAGCAATGTGAAGAGACATTTCTTTCTCAAATTGGTTAGAGAAAAAACAGGACACGGGTGCCTTTCATCCAACCACAAACCAAAATAGCAATGATTTGGCTCAAGGACAAGACGCATGCTCTTATAAAAATAAAAAAACGGCAAATGGTAGAGGGTCAAAAGATGTTTAACAATGTTTGTGCTGGCGCTGAATGTTTCTCAATGATCCAGGCTCTGGTCATCTCCTGCATGAGGGCCGCTACAACTCTGTCCTCACAGGAGCCCCTGCATCTGCCAACAGACCTCTGCAGCTGGTCCCAAAATGCTTCTGCCTGTCTGGTGTTCAACCTCCCACACCGCTCCATGTCTCCATTCACTACTCCGCATCCAGTCCAAGACGTTGAGGTAGCGTCCGCATCTTCCTGCGAGCCATGTTCAAAGCCCCATTATCCTCTGCCTCCAGATGAGTGGTCACCCTGTCACTCGAAGGACCCTGTGATCGCTCATCTAGGTCAAGGCTCTTATCCATTTTGACTGAATATAGAGTACAGTATTCATAGCATCTTTTTCTTTTGGGGTACTGTGGCTTCAAGGCAGCATTATACTCAAAGCAAAGCCTAATGCTTGTGCAAAATAGAAACTCAGTTGAATGCATTGAAAGCTATTTTTTTTCTATTGTCTGTATTTTTTCACAGCGTATACCAGTGGGGCTACACCGAGATTAAAAAGGCAGCTGTTACCTTAGGGGAGCCGGAAATGGCAGTGACAAAAACTCAAAGAAGAATGTAAAACAACGGCTCCGGTGAAAGAGAGACTCGGGCAGCTGAGGGAATGGGAGTGTGTGGAAAAGCTGTTTGATCGGTCACAAAGGTGCAGATATCTAACAAGCTCCGCAAGCCAAATCTTAAGATGGCTCACTTTGACAAACATTTTGAGAGATGGGAACAAAGGCTGTGTTCTATTTCCATAATAGTCTAAAGTATACACTAAACACATTAAACAGTAATCCTGTAAGTAATACAATTTCTTAAATATATATTTTTTAATAAATGTGTCACCACTTTCCACAGTTTCCATTAAATTATAGTACAATGGTGTCAATCGGCACTAACTCAAAAAGCAGTAACGTTTATTTTTCATTCTTACATTTTTAAGTGTACTTCATAAGCCTTCTGTGATTGTAAAGGAGACCATTTTTTTTTTTTATGAATAATTATTTTTGCCCTTAAATCTCCTTTCTTTTTAAATAAGTTTACTCTTATTTTATGTTAGATCTTGCACCAATTACAAATAATAGTAAATAGATTTAGACTGCCACTCTACATTTCCAAGACAATTAAATGAGTGTGGCTGCAAGGCTTCCGCTTAGTTCTGTTGACAACAGACCTCCTAGGAAAAGCTCAAGTGTAAATACTAAAATGAATGATGGCTGAATTCTATTTAGCTGCTTCAGTTTCAGGGTCCAGGTAGTGTGCATTCTGGTTCACTGCCACTCTTTCAGGGTTTACTGGGAAACCTGTGCTTTTGACAATTGGGCTATGACAATGTCTGCTGTGACAAAGACCAATACGGACAGGTATGCTTTAGCTTCGTGACTTTCCTCAGAGACAACATGATTCAGAAAATAACAGACATTTTTGTTTTGTTCCGCTAATAATCGTTAAAATGACAAGGACCTGCCCCTGCAATTTTCCACATTATTCTTAGGAAAATTCGATTTTCAAGCAGGGCGTCCAGATGAATACCTGTTTGGCATTTTAATAACAGCTTGTAAAAAAGCACTCACAAGGCGCTGGTTGCCCCCCCCCCCCCCCCCCCCCCCCCCACGATACAGGAGTGGATAGAAATCTATGTAATGGAAAGGATCACTTTTTCCCTTCGCCTTCAGAGAAACAGGTTTATTCAATTCTGGGACAAGTGGGTGAGATACGTAAAACCATTACGAACCCTGTAACGTTGATTTAGCTTAGCAAGCCTCAATGACCTCCATCCCATTCTATCTCAAGTCCCCCCCTGTCTGATGTTTTTCTTTGTTTGTGTGTACACTCTCCCAAATTGTACAAAGTTACCCAATTTTGAAAACTGTGGACACTATATATGCTGGTGCGAATGTATACTTTGCAACCTAAGCTACTGTCCAAAAAAAAATAATTACAAAAAAAACAAATGAGAAAGAAAGAAAAGAAAAGTCTCCATGGCGACGCAAACTGGGTATGTTGAACAGTAGGTTGATTTTTTTTTTTTTAAAGTAAGCTATATGTCTGAAATTGACTGTTGGGTCTAATTTCCCCATTGACCCCAAATAAATGTATATCTGGTCAATATTTAGCTGGGACCAAATGCCCTGAATTAGAATCACCAGCGAAAATGTTACTATTCATATGTTTTTCTGCATAATAGAAATTGCAAAAAAAAAACAGGAACATGCCTTGTGCTGTGCTGCTACTGCTGCATACCTTGGAAGCAGACAATATGATGACATTTGAACCAAACTGTCAAAATGACTTTTGGTGGGTGAAAATCAAACCGTCATTGCTCACCACCACATTCCACCACCCATACAGTTTGTGACACATAGTTCATCCAAAGAGCTATTGTTTAATAGCACGCATCGCATCACTGCACATTATCACCTTACCATCATTTAGGAGAAGAGGCAGCTGACACCCTAAATGCGCCCCATTGTTCCGTCATGCAAATGCATGATAGTCTGTTCTCACAAGATGAAGATGGATTGTTAAACAAGGCAGTAAACATGCCAGCATGCAACGCCGCTTATTGACCCATCTTTCACTACACAGCTGTGACAATCTATGCCAATGAAATCCATCTAATGAACCTGTTTAGCAACCAGGTCAGTTACACAAAGCATCTCCTAAGAACAGGGGGTGATGCTTTGTTTCTTTTCTTTTATACGCTTTATTTATAGAGATGCTTTCCATGAATCAGACAAGTCATTGATATAAGCTATATCATTTCATGGTACAAATATGTACAGAAAGATCAAGAATATTGTAAAGAAACAAGCAACAACCTAAAAAACACACAGCATCCGAAAGAGACAAATCATAAAAGATCACACTTCACAAAAACAACAAAAAACGTGCACCACAGTAGAGAGGGCATAATAGTACAGACATAAGTCTAAAATTGTATCAAAAAAGGATGACCAGAAAGGGACAAGTTTTATGCGAGACTACAACATATGGTAGATGGTCACATGGGGTTCTGTTTGCACAGAACCCCATGCACAGAATATTTTCATGCCCTATATGTGTATAGGGCATGAAAATATTCTCCTAAAGTTAGCTTTAGAGAAATGTAGCGATGTAACCATTTGAACTGCATTATGGTTGTCTTGAGCATACAGAAGAGTAATGGACCATAGAAAGAGCCATGCCACAGGGGATGTCTTTAACCTTTATTCAACCACAGCAGTTTCACTGGTGGCAATGCTGGTTAGGGGTTGTGAGTGGGCAAACGGCAAACTCCGTTGCTCAGAAATTAAGCCAACGGGAAAGGCCAAAAACTACAGTTCCTTAAATGGTCACTTGAGACCGACTCCAACTGAAAGTCGATCCCTGTAGACCCCCATGTTAAAATGTCCACATTTACAGTAGAAGTAAACATTATTACAGCCTGGTACAAAAAAACGGATTTGGTCACTATAGCTGATAACTGTATGGGGGTTTGATTTTTTTTTAAAATAATTCCCCTGTTTAAATTATATCAAGGCTTAAAGTTATATATAATTAAGGCTGGGCGGCTTTGAGTGACAGGTGGGTGTTCCTAGCTGCTAGCTGTCTCCTCTGTTGTATCGACGGGGCCTCAGCTCCACCGAGGATTCACTTCTTTGCCCATTTTTAGATTAGCCGGAAGTTAGGCTTTGTTGTCACTGCCAAGATATCGACACCCACTTTGAGCTTCACAACAGCTCTTCAGAAACCTATGAGAAATGCCATGGAGACCACGTCCATATTTTATGCAGGGGCAAGCACAAAAAAAAAAGATTTTTCTCCCAATTTTTCTGCCAATTAAGGCAGTCCTTGTCCTTGTTGTTGTTCCAAAATAAAAAAGAAGGGGTTTGTATCAAATGTATCAAGTTTGGCTTTACTGATTAAACTGTGTGGCATTTTGGGATATAAATAAACAATGCTTTTGACCCCATTAGCCATAACTGGGCCATAACTATCAGAAGTAAAACACTTCCCCAGGCTTGAAGAAGTTGAATACTTGAATAAGAAACACTTCAAGCAACAGCATGAATAAATCTGACCACTCAATCAGAATTGAGCACTTTTGTTATCAATAGAGTTTTGCATTATATGAAACGTGTCTGTTGGTATTTCTATTAAACTCTGGTACCTCCTGCTATTTAACAAAAGTTGGTCAATATGCAGTCTTTTTTAGAAAGATAGTGATAGACAACCAGAAAACAAGCCTGCAAATTCATATTCGATGCTATGTCAGTGAAGCATCCTTCAATTCAATCCACACCAACTCCACAATAACAGCGCAGCAGTCCTGAGAAGCAACTGTTCTGTTAGCAGAGGAACGCAGCACGACAAACTTAGATCAGTCTTTATCGGGTTGGCCAGAAGAATGTTTGAAAATGTGCTCAAGAAAAACAGCTTTCAGGTAGGCTTCTCATTTATTTTTCCCCGCCCACCATAGATCTAAATGGCTATCTTGAACTCAGAAAGCTCATTATGAAACTGGGGGCCTTAACATTTTTAGACAGCTGGAGAATTGTGTGATTTGACCAGCTGTCTACAGAGATAACACAACACTAAGCACGCAAGATAAAAGAAAATGGACTTGGGAGTGTAAAAGAAACGAGGGGATCAAGTAGTGTAGCCCAGCACTTACGCACCTCTTGGAATCGGTGAGGATTGCTACATTTGATAAGAGAAGTGGGTCTGTTCCGTGAGACGAATGAGCGACGGACTGTAACAACACTGCCAGTATGGATGGCCCCATGCATGCAGGTTGTGCGGCTCCTTACATCCTTCCTCGTCCTCGTACAAAGACTCATGTTTCTGGTCTCTTGGCGAATGTAAGGTAAATACCTGACTCTTTAGCTGCGATACTCCCCTATGTTCACCAGCTAGTCTCTAATTGTTTCTGTGTGCCGTTTGGTGTTGAGGTGTCGGCTGCAAAGCTGCCTGCTGCAGCCGAAACAGCGCTCTGAGAACGGTGAGAGTGACTAGTAATGTTGTAGGCCTGACAATAATGAGCTGAAACTCATTATGAAGCGCTGTAAAGCCGAGAGCAGCAGCAGCAGATTCAGCTGATAAATCTCTGTACTGTAGGTTAATCACTACGAGTGTGTTCTTCACATCATCATTATCAGTGTTGGGTATTATAACATTACAACATTACTGCCATTGAAAAGTAATTTGTTACGTTACAGGGAATTGCAACGGCTGCGGACCGTGTGATGTCTCTAGCCACTGTAGGTTCTTACCATTTGTGGCTGGCACTCACTGCGCTTCCAAGGAAGGGCAGGGGTGACCTCCTGGGAACCCCAAACGCCACAGAAGGGCTCATCTCAAAGATGTAAACGCTATAAACGTCTGGATGAGGAAATATCACAGCTCTGCCACCATCTGCAGCTTGCTCACCCTCAGGCTGAAAGCTGAGACGAAGCATAACAAAAGGTAGCTGAATACCCAATTACTACAATTGCAAACTAACTCAACAACAATTCTACCTCCAGAGTTGTACGGCTTAAAGCGATCCATATTTCCGTCTTGAGAGAATTCAGAGAAGTTCCCCCACTTGTGCATGCACCACCTCATTCAAAGTGCTATGCAATGACCCGCAAGGTTAGCATGACCACCTTTGTGTTATCTGCAGGTGCACTCACCACAGCACTCTTTTTAACCACCCACTGAATACACAAATAGGCACCTCGCCAGACATGGAAGGCACATCAACTGGTCCTTTTGTTCTTTCTCTGCTCAGGAGACCTGGGCATCAAAGTTGGTCTCCCTGCAAAGTTCACATTTGCATTTTGCATAGCAGGGGCCACTGCTTTCCTTCCACTGCTACTGGGAGGGTGGAGGGGAGGCAGAGAGAAATGTTTGTGCACAACAGCTGGGGCTGTCTGGTAAGTACATTGTCTTCCAAATAAAAATAGGAAACGTCTTTTAGTTTAAAAACCTACAATACTAAAAGACATAATTTCTTTCAGTTTGAATGTAGTCATCTGCAACAATAATAGGCTACATGTTCGATTTTGAGACTGTAAAACTGTGCTTTTATCTATACTTTCAGATGAGGTTGGCATTTGTGGTTTAGAGTGAAATATCTTGGCTATTGGATGGATATTCAAGGTTTCCAGAGGACTAATTCGAACAACTTTGATGATCCTCTGACTTTCCTTCAAGCGCCACGCTGATGTTAGCATTCATGAGTGTAAGAGTATTGGTTTGTTGTTTGGTTCCTTAAACAACAACAGAATACATTGGTACATTTTCCTAGAACCCTCACCGTTTTGTGGTGACAGAGCTTTTAAAGATTGTTTACCCTCATCTTGGTGTGAGCTACTGGATTATTTTATAAGCACGCAAGATTTACAGACGGATTAAGGACTATTTAAACACTAAATTGTCCTGTTGCTGAACAACACTGCTAATTCATTCGTTGCTGCAATTTGCTGTTTGTTTTAAGTCTGTTATATGTGCTTTTATGTGTGAAACTTTTATGCTGCCATCTACGCCAAAAACGTCTTCTTCAAAGTACCGCTGTGTACAGCCTCACGTAGCCGCATGGCTGTAGACTCTTAGTCCTCTGTAAACTAACCATGCATAACAACTGTGTTACTGCTAGCTCGTAAAAACCTTTACTGACTCGCATCTAAATTGTGCATTGCAGCAACAGCAGAAGATGATGGAGCACGCTTGCTGAGTTGTTTTTACCTCATTGGTGTTGCCCTGCAGTAAAAATGTCATTACCAACCCAGTAATATGAACACATGAACGTCAGCGTTACTGAAACACAGAACTAGCCTGAAAACCCGATCAACATTTCTCATTAGCAGAGAATGAGAGACGAGAGAGAGTAAATGCATGTTTCATGTCACTATGGAAACTCCACCAAGCAGTCGGATATGATAATGAATAATTACTGAAAAACATAACAGATTCCAGCCTCAGTGCAATACTGAGAAAGTCTGGAGATTAGAAAAATTGGGTGCAGACGATTTGCAAAAAAAAAAAAAAAAAAAAAGGATAAAAATGTGCAGGTTTAGCGAGTGAGCCAAGAATCTGCCACTCCTTTGTGTTCTTTCATACCACATTGGGCACCTTATTCCCAGCGCCCCGGCAGATGAAATACTGAGTGAAACATTGCACGACTCCAGTGCGACAGGTGGCTCATTATCCACATCATCAACAAAGAGGGAGAGAGGAAAAAAGGACCACCAATGTTTTTTGACATGAAGCAACACCTCATCCTCCTCGGAGGGTTTCTCGTACAGTAGGTAATTAGCTGCAAGGGCAGTGTAAGGAAATCTTAATGATGCATCTGTCTTTTCTTCTTTGGCATTTTCTCCCCATTTTCAAGCGCCTTCTCAGAGCAGACCCTGACTTTACACCTTCAAAAGTGAAAAAAAGAGGGTTGGAAAGGTTGCAAAATTCATCCTCGGAGCTTTGCAGACACTGTAAGATAAGTCGCTAAAATGTCACCATCCAAAGCACTTCCTACTGGTGAACACATGGTATCTTTATTAAGTGGGAGAAAACAAACGAGGATGAATTGCTTAAGAGAGATGTGAAACTGTTGGGAATATTTGTGTTTCATTATGATTCATGATTAATGAGTGTTGATCTCCATGTAAATTGGGAGGTACGTTAATGAGGGGAGTAGGGTTTGTTAAAGGGAACGTTTTCATCTCTGCGATTTGAGTTAACCTAAATTCAGCCTGGTGCTTGATGAGCACAGTAGTTAAGAGTTGCCAACGGGGAGTGTTTGATCTATGCAGCACAGGGGGTTTATGGTAAGGAGCGGGGGACGTAGTCTCATGGGTGCTTTGACATCTAAAGATTGTGCTCAGCAAAACACAAGAAATGTCGAACTGTAAGATTTTGGATATTTGAATCACATTACAGTCTAATAATAAATAACCCCATCATTTTATAAAATGCCTTTAAATGACTGAGTAGCATGCAGTTATTAGGCATCACTGTGCTTTTATAAATGAGGTCAACTTCAGGACAAATTAAAATGGCCGCTCCGCAGAATAAGGTTCATGTCATCCTGTTGGGAATAATTAGACAATTTGTGTAATGCAGTTATTTGCTTCCCTGCTGAGAGTGAGATGAGACGATTGATACCACTCATCAGCGAACACGTCCCTAAAGTGGGGATGTGCTGATATTATATTTCCCTGAATTATAAATGGAATTTAAATGGTTTTGATACAAACCATACTCACTTAGCAAGGAAAGGTATGTTGCATGTTTGTTAGACTTTGCAAAAGAATTTGTCGAATAAACTTAAAACACCATGAACAAGTATACGTTTGACAATTGACTGGAAATCATGGAAAGCAGCATTGTGTCTCTGGCTCTTTTTTATGCGTTATTTTTGTGCGTTAAGGGCTGAAGCGTGAAGGAGAACATAATATGCACAATCTTATGGCAGTGAGTGTCCTCTCTGTCGGCCATGTACCCCCCACGTTTACGTCACCCCTTAGTACCCATAAAATAGCGATGCTTCTGTAGGTGGATTAGGTAATGTTAGCATAGCAAGCCATTGGCAAGGTAGGTGGAGCGAGAAAGACAAGAAGCTTTGTGGTGTGACAGTGCTGTGGTCACTCTGTCTCTGTTTGTGGCCAATAATCAAAAATGCCAATGAAGATGTGATCACGGAGCCCTCTGGGGATGAAATTGGTAGCCGGTACCAGTATTCCAACACACCTCTATTCCGAAGGTTACAACATTTTCTTAAATTTACAAAAAAACACATTATGTCAGCTACATTTTGAAGAATCTGTGAGTGCAGATTGTGGTTCTACTGAGGAAATCTGGTTCTTACACTGTTACAAATTAGGTAGATCCAAAATGTCACTATCAGCGCAGACTTGCTTGTTATTGACGCTGCTGAAAATGTAGCAGTATAACTTGACCCAACAGTGCAATGCACTAGTATGTCTAACTGTTGAATATATTGTAGATACCAGGTAGCATTTGCAGTAACATTTAGGCACTGACATTTTAGCTGAAACAGCTTGTAATGAGTGACCAATTACTGGTTCAGACGTCTGCAGAGTAAGTTATTGATTAACACATAGATGGTAATGGAAAGTAAAAGTTGTGAGGACCAAACCGTTGTCTATTTATTTACAGGATAGTGTCTTTAAACATGAAGTCTTGCTGCCTGTCCTTATTCCTATTCTTGTTCCAGTCATTGGAAATCACATGTGTGAAGGAAAGCATCAAGTTTTTACAGTTTCGATTGGGCATCATCATCACACAAAGCCAAGTGAGAAAGACATTTAACACCCAGCTGATGAGTGAAGCCACAAGAGAACTCTCATGTGGGACAATAACGCTTGCTTGTGCAACAGGCTGTACATAATAGCATTCTTTAAACAACGTGCCCGTTTGGATCATGGTTAAATGGATATTTTCACCTCGGGCAATGCTAACCATACATCTAGACTTCAGCACATATTTATTTTTGCCGTATGGAACATGACAAGCTCCTTCACCTGTGTCAACAGTAATATTGACATAATGCGTACAGTGTAGAGGCAGGGCTGATTAAGACGTTGCTCTCACTTCACTGCTAAATTTCTCATTACGCAGCGAGCCAGACTTCTCGAGCAGCACTGATGGAGGATGAGTTGAGCTCGGGGACACTGCCGGCCAATTTCCCTCATTACCCTAAATCCTCCAGCACTCTCAGAGAGAGATGATGTCCATTTTAATAACAAGTTGTGAGACAATTTTCGAGAGGAGATAAAAGCAGCACATATAATGAATGACAGTGGTGGGGAGCAGTGTAGTCTGACCTTCTGAAGGCTGAGTACTGCTCGTACTGTGAACAACTAGGGACAATCAGTTAGTTACGCAATTTAAGTAAAAAATTAGGTGCAAAAAAAAGGAATTCAGGTACATACATAAAATACATACTCATATGACCATACTGATGAAGAAGTTATTTGAATAGAATGTTATGCCATCCTTAGCTTCTGATTAGTGCAAATTTGTGTGAACACAAAAGTTGCGGCAAAGCTGAATGTCTGTATCGTCATTTTTACAGCAAAATATGAAATCCATCCAGGATAAGGCTGCAATCATTGGAATACACCCTTTTCTTACACCCAAGTTGCAGACTACAGTGCTACACTGACATCAGACAACAATCCCTAGCTGTCTCATTATTTCCTTTGGATGCAGCTCCCGTTTCGCCAATCTCATTAAATGATGCCCTGTTGTGCTGATTGTCCGTCGCTCTCTACTGTGAAACTGTGTCAACTACAAAACTGCACTCAGTAGAGTGCAGATCTCCACCAGGTGTGTCTGCAACGACCACTGCTGTAATGTTTGATAGAATTAATAGAAACCACGATTGCCCCCCACCCCCACCCCACCCCTCTAGACCGCATGTGAATCAGACGCATTTTTCACTTGCACGTCTCACGCAACAGATACTCTCAACTCTCATTTGAATCTATTCAGCTGTCTGCATCGGCTCTGTTCACTGCAAAGCTTCATAATGACTGCTGTGTGTCGTTAGCTGTTAGCTCGGTTGGCTGTATTAGCCCCGTTAGCAGTCTGTGTGCAGCAGAGTCCTGTTTGGCTAACAGCTAAGCTACCTAGCTCTTAGCGCAATTACACAAGCGAATACATAATCTCCTGGTAGACATATTAATGCCCATACAAATGTTCCATTGTCCCTTATGTAACTGTAAAGCTTTGTGGGAAACTCAAACCAATCCCTGTTTTTAGATTCAAGCTCTTTAACCCCCCCCCCCCCACCGACCAAAACAAATAACCAAAGGACTATGTTAAAAATTACAGAATGCACTTTATTTCTCTGTCTGCATAGCAACATCTTTAAGACTAATAATGGAACCCTTATCATTATCCTAACTGTTTTAGAAAATATGCCTTCTATTTTGAATCCACATACAAAGAGTAGTGTTTGTTAAACATAAAGAAGAACAAGAAATGCGTTATTAGTCACTAAAAAGGAGAGTAAAATCCAAAGGGACTGACACAGAATGACAAATTTTCCGTTCAAGCACCATTATGAAACATTACACCCTGTCTTGACTAATAAATACAAAGGCAGCGTGATTCTGTTTTTGCTTCAGTAATTAAAGTTATTGTTGTTACATTTCCAGTTTCGGAGTAGTGACTAGACGCGGCGAGATCTGTGATTTACTGTGAACCCGTTCTCAACTGTCAGTCAACTTTCTCTCCCACAGTTGCTGCTAACAAAGAGGCACTACCCACACAGCTTGAACTAATAATGATCTTTTCTGTTTGTGAATTTGCATGCCACACAGTAAAAACAACAAAAAAATATTATCAAGAATCATATTCAGCTGCATTTTCTTGACAGCTAGAAAAATGTATCAATCCGGCTTCAATAAAATACAAAGAAAGCAACTGTTTCTTTGCATATGAGTGAAATATTTCTGTGCCGCCGCCACACTGTAAGCAGCGCGCTCTCATCTGACGGAAGGCAACGCACTAGAAATCAGCTGACTTCTTCTCCCACTTCTGTCACAGAAATAACAGCTATATTTAATACTGCTACATAATAACATTTGTTTTCCTGACATTCCAGTCATTACAGCGAGCTGGGGACCACTCTTTGCCGGGCCAGTAACGACCAGGATGCATCACGAAATGACATTACAGTCATATTGATGCCAGCCATTACCCGCTAATCCAGGCTTTACTCGTGTGCACTTGTTGTGGCCTCCGAAGAGCCGAGGGCCGGGGGGGGGGAGGCAATAAAGACCACTCGCAAAGATCTATGCCCACAATTTCAATAATTCTATATTCAGCCATTTTAGGCGCTCAAGGCTAAAACTTAATTTTTGTCTAAAGACTGTAAACAAATTTCCCTTGAGCCCCAAAATTAAAAAAACTCGGGCATGTTTTGACAGTAAGTGCTGCCATTATTGATCGTGCATTTCTGAAATATTTGTCCTCTTATCTGAATAAAAAGGAATTTAGGTTGTGTCGACCAGACTCCCAAAGCTTGAGGTGTGTTCTCTACAAGATTTTGATACTGTGCATGCCAACGTAATTTGTCACAAATGCCCCAAAAAAATATCATATGAACGTTTTCAAAGTGAAATACAAAATGGGACAAATTTGGGGCTACTATTAATCGTTATTAAACTGATTAATCGATTATTTGTTGGGTCTATAAAACATCAGAAAATAATGAAAAATGTCCATCGAAAATGACATCATCAAACCCGAGGTAAGGTGACATCGTCAAATAGTTTTTTTGTTTGTTTTTTGCCAAACGATCCAAACCAAAGATTTTCAGTTTATTATGATGTAAGACATGGACAACTTGTTTCAGCTTGAGACAAATAATCACAGTTTTGTTCAAGATGTCCTACTTAAAGATCGGAACCACTTGTACTTGCAATGAATACGGTTTGGATTTTTCCCTCTGAGGGACAGTGTTTTGTAAATGTTAAGCCTTCCCACCAGCTAATCTACAGTTTCTATCTATATGTCAACTGTTTAGTTAAAGGTCCATTAAATATGTACTATGTCCGCTTGCAAAATTTGTATGCGTGTGTATGTGGTTTATCCACTAAAATCTATACATTTTCATACTGACCCCTTCCTCATATCTTTGTCCCCGTAAAGTTTAAACAGAGACGAGTAGTTGCATTTATTTATCGTTCCATAAATGTTTATAGTTCATTTCATTTCAGCAGTGCATTTTCATTATCTTTCCCTGCTGAATGCCATTAGCGTTGATGCTGTCGTGGTCTAATTCCCCACGGGGATCCAATTAAGTTTCTTCTTATCTGTCGTTTCACACCTCATCTAATTTGTTAAACCCATGCGTCACCTGCAGCAGCTACCCTGTGAGACATGCGACATGATGTAACCAGAATACAACAGAACTGTTGGGCTTCTCTAAACCTGATTCTGGCAATAAACTGGATTCATTGATTTGATTTAATGCTTTAATTGTGCCTTTGCACAGGTATACCACCTGCAAGTGTGAGTCACACCAAGGGCAAAGAATTTCATGTGGAGCCATCTTGCCCCCCCCCCCCCCCCAAAGATCTATTGTTTCAGACAGCACAAAGAACTTTGAGGGTTTGTGATTAATCACCGTGGCAACACTATCAGCGGTCGCATTACTTCCTCGGTCAGCTGGGAGGCATCATCACGCAAAGCTTCGAGAGGATGGAAAAGGTTTGCGGGATTGGGGTTGAAGAAAATTAAGTCTCCAGACAGTGGTCTGCAATGCATTATGGGAGTCCCGGTCACCACGCAATGCGAGACAAGGCATTAATCAAACAGATGCCAGAGACCTCTCTCTGTTGCCACGTACTCCCAGCTTCCCCCGCCAGTGATTGATTGGTATTCATTTGCCATCGATTTGAGCTTTTTCTCCTGGAATCTCTCGTCTCCAATCATATCACGGCCTCAAAGGAGATCGTTATTGTGAGCCGGGGACACGAATCACGAGAGTGTAACAACTTTGGCTAAGGAGAGGGCTGAGTGTGACAGCATTAGCTCAAAAGGCTAATTCAAGCCCTCATTAATCATTTACTTGTGCACTTCAAACCTTATGTAATAATACAGTGACGAAATCGGGCATTGTTTCCTCTCTGTGGAACCATCAACATGTGGCTGCATTAGTGATATTGTTCGCAAAGAAAAAAATTGCAAACACGCCTCGTACTGCACCAAGTTGTTCTGCTTTCTGAATAGAAATTCCAGCCCTGTCCACCATCAGACTGACCTCATTTTGTTATGGTTACTTAATGTATCGGATTAATTCAACTATACTTGCGCTCCATACTTTTCATGAAGGTCACATGACGCACAATGGCTCAGAAACACCTCTCTCCGTACTCAGTCATTACAAAATAAACAGCTGGGAGGCATTGGATTAAATGGGGCGCCATCTTGGATATCAGCATCCAGTTCTCTTAATACGCCTATGGCCAACTGATGCTTGAATTATCTAATTGTGCAAAATGTAGCCAGGCACTGTCATCGCTTTATAGTCACAAAGAGGAGTAAGTTACTCCATTATGTAAGATATGTCACGTTGAGACGTTATCACAACTGCTGATGATGTATGCATTGATATGCATTGATACATAATGCATTTGTTATGTCATTGTAAATGAATTGAAATAGTGGTTGTCCTGAAAACCATTCATGTCCTATCGCCTGCCTCCCTAATGCATTTTGATGAGCATTTCCTCACTTGTTCTTTTCTTTCGTCATCACATGTCTATCTGTTTTGTATTTCATGATCTTTATTTTGTTTCTGCCCGAACACATTTTGCTAACCTGAATATTGATAGCCTTTCCAGCGACAGAGCTCTCTTGTTTGGATTTTTTATTCCTCCATGAATTAGCTTCATTCAATTTAATTAAATTCTCTCCCAAGTCATGTGAGCCATGCGGGAATCACAGAATTACAGGATGAAATGTTCAAACTTGACATACACATACAGTGCAGACATTTAAACAGAAAGAAAACCTGTTTTAGTCTCCGTTTGCTTCCACGTCACCTTTTAATTTAGACTACAGCTGGGCTTGGATGTCTCAAATCTCTAATCACGTTAAATACACAGATTAATTTAATTTTAGGTGAAACATCAGCCAAAAGGTAAAAAAAAGGAGATTGTGTGTGACTAAAGCCTGTTTGATGTACGTATAGGAGTTTCTCCTGCACGTCTGTGTAATCATCATGATGCTTGGGCACTTTGGGGAAATTTCAATATTAGTTCCACATCTGTCACTGTTTTGGTTCCAGTTACTGAAATAGGCTGGTGAAAAGTATTTTCTCTGAATACTTTATCATGACAAATATGAGCGGTACATATTAGCACAGCACATTCATGTTAGTGGTGAAAAGGTTTTTTAATCTAATTTTTCTTCTTGTGGCTGCCTCTTTTGAATAAATTGAAAGAAAAATAGAGAAAAAAGTACCGATGCATTCAGAATATGTCCTTGACTGTAAATAATTATGTTGTTAAAAACCATAACAGCGCTACTTAACAATTTTAAATCAAACTTTTGCCTGGCCAATTACATTTTCACAAATCATCTGAAAATATACCAAGAGACTTCTGAGCAGTTTAAATGACTGATGAACAATGAGGTGTTTAAAAGTCGACATTTCTTCCAGAGTTTGTTTAAAGTCCACACTGCGCAGTGCTCCTCACTAGATTGAAACCGTTTCTTTGCCGTTAACCACGTAGCCCAAGCATCAGACTTAACACACAAACACTTGGAGAGCTCGTGAAATGCAAAAGAAAAATTGCTGCAGAAACACACAAAATATTGAGGAGACATTTATGAAGTGTTATTAGTGACTACAGCAAATGTTTTGCTTGTCCTCCTGACCCAGCAGTTATTCACAGTAGTGACACTGTGGCAGGCTCTAATAGATGTGACTAATAGATATAATGTTTTTTGATGAGAAAGTAATACTGCCGGCGTTGCCTCGAGCTGCTTTGTTTACAGGAGAGCACGGCCAGGCTCGATTCAAGAAGGGCTTAACAAGTATTTATTTTTGTCTCATTCCCGGATTTTTATAGCACTCTTTCATTTTCAGATAAGATCACAGCTTCAAGAAAGCTCCACTCCCGAGGCAGCGTTTGGCACTGGTCTCACCCCGCCAATCTTTACAGTTATTTGCTCAACGTGGCCTCTGTCTGTCATCTGATTATCATTTTTATTTAGAACCCCCCTCCAACTCCATTATGGCGGCGGCGATTGTCGCCGCCACACCTGGAGTGGAATCAGTCAAACACTCGAGGGGCATGAATTAACCATTGCGGCAGCACACAGAGTTAGCTGTGAGGCAAGCGCCGGCTACCGTGTGCTTTGAGTGAACGGCTGCATAGTAGTACAGAGAGACGTATCACAGACTCATGTCCGTATTTTCAAAGAGCGCATGATAATTGTTTTTCAAACACCGTGAAATGATCGCACGCTGCTCCATGCTGACACCTCGCCCTCCGTGATGAATGTGCAGAGGCTTCAAGGAGCATTTTCACATTAGAACAGCACTGTGGGAAACATTTCTCATCAGTATATTATTAAAAGTATTTTAGTATTTACATTTTCTGCTACTTTAAACATCGCAGAGGGAAATATTGTACTATAAAATCAGAGGCCTCGTTATAGATTACTCCATACCCTACAGCTTATAAAACTATAGCAGCACTTTGACCAAGCTGCAACATTTAAAGACTGCCATTTACACATTTAGAGGGATAGTTTGAAGAATTTTAGGTGGGGCTGTGTGAGGTACTTATCCATAGTCAGTGTATCAACTGGGCAACACGTCCCCAGTTTGGAGAAACAGAAAGAAGAACCAGCTTGAAAGGAAGGCAATGTACTGCTGTAGACGGGGGAAGCAGCTAAATCCATTTTAGAAACTTTAAAAAATCAATATCAGTTTAAGTGTACACGATATTTAGAATATGTTCACAAATTGATGTTGCTGTCAGACATCCCTCTAACGACGGGGAAGTTAAACTTATCTATGCTCTCTTCAGAGCCACCGGACTCAAGTGCTGTGATGACAAATACAGTAATCATAAGTTTCACTTTCAGTTCAGTTCAGTATATCGTACACTTAAACTTTTTTAATTGGCTATTTTTTTGAAGGTGACTAAAATACATGTTGCTCCCGTCCACAGCAGTACATCGCTTTGCTCCTCTGCTGGCACTCTTGTCTGGAGGCGTGCCGACCGCCGTTCATTGTAGGTAAAACACTGACTATAGATAAGTATCTTATACAACCCAACTTCAAAATACCCAAACAACCTATGACAATATGAAAATGCCTTTAGTTTTGATACCCTTCCTGCTCAGCATCAAACAGCAGACGGACAAAGTTAGCAACAACCTAGCAGTGGTGGGCCGTCAGGGCCTGCAAAGCCTTCTCTGCTGGCCTAAACAGAATCACAAAGTTATATCTATTTTATAATTTAATAATTTTTCTTAAATACACTACATGTATTATAATTTATAAAAATATTTTCCCCATTATCTTATTTTCTCATTGCACAGCTACTGTCTTCCTCAGTTGCTCTGCTTCCAGTGCAGCTTGTTTTAAGTAGAGCTTTTATCCAATCAGATTTCACCTCTGTGTCTCTAGGTAAGAAGAGAGGCCCGAGGCCTGCAGACTCACAAGTGAATCCCTTTGCAGTTTAAGTGAATGGGGACGATATTGTTGATTGTCATAGTGTTCAACAAATCAGATCTTTAGTTTGACATGTTGGGCGTATTCTTTGATGTGCCAGAGCCTGCTAGCTGGCCTAGCCATACATGATTGGTCAGTGGGCTAGCATGACATGTTGGGCGGTGACAATCCCAATACCTGCTGCCTCTGCCGAGCGGACATTTTCAGCCCTCAAACGCATTAAAACGTATTCAAGAAATACAACTGGGGAGGCTCGACTGTCTTCACTGGCGTCCATGAATCGAGAAGGACTTCTTACTGGAACTAAAACGCACGGATGTACTGAACAACCGTGAGATTAAACTCTTTATTAACAAAGAAAGAAGGATGGACTTTAAATAGTGAACAGCAGCTCTGGTAAGTTAAATGCGTTTGTTTTTACATCTGCAGTAGCTTTAATATGCTTGTTTATATATTATTATTTGTACAACTTGTTTTTATGAATATTTCTGTTTGGTTTTATATGTGATAGGAACTATTGTTACGTCCAATGTTGCTCGGGGGACATATTTAGCCGGTGCCAGTGTTGCCAACTTGGCGACTTTCTCGCAAAATCTGGCGACTTTCCGAACCCTCGTGGCGACTTTTTTTTGTCAATAGCTACTAGTGACAAATCTAGTGACTTGTTCTGGTGTTATTGGAGAATTTTCTGGTGTTTTGACGTTAAAGCACGTACGTTCTGCACTGTCGTGAACGAGCAGCGGGTGCTGCCGTGAGCCCCTCCGCCGCCGCCCACAGAACCCTCGCGCAGTAGTCCCAGCTGCAGTCAGAGCAGAGAGGAGGCGCACTCTCTGCGTATTCTCTGCAGTTAGTGTATTTATAGGTGTTGGCTTCATTTTTACACGAAACAAATAATGGCCGTAGCTGTGTTTCAGCTGCAGGACAGCAGTGAAGGCCCAGGTATAAAATGCACGGCCCGCCACTGCAACCTAGTAAACATAGTGGAGCAATTAGCAACTATAGAGACAAATATTTCCCTCAGGAGTTCTTGGAGACATACAGAGCTAAAAGAAGAGAAAGAATTGGACTTCATCAAGTAGACAGGAACAAAAGTAGAATTCAAATGTATGCTAATATTGCCCTGTATCTCCTGGATGTGCAAATAGATAACTGCTCCATCTTAGACCCGTCTGCAACGCGATGCATAGCGCAGCGTGACTGTCATTGCATGTTTCAGACCGACACAGTTGTCATTTATATGCCCAGCGCAGACATTGTGTATGTACCTGGACCCATCTGTGTGTCCATGGGCGCATTGGTGGCACATTACTATCTTGAGACAGTTTTTGTGTATTCATTGTGTTCAAACCATGGTATTTCTGCACAGTTGCAGATAAAGACCGGGCTACACTATTATTTTTAGTATTATACTATTTGCTGAATTCTAAAGTGTTCATACTGTAGACTATATTAATGTTGTGTTT
Source organism: Leptoclinus maculatus (assembly GCA_032191485.1). NCBI lineage: Eukaryota > Metazoa > Chordata > Actinopteri > Perciformes > Stichaeidae > Leptoclinus > Leptoclinus maculatus. Next base: position 244,496 of record JAVDOI010000093.1, on the reverse strand, counting down.
ACAGCTTGTTTAAGTGGCCAAAAAAAAATCAATTATTGAAGCTTTAACTTTTTAATGTTGCATTAATAAATTGTTGATTTTTGTACACTCTGTACAAATTGTCAAGAATAGCCCTTATTAATTTTAAATGCTTTTTCTTTCAAGACTTTCTACAATGTTCCGGAGAGTTCCGGTTTAATGAGGAAACCAAGTTGTTTTTAGAGGTGTTTTCAAAAGACAGAAGAGAAAGAGAAAGTTCCTTTGTTCAAGAGTTTGACCAAAAAACAAGACCAGGCTGGAAGATGATGAGTCTTTTTCTGTTTCCCCCTCTAATTCTTTTTTTTCTGTGTGTGTCTCTCTCTTCCAAGGCATCAGACACATATCAGTGCTGGCAAAAAAAAAAAGCATTCCATGTTGTTAGCCCGGGCTAATCTGTTTCCCTGTAATTTAATACTTTCATAGACGATAAAATATAGCCAAGACAGGACATGCAAAGTGCGTTACACGGGCCCTGGACGGCGGTTTGTTGCCTAATGGAGCCATTAACCTCACACTACCAAATTTGATACGGGCGAAAATAATGGCGTCATTAGAGGGAAGAATCGCAGCCCTGTAAGGGAGAATTTCAATGAGCATGTGTTGGTGGTGCACGTAATCTGACCACCCAAGAGAACAAAGCCCACAGTAACAAAAAACAAATCTTAGTTTGTCTTAATAACGGAAAATAAATGAACACGCTGCTGTTCACAATGTTAAGAAGAAGCAGCTGCTTCGAATAACGATCCATGTTTTATTGAGGGGATTAATCCCATCCTTCAGAATGATTCATCCTTTCTGTTGTGTTAAAAAAGTCATAAGTATTATTATTATTAGGTTTATTACAGGGTTATCTGCAGAGGAAATGCTGTCAGGTTGTGCGGTCGCAATGCTCATTATAGACACAGCCACATAACTGCTGTATGCTGTGGTTCGAAGAGCAATAACTGATAACATCAACATTTTCCAGCGGCTCCTCTCTCCATGCATGGCTGATCAGTCAACTCATTATAATTAAGAGGTGTTAATTAGCAGGAGACAGAGCCGGCCTTCGCATTCCAATGACAGCTCGCCCAAGAAAAAAAACAAAGAAAAAACGCGTTAACACCCGAGTCCCAGCTCGGCTCAACCAGCCAGAGGTGGCGAGGCGACAGTGCGCCGCCACTTCCCCCTCCCTCCCTCCCTCCTCCGCCTTCCCTCCATCCCTCGCATAGGTCGAGAGTTTCTCAAGTAAATTACAGTGAGCGACTTTTGTTTGCATGTCCCGGCTCGTTCCTCCGGTTCTCCGAGGTTCCCACCTCGGTCTAATACACAATTCATCAAATTATTGAAAGCCATTAGTGTCAAGATCGGGGAACTTGCAAATTCTTTGCGGCGTCTCGCTTAGCATATAAAGCGGAGTGCGCCGGGCTCCTGTGCCCGACTAAATATCGATGACAGCCCTTGTTACAGCTGATGGATGAGCTTCATAATTAGACGGTGCCACTGCTTTCGACTTTTAATAAGGGTTGTGAATCAACGTCCTTTCCCCTCTCGCGCTGCCGATTTTTGCCACAACAGAGGGGGCGACCGGCACACGATGGAGGTATGAATAAACATCACGGTGGTCTGATAAACAAAAGCTCTCAAGTGACTGTCTCACGGCGCTCTTTCCCTGCACTTTGTCAAAATAATAATTACGAGAGCTCATCTTTATTAAATAACCTCTAATGATAATAATGGGGAATTAGTGATTTGGACATTAAAGAATTAAAAAGATTCTGCTAATGCGAGTGGCTGACACGAGGGCTAAATGAAGTACCAAGTTCATAGAGAGGAGAAATCAGAAAAACCTCATTTACAAATCCCACTGATATTTTGAATAATACAAATGACTAAAGATCCATCGTACTCAGCTGCAATAATATTGTTGTTTATTTCATATTTCTGCTTTTAGCTGTAATTATGGAACACCATTTCCCATAAGCCCGCAGACCAGAGGTAGGCAAACAGTGGCCCCCTTTGACAAAAATATGCTATCCCTCTGATGAAAGCTCAAGATTTCAGTTTAATGGAAATCAAAACTTTCTTTTTTTCTTCCCAAAACACTGATGACTCGAATGAGAGGTTCTATTGATTTGCAGAAGCTTGTGGAAGAGAGGCTAGACAGGAAGTAATGTCATAACTTCAGCTCCGCAGTCAGCATTTTAAGTCAACAGTTTAATTTTGATTTCCAGTTTGTTGGCGTTCTCTTCATTATGTAAGAAATGTACCAGTGAACATCTCTATCTACCATTCAGTGCACTTAAACTGACATAATTTGCCATGTTTGATTTAATTTCCGAATAAAACGATCACTCCTCAAAATGCTGAGAATCCTCTTCCCTCTGTGTATGTCCTCCTTTTCTAGTCACAGTGGTGTTTGAGGACTCAGCTGTCAGTTTGTCGACTCATGGAGCTCCGTCCTCTGCTCTGCACATGAAACACGTCTCAGTTCCTGCACCTAGATCTGACGACAAACTGCAAGAGCGCTCATCTTGTCTTGTTTTCAATCCTTTTTAAGTCTTTTTTGAAGCACCACAATTTGTTAGTCCCACAGCACCGATTCGGTTTTACTCTGCTCAGCATCTCGTCTCGTATTTGTTGTCGTCTCTCAACCTCCACTTCCTTGTCTTCCTCTCCAAAAGTATTGCTAAAGTGCGTTCGGGCTAGACTACTATAATGCTCTCCTATCTGGTCCATACCCTAAAACAGTTTTTAATCGAGCTCTGCGGCCCGAGTGCCCAGGACCAGAAGTCCTTTCATTGGTTCCAGGTCAGTTTCCATATCGATTTTAAAATTCTTTCTCTTGTGTTTAAAGCATTTGGTCTTGCAGAGGCATATATGTCTCACATGCTTACAGTGTATTATGAACCAGTACCCTCAGGTCCTCTGGCACGAGTCTGTTAGTTGTTCCAATGTGCAGGACTAAAAACTTTGGTCAGTCTTTTAGCTTCTATGCTCCGAGCAGCTGGAACAGTCTGAGGATCTGAATAAGAATAATTTCTAGACATTATTTTAATTGATCTTATTGTATTTAAGTCTATTTTATGTAATTTTATTAGTTACGTATTTTATTGTTTTTTAGATTCATAGTAATTATAATTTAATTCCATTTTATTGGTATTTTATTAATCTAGTTTTTATTTCCTGCTGTTTTACTATTATTACTGGTATTAGCTTTCTATTTTATTACATTTTTATCATTTTATGTCTTGTGTGCCTTGGTCTCAAATTGTCAAATTAAATTGCTGAATTGTTTTTGTCCTTTCTACTGTTTTCACATTCTTATTTCCAGCTTGTCACTTGTGAGCACTTTGAACTGGCCGTTTTGAGAGGTGCTTTGCAAATCAAGTTTGACTGATTGACTCACAGCCTGAACAATGCAGGTCTGAATCAGTCTTTATGCCAGTCAACCCATCTATTAACCTCCATTATTATGGCAGGTTTTGCCAATAAAATTATTGAATGTGTCTTAACAAGAAACTGACACCATAAGTTACATTAAAAATGTCCATGGACTCCACACTTTGTGTCACAGACTTTGATAGTCACAGACCATGACAGCTCATGAATAGGTTTCAGTGAAACCACAACGCTGACTCATATGAATATGTTGCTGGAGACCCTGTGGGCTAACCAGAGGAGGTTGTTTTGGCTGCTCTGTAAGAGATCTGAAGGTAAATTATTTTGAGTGTCAGTGTTACAATATATGGACCATCCAGGTGAAGCATCTGATCCAATTTACATTTTGTAGCTCTGCATTTGCTCCACAGTGTACATGGTTTCCTCTCCTGATTACATTGAAGCACTGACCACAGGTGAAACAACAGGTTCCCCCAAGCAGCCTTTAAGGGGAGACACTACAGGTGAATAAGGTACAAATTTGATATCATGATAATTCCCCAGCTGATTACTTACATGACGACAATTTTTTTTTTCTCCATAAATCAGAAAATAATAACAGCCAAATAGAAAATCCAATTCTCAACATGTTTTTAGGAATGTATGAACAAACATCTCCGTAAAAGAAACTTGAAAATATAGGTTGGAATGAAAATCGCAAGTTTGATTTATGAAAGTGCTACTGAAATAGAGATTTCTGGCTCAGGGACTGAGGAAAAACTTTTTTTTGGAATTTGGAGAAAAACTGTGTTTTATTGTAAAATGACATACATGTTGAAGACACCACAGGTGCACGGGGTAAAAATAAGGATATTACTATGAAACTTCCCCAGTTGATTACTGACATTAAGACAATTGTTTTTGTATAACAAGTTTTCTGAAATTGTTTGTTTAAATATGCAAATAAGGCATTATCTAATACTAATGTATGTATTAGATGTTTTCTCCCCACTATTCTGAAAGAAGACATGTTATGGAAGCAAAATGCAATGTTTTTGCCTGTAGCAGCTCCCCTTTAAATGCTGGATTTGCCTCATATTCGAGACACACTGTGAGTTTTTTAAGGTTTGCTGCATTCAAAATCTTCCTCACAGACACAAACCCCACCGCGCCAAACTGGGAAGAATTCATTTTAATTTCATTATAGAATTGCCACTGTAGTCTGTTGTTGTGGTCCACGTTTTAGGTCACAGCACGGGGCTGGAGGGATGAAATATTTAGCCAGCTTGTTCTTGCTCTGGGTTCCATTACTTATTCATTCTGGCCCAAAATGGTTCAATGACTTACAATCTGCACTGAAGACAGTTACCTCCCGAAGGGCAAAAACACATTGTGGGTTAGAGAAGCTTTCTCTTTCTGACTTGCTCTACTCACCGGAGACATGCTGGAGCTATTCTTTGCCAAACTGCTTCTACATAATGAATGGAGTATATCAGAAATTAAAATGTATTAAGCCGCTTGTTTCATGTTGTGCCACCATAAATAAAGGGCTGTGAGCTTGATTTTATACTATCTATATCCGGAGTGATCAGTTACTCTTTGAAAAAGTACTGACATTATTTTCACTCAAGAAGTAAATACTTTTTACCTCATTTCTGTTACTAAACTCTGCTTGGTCACAGTTGCCTTCATCAACTCCAGCGCCTTGATTTTTGGGTCACGCCAGTGCCGTGGCTCTAAGGGTGATGGTGTTTTCAACCAGGTCTCATGTCCAACTTATCAAATATCGATGCTTGGTCAGTGCCCCTTGGCGTCTCATACACACACACGGGTGGGAGGGAAGGTGGATCGGTGAAACAAACAAAGGACTCTCATCCAGGAGACTGCCGTTCATTCCTGTGCGAAACTAAACGTTAGTGTTGTTTGCCGCGTGAGTCACGTGAGTCGCTCTTTTTCCTAAGCTTAACTATGTGGTTTTGTTGCCTAAACCTGACTTCCTGGGAAGTTTATTTTGAATGGAGAGATGTCCCTGTCGTGATGGATTATAGCAACTTCAACTTTTCATCCAGCGCCATCATCAGGTCAAAAGTAATGATCAAAAGTTTGTCTTTAATACTTTGGTTTATGACCAAATATTCGCAAAACTAATGACATTCCCGTTATTTAATCTGTCCTTGTGCCTGCAAGAACAATCGTTGTGCTAGCTAGCAACAAGCTACTACAAGGAGAATTTTCTGGGACTTGCAAATAACAGTGTTGGTGATGACAGTTACATTACCGCCCTGCTGACGGAAAACCTTCTAAAACCGTATCGCGTGATATATCTTTATCCACAACCAAATTATATAGAGGGTTGCTTCTGTTCTAGCGAATGCTCAAAAGAAAAGGTGGGTTTCATCGGAGATATAAACACCAAGACGGTCTGGTCTCTATGAAACAATGGCACATTCATTTAGAAAGAGCTCTGCTCTAATGTCAGGACCACTGGCTGTCTCCTTGTCTAAACTGTGCAGGAGGTGTCACAGTTTTCAACCAAACGCAGTCCCATGGTGCGAGATGCAAAGGTTCTCTGTGCTCTGATGCCAGAGAGTTCTTGGCAGATGGCAGATAATGAGAGGGAGAAAGAGAGAGAGCCAGACAGAGACCGAGACAGATATTTACATTATATTTTCGACAAGATGAAAGCGAAGGATTACAAAAAATGGTGTTCCCATTGATGGACACAGATCGTGAATTGAGGTGTTTACTTGTTAGAGCTTGATAACAAAAAAGTATCTGCTTTCCTTCACGCGTTGTCTCCATCTTTCTCTTGCAGACAACACAACCGAATAATCACAGGTCACATAACACACTTAGACGTGTCTGCAGAAGAGAAAGCAGAGGGAGGAAACCAGTGAGAGACTGTTAGTATGTCACTTAGTATTGAACTCTCAAATCGCAAGTTGTATTGATGTGGTATGAATGGTCTGGTAATAGTGTGAGCACTTCTGTCCACGACTCCAACACTTACAATCTGGATCTTATTCACACACATGGCAAAAGGTAGCAGGACACCGCAACATGTACTCTGGGTGAACTTGTTTAAAGTTACTACATGGAACTTTCAACTGGTTATGAAACAGTCTCAATGTAATACTGATGCCTCCTATATGACCGAAGCAAACGAGACCATCAGCGGGAATATTGGCTATTTCTGTATAGTTATTCTAGTAACTCGTTCAGCTCAGACTTCAGCAGGCCCTTCGACGGCGACCAGCCCGCCTAGAACAGACCCAGATCTGCTGCTGCCCTTTGACCTGAAGTCGGCGCTCCGGCTGGTGGTGGAGAGCTCTGCTCCTGGTAGCAGCAGGTCTTACTCCGACCAGCAGCGGAGCTTCGCCTCACTGCTCCGCCGGTCCCCCGCTGGGAGCCGACACCACGCAAATGGAGACCCGGACCGTATTGCTGGGTCCGCTGGAGGGAACGGAACCTCGGAAGAACCAGAGCCAGGACTGAGCGGGGCAGACTGTCAGACCCTATGTAGATCATTTGGCTTTATAGGGTTGCAGCTTATCACTATATACATTTAATTGAGTAATTTGTCAACTTTCGATACACAAGAACATGTTAATAATACTGCCTAGCAGCTCTGTGAGGCTGTGCTTTATGCTACATGCTAACATCAGTATGCTAACATGGCCACAATGAAATGTTAACATGCTGGTCACCATGTCTTCCATTTTAGAAGGAAAGTCATAGCTTCACCAAAGTAAGAGAGGTTCACTGCGGCTCAGTGGTAGAGTATAGGGTCGTCCTTCAAATCAGAGGATCGGTGGTTCGATCCCCGGCTCTGCTCGTCCATGTCGATGTGTCCTTGGGCGAGACACTTAACCCCAAATTGCTCCCGCAGGCTTTTCCAGCAGTGTATGAATGGGTATGAATGATTAGATAAAGCTGATGGGCAGGTGGCACCTTGCATTGTAGCCCCTGCCATCAGTGTATGAATGGATGTGAATGGGTGAATGACATGTAGTGTTAAAACCCTTTGAGTGGTGGGAAGAATAGAAAAGCGCTATACAAGTACAAGTCCATTTACCATGCATTGTCAATGGACCATGAATGTCTGTACAAAACTGAATGGCAATTCATACAATAGTGCTGGCCCAGCCAACCGACTAACATTGCCATCCCTAAAGCCACGCTGCTAAAGAGGCTAAAACTCTATTTGACTGAATACTTTTTCCGTACACTGTTTATGTATACAGTGTGTATGTGCACGGTATGTGTTTGATATGGCAGCTACAAAGGCTTACACAGTACTTAGTTGCTACCAAGCAGCATGAGACAGGATTTCACCATTGTGTTGATGCCGAAATCAGCAATTGTTCCAAGAATTATTAAAATGAAGTTGTAGCTATCACAAATATGCACCAGAAGTCCTCCTATACAAGGCTGGTTTTTAATAGTAAGCATAGTAAGCTTTTAGTTTGAAACCTGCAGCTTTTAATGAACAACTGAGATGCCTTTCAACCAGCTAATCAATAAAGAAAATGTGGTTTACAGTACGTGGGATATAAGTAGCTCTTTTCTATTCCTCCTTTTCTTTCCCGCACATTCTACATTTGGCCTGTCAGTCAGTAATTGCATGAGAGCCACTTGACCTTTTAGAAGGAATGAGTCTAAGTTATCTGCCTTCAATGTGCGTTTGCAGACTTGTATTAATGAACTCAAACAGAGAGCCCTTTGCCTCCTATCTAAATGTCATCGGACATCATGAAACACTGGGGAAACTCCATACCATGCTCGAGGACTTTTAAAACAAGCTTTTGTTTTTTCTGTCTTTCCCATCTGCGATGAAGCAGTCTGCTCTTTAGAGGATGCTCTGGCTGCCTGAGGCATAAGCCAATAATCTGCTGCTCAGGGCCAGCATGCAAATTACAACGTGAACTCTCGATGGCTGTTCATTTTTTGGGCCCATTTCCAGGCCTAGCACTAAAATAAAGTGGCCTTTAACACCAGATTAACATGCATTGCCTTTCCCAGACATGGTTAAGGATAGTCCTGAGTTAAACCTAGTCCTAAATCACCTGTAGTGATTTCCTGAAGCAACATTAGAATAACCACGTGACTAAACAAAGGCTTCATTTAAATTCAAATTTAACGGTTGCAAGGCTTAGATTAACAATCAAGTCAGTGGAGACAAATAGATTATTTGGTCTCTAAAAAACGGTGAGCATTGATGTCCAGACAAGTGCTTAATGAGAGGAGCAACCTGCTCGATAATTTAATGAAATCACTTTCCAAGATGTTCCAAGAAAATGCAGTGAGCCCAGACTAGCATAGTGATCATAAACAGGGTGGCTGTTACCTCCACAACCATTCCTGGAAATCATGTTCATTTTATAGGTAACTTAATTTGCTAGTCTATAGTAGTAGAATTCACTTCAAACAAAGCAGATTGTTTTCATCGAAACGGTTAAAACCTGTACCGATATTTGATTGAAAAAGCAGTCTTTTTTCCTGCCACATCACCGCCACCTGTTGACCGAAATAACGCAAAGCCACTGCCAGGAATGGTTCCAAAGAGGTCAAAAACTCCACAGGGAACCTTTGAAGTAATAGTTCAACATTATGGGGAATACGCTCACTGGTAATTGCTTTTGCCGAGGGTTAAGATGAGAACTAACTCTCGGTACGAAAGCAAGTAATTGTATTTCACAAAATGTTGGCATGAGATAATTCTGACAACCTAGTGCATCTAAAATTAGGAATAATCTGGTTAAATAATCCGGTTATTTCTTTAAATAGTATGGGTATGTGGATGTACAGTTGTGGGAATACTCCAATTCATATTCCAATTATTGGGTTATTCCAATTATTCATATTCCAATTAGAAAGCTGTGTCCTTTTATGTCCTGTATTATTTCCTGAATGTATTTCCAAGGTTGCTAATCATTTCCCAATCACCTCAGAAAAATTCCCATCTCATCTCTTATGTGCCATTCTCTCATGTGATTAAAAAAAAAACTAAACAAGACATGAGTTTCATTGGGTTGACTTTTGACTTTTAGAAAAATCCTTTGACCTCATGTCCACAGATCTCTGAGTGGCAGGTCGCATGAGTTGGCCGCCTTTTGTTCAGGATGAAAGGGAAGACGCATTCCCCTTGCACATTTCTCGCCGGTTCCATGACAGATGAAGAATGAAACATGGCCTGCTTATTGAATAACCGCTTCGACGCTGACGGCTAAGTACGCTTGTGATCTCTCAAATTAAACTGATGGATCATGGCAGCACGTGGCAAAACGGATTTGGGTTGTCAGGGTAGAGGCTCGCCACAGCCATCAGATGAACACTTTCCACAACAAATGCGACGGGAAACTCGTAAAATTATGATAATGATTGGGTAGTGTAATAAAATCTGTATATATCAAATCACCTTTTGTATTGCTATGCTGAGCTGCGGGCTATCGGTGACTGTAGAGGACTGTGGAATAGCAGCGATTGTGCATTAGCAGCACTGTGTGTAAAGGATTTTGTAAGAAGAAGAAGAAAGAAATGATAAAAATGAAGAATTCCCATGCGAGTGAAATAAAAATGTCAGCATTTATTATTGTCATGGTGTGTGAGCTGCAATTCTAACTCCTTGTGATGACTGCACCTGGAAGATATGAAAGACGAATGGAAAGGTTTCTATCTTACATAACATGATTTTTTTTTTTTTTTTTTGGCAGCAATAATGCTAAACTACAGTATGTGTTTGATCACATGTGACATGAGAAATAAAAATGTGCGTACATTGCACGTAATGATTCTGTGTGCTGGTGTGTCTTTTGTCTGTGGGCATCATGCTGAAGGAAAAAGAGAAAAGATGAAAAAAAAAAAGAATGGGGGATAAAGAATGACACCCAGAACGTATGCTTCATCTGAGTGACAGGTCTCATACATTTTTCCGTGTGATCTCCCAAGAAACCACGTCTACGCAGGTGTCAAAAAAATAAGTGGCAGAGATGGAAAGAGTGAGATGGTAGGGGAGAGGTGGAGGGTAGAAACTCTCTCTGCAGGTTAACTGCTCTGGATTTGTGGCTTTTAAAAGTGGTAAACGTTATTTTCCTTAACCTAATCAAGTTGGTTTGTTGCTCAAACGGAACCTATAGTGTTTTTGTTCAAAATCACAACTTGTTAAACTTTGTGTTTACTGCGACCGTTGCGGAGCATCTTAGTTTGACGGCTAACCCGACACAAGATCTCTCTCATAGCCATAGTCTCTCATTTACGACTGCACATTAACAACGCATGAGGTCATTGGCGGATTAGGAGACAATCGGGCACGGACGCGTAATTTCATTTCATCTGCAACATTACCGTATTACCAATGCACAGTTGACAGACTATGCATATGGTATGAATGCATTTGTTGTTGTTGTTGTCGTATTGTGTTGCTATCATCAACTGTGGCAGCACGGGCGCTGTCCGGTGCTGAAGTCTTTCACCTTTGCATGTTTTTGTCCTAGTGGTCACTTGTAAAAGGCTTAAGGCTAGAGCTTGTTGATCATTCGTTGACCAAATTCAAATAAAAACTACATTTATATGGAATGGAAATTGTTTTCTTAGCACCCCCACATATTGGTAAAGCTCCACCTTAGCACCGGGACAGAACAAATCATGGCGCCGGCCCTGGATAGGCCTAGGCCCAGTTCTGTAATCCATCCATCCATGCACGACATGGCTTAATTCCATCAGATCCACACTGCAGCAGACTTTTCAAATGTTCCATTGACTTATAATATCAGTGAAACAACATTCTACAACAAGTACAAATGCCAAGGACAGAGTACATTCTCTTCTTACAGGGCATAATAGAGAGCACAATGTCGTCGAATGCTTCCTTTCATCTCGGTCACGTCACTGAGTCCAAATGAAACACATTTCACTTTGATCGGCCCTCGTGTGCAGACATGAGATTTTGAGCACCTTTGAAATTATGTTTCTCCACAGGGAGCCTTTTTGAACGTGCCCGATTCCTTTTTTGTAAGATCTCAGAGTGGGAGAAATAGCAACAAAGCTGCTATTGACAGGAGGAGCTGCGGCTGAATTTAAGAAAATGTCAGGGCTGTCAGGAATCAAACGCACTCCTCTGTGTGTGGAAAAAGACAGGATTTGGCTTGAAAGAGTAATGTTCTTTTTTATTGAGAGCAGAAATCAGCCCTTACTGCGCGTGAAGGAGCAGTGAATAACATTTCAGGTAGTATACCTTCAGTACCTGTTCATGTAGTTTATGCTTATCAGAAAAGACAGGATGCCAAGTTTTTTTGTTTCTTTTGTTATTGTCTTTGGAGTTTCCGTAGTGCGATTTAACGCTTAAGCTCAGGTTCAGATATGCATCAACAGTAATTAATGACACACTCTGTCCTCTTTTTGCTGTACTGGAGACACATCCATGTTCATTAGGGATTAAACAGTGTGGTCATAAACACCACTGCAAATAAAGCCTAATGTTGCTGGATGTGTTAATGGGTGGATTTGCTTACATGCTGCCCATAACAGCTTTGTAAGGTCATAACATGTCTTTAGACCATAATAATTAATAACTAACTATAGCAAAGCATCAAACAGTGTCATTCTTTGACAGAATAAGGTGAGTGGGGTTTGCCACAAAAGGAAAATAGTGGAAAAAGAATAATTAGGATAATTTCATCATTTCTGTGCATGTTGAATGTTATTACTGTAAGGTAGTCCTCCTGCCTCATCAGTGGATATTCATACGGACCAACAGCAAGCCTAATGGAGATTGTTGGGCGCTCTCCCTCTGCTTCCATCGATCCAGGATGTGTGAGTTGGAGAGGATGGGTGTTGCTTGGCGATCGGAGTAGTAATTGTGTGTGTATGTGTGTGTGTTATAGCTTTGGCAAAGTACAACAAACCTGAGGGGAAACAAGCAAGTGCACTCGCCTTTCTCCAACCTATACCCAATTAAAGGGAATGAAAAATCCATGAAGGCTCATTAGATGGGTTTACAGGTGGCTAATGAGCTGATATTTAAAACTTGTCACTTGCCGTCTGCCCCCCCTGGTCTCTCCCCCTCCTCCTCTCTCTTTTCTGTCTTTGGCTGCCCTCCAGGACAGAGCACCAGCGGGTCTGCTGGGGTCCCAATATTACTCTGCATCAGCAAGATGTCAGCCAAGAACACACACATACACACACACACACACACACACACAGGATCCAGACTGAATATCCCCAATGCCTATTTCCATCTTGTTGAAGGACCCATTCAATATGGACGACCTTTGAGATTCAACATCGACTCCGGTAATAAAATAGGGTATACGACTCGAATGTACTATTTCACTTGTGTGGGTAATTATGCACGTGATGGCCGTCCAAGCCCGTGTGGCTTCAAGGCAGGTGTGTAAAGTTGTACTTGTTGTCCTCATCAAGAATCACCTCACCCTTTTAACCGCCGTGCGATAAAAAGGGCAATTTCAGCAGGAGTCGATGCCTCGTCTCTCACGCCAGTCGTCACTTCGCAGGCGAAAAGCTGCGTCAGGTAGATTGCCTGCGGACCACAACCACTCTAGTTGCAGTGCAGGAAATATTACCTCAGTAATCTGCAGCAAGAGGCATTTCAACAAGAAATGGCTCCCTGTGCCGGGGTGTGTATACGGCCGGGGCTGAGTCGAGCTCATAATTCAATGCGGTCGTTGGCACTTCTCCTACTCCGTCTGCCGTGGCCGGGTACTGGCTAAATGACAGTGAAAGCCACAATGGCACTTCCGCCGTTGCTTTACGACTGGCAGGGACCCCGGGGGCACCATGACTGGAGCGCTAAGTGGGAACGCGGCTGCCAATCACTTGATATTAATCTCTCTGTGTGATCAGGAGGGACAGCCGACGTGAGACCAGGAGTGTGGGGAGGAGCTGGGAGGTGGACCCAGCTGGTGCGAGGCCGACAGAAATTAGCTGTGTGTCTCTGCTCAGAGCGGCCAAGTGCTTCACACTCACCTGCCCACACACACACACACACACACACACACATACACATACACATAAAACAAACACACACACACACACACACACAGCCACCTGCACACATACAGTGAAGGTCCGTGGTCCGTAGCCTTTTTATGCTACCATACCGCATAATATGGTAAGACGTGAAGTTTCAAAGCCTGATGGATTTCTTGGAGCGTTGCATATGAAATTATTGTTTTTTTGGAAATACTGAATTAGTCCCGTCCAAATAAATATGAGATCAAAAGTAAAAGCAACACAGAGATGGTGAACCTCTAAAAATACTATTCATTTCGATACTGGTGTAGCCGAGGGTTTATGTTGCGCATATACTTTAGGATAATAATAATACAATAACCACGGGCTCCGTATTCAGCGCCAAGAAGGCAGCCACTTTAATGCCTCTCACACACTTTATCACAACCTCTTTTCTCTCTCCCTCCTTCCGTCTCCTCCTTCACAATAAAAGCACAAAACACATATACAGGAACCCTGCTTCTTAACATACTCAACATAATAGCTTACATACCTCCCTTCCTCCATAAAGAAACATCCCCGTTTCTAAGCATTCTAAGTGCAAAAAATAATCACATTTTCCAATCCCCGTAACATGTCTATATAACACGACATTTGGCAGTAAAGAACATTATACATCCTTCAATCACAATACTGCACAGCCTCCAGAAAATATGCCCCACTAATCCCAATAGACACCAGACATAGCTGATACCCCATAGCGTTTGGACACACCATCCATATAAAGCATGTGCTGCTACAATGAAGAAACATGTTGACAGACATATTCACACATTTATCACTCAAAAATCAGTTAACGATAAGTGACAAAGTCCTTTAAATATGCTGGTTGTCTCACAACTCTCTTTGAACGAGACACAGTCTGTTGTGGTTCACTGGTGCCCGTAACCAAAACAGTCTCTGTGCCACCAGTGACCCATGGTTCCTCCACCCCACAGTCCTCCTCTGGCGACCCCTCGTTCTGCAGCGAAGGAGCATGGTGAGGAGACGCTGGGAGGCTACCTGAAGAACCAGCAGGCCGTAGCAAGGTGTAAGGTTTCAGTCTGTCATAATGAACAACCTGCTCCGGTCCGTGAAGATCCAGAGGACTGCCAATGCGATAGATGAGTCCCGGTTCTCCTTGAGAGTCCAACACAGCCAGGACCCTGTAGGGTCCCTTCCAGTGGGGAGCAAGTTTCATACGGTCCTCCGTAGGATTATGCAGCCATACGAGGTCTCCTTCTCGATATGGCTGATGACGTGCCGTTCCATCATAATACAGTTTTTGTTTTTCATGAGCAAAAACTCATGGCACCACAAAAAGCCGTCTCCAGCCTTTCCGCCAGAGAGGTCACAAAGTCAGCATGAGAAAGAGGCAAGTCCAAGTGCACCATTTGCGATGGCACCAACACATCCACCGGGACACGAGCTTCCCGTCCATGAGTTAAAAGGTAAGGAGTGTAGTTAGTGGAAGCATGAACAGAGGTGTTATAGGCAAAAGCCACCTGTTTCAGATACTCGTCCCATTCACCTCCGCAGGCAAGCAATGATTTGGCCAGTTGATCGATGAGAGTCCGATTAAATCTTTCGACCATGCCGTCGGATTTGGGATTATACGGCGTGGTGCGTGTCTTCTTAATCCCTAAAAGTTGACACAGTCTTTGAACAACCCCAGCTTCAAACTGCCGGCCCTGGTCACTGTGAACAATTTCTGGAACGCCATGTACCAGCACGTAATCCTCAAACAGACACTGTGCTACGGATTGGGCCGTTTGATTAGGAAGAGCATACAGGTTTACAAACTTGGAAAAGTAGTCTTCTACTACTAACACATATCTGTTGCCCTTAGAAGTCACTGGTAATTCAAGAATGTCCATTGCCACTCTCTGGAATGGTCGAGTCGCTTGGGACCCGCCCATTGGTGCCCGGTGCTTAGGCACAGGGGCTCTGCGGGTCTGACATGGGAGGCACTGCTCGCACCACTGTCGAATGTCTTTGAACATAGAGGGCCAGTAACAAGTTTGCCTTGCTCGTTCCCACACTCGTTCCACTGAGAAATGCGCCGCCACAGGGCCTCCATGAAGATGGTGCAGCACATCAGGGACAAGCGATGAGGGCATGACCTCTTGATACTGAGCACCCCCTGTGAGGGAGGAAGTCACTCTCCAGCAGAGTAGGCCATTCACCACAGAAAGACGAGGATATTCAGTCCATAACTTCCGCAGCCACCTGGAGCTGCCTCTCATGTGCCCCCGAGGTGGTCGAGAATCCCTCCAATCCAACACCGTAGCAATATCTGGATCTGCCTGTTGCAGTTCTTTCAGTCCAGTCCCATCATGTGAAAGTGCATGTATGAAAGACAGGTCATTTATCTCACTGTCCGGTTCCAATGGCTGTCCCCCTGTGATGAGGTCAGAGGTCAGGAGGTTCACTGCGGATGGCGGTGTCAACAGAATGTCGGCTTGGGGAACACCTGACTCCCTGTCTGAGCCAACTGCATTCACCTGTGTGGCAACTTCTCGTGAGGCGTCATTCACCATACCAGCCACAGGATCCTGTGGCCGCCGTGAGAGAGCATCAGCATTAGTATGCTGTTTTCCATCCTTGTGTTGAATGACCCAGTTGAAAGGATCCAGCTCCAATATCCACCGTGCTTTTCTTCCAGTGGGATCTTTGTCAATAGACATGATGCGGAGGCCCAACAGAGGCTTATGATCGGTTATAATGGTGAAGGCAGCCCCTCCGATGTAATGTCTGAATTGGCGTACAGCCCACACTATAGCCCACAGTTCTCTGTCAAACGTGGACCAGCGCCTTTCGGTGGGAGTGAGCGACTGACTAGCATACACCACCACTCTCTCTAGTCCTTCCCTATCTTGAGCCAACACGGCCCCCACTGCTTCCATGGAGGCATCTGTGTACACTTTAAAGGGGATGTTGAAGTCTGGCATAGTGACAATCGGGGCCTCTGAGAGCACCCCTTTAAGATACTCAAAGGCCTCATTACATTCAGTGGTCCATTGGAAAGGTGTGCCTTTACACGTCAGGTGGTGCAGAGGTGCTGCACGCTTGGCAAAGTCCTTCACAAAACGTCTATAGTAAGAGCATAAACCCACAAACGCTCTCACTTCAGTTGGATTCCGTGGTGTAGGCCAAGTTCTGACCTTGTCGGTGTTTCGAGGGTCTGGCTGTAGGCCGTGGCGAGAAACAACATGCCCCAGGAACACCACATGATCTTGAGCTAGGTGGCACTTTTTAGGGTTTAGTTTGAGACCTGCCGTCTGGATCCTGGAGAAAACTTCACGCAGACTGGAGAGATGGCTCTCAAAGGTGGGGCTGTATATCAGAACATCATCGAGATACACCATACACACCTGCCATGGCAGCCCTCTTAGCACCAGCTCCATCATCCGTTGAAACGTTGCAGGTGAGTTGGTGAGGCCCATAGGCATCGACCGCCACTGGTAGAGGCCCCTGCCCGTCGTGAAGGCCGTTTTCTCTCTGTCTTCCTCAGCAACCTCAACCTGCCAGTAGCCATTAGAGAAATCTAATGTGCTAAACCACAGGGAGCCTGCTAACGCATCCAATGTATCATCCACCCTGGGAAGGGGATG
The DNA here is from genome assembly GCA_032191485.1 of Leptoclinus maculatus. NCBI lineage: Eukaryota > Metazoa > Chordata > Actinopteri > Perciformes > Stichaeidae > Leptoclinus > Leptoclinus maculatus. The sequence goes on along the minus strand of JAVDOI010000093.1, from coordinate 227,496 downwards.
ACAGTCTTTCACCATTACACTGTTCAAGCGACGGTAGTCAATGCAGAATCTCCACTCACCATTCTTCTTTTTTACGAGGACGACCGGTGAGGCCCAGGGGCTGCAGCTCTCTTCAATTACCCCGTCAGCCAACAGGGTTGCCACCTGCCGGTCTATTTCTCCTCTCTTTTCTGGTGAAGTCCGGTAAGCGCGCTGTCATTGGGGAGGATGATTGCCAGTTTTGATGTGATGTTGAGTAAGCGTGCATTTGCCAGGCACTCCTCTGGATGTGCTGAATATCTCCTGGTGTTCTGCTAGCAATGCAACCAATTGTGCCTTCTGCTGCTGACTAGTCGGAGACTCCTCCAGTAACACAAAAGGCACTTCAGTGGATGAAGTGGCGGAAACTGTCTCCACTGGGATCTGAGGGAGTGACACCAGTTCAGACTCATTCACAGAGAAAAACTCCCCTAGATGCATGCCCTTTCTCAGTACCATGTCTTGATCTGTAGGATTTAACACACGGGCGGTAGTAACCCCATCCTTCACCAAAGTCACTGTGTGTGCAACAACACACTCACTTTTACTCCGGAGGTTAGGTGCTAAGTAGCCCACGAAGTCAGGCAGCTGGTCAATGGCCCCGGCCGGGGACACACACACTGGCACCAGCATCTCGCTGAGGGGTGGCAATGTCATAGCAGTTGCGATTGAGACATTACAACACTCAGGAATCAAGTCTTTGCCGCTCAAAAATGGAATATCAGTGTCCCATAACTGCAGTCTGCCACGGGAAAAATCCAAGAGGGCATGATTAGGGACCAGAAAGTCCCAGAAAGACTCTGTAGCCCCTGAGTCCACCAATATGTTGATTTCTGTCCCTTCAATGCTCCCCCTCACATATGAGGTACTCTGTCGCTTAGTCGCGTGTTGTATCTTGATGCATTACTGGCTGAGCCCATAGGTGTGGTAGCTGGTGTTTTAGCCCCAACATCAGCTACATTCCGTTTCCCGACTGATCGGCTGGGTCCTCTCTCTTGGGAGAGAGAAAACGCACTCCTCTCTTCCTCTGTGTTTCCTCATTAAAGGGGCCCCTGGTAGATCTAGGGCCCCTCCAAGTTGGAGAGCTTGCTCGGTTATCGTAAGGCACCCGGTAATCCTGTTTTTCCCCGGGACCTCTTTCTGCTCCACGTTCCCGCCAGGCATGGTCAGGGGAACGTCCTCTCTGTTCACCCTGCTCCCCGCACACACACTGACCTCCACGCACTGAGTGAGAGGTTCTCCACTCGTCCTTCCAGCCACTGGATCTCAGTTGATTGTTTTCCTCGGCCAGTCTCCTCATCTCCATCCTCATTTCTCTCATCTCTTCAGTAATTCTGTCCATCACAAGCCTCCTCCATCAGATATGGACTGTACCATTGTTGCTGTACCATTTCCTGTAAGAGGCTGGCTTACATGGGTGTTCACATAGTCCATCTTTAGAGTCTTTCTGGCCCTCTCACATCGGCCAGCGATGACCAGGGCCTCCTCCAAATCAGTAGCCCCCTGCTCGTGACATTTAGCTCTCAGAACCGGATCGAGCCCAGCCAGAAATCTGCGGAATTTCTCCTCTCTGTGAGTTATATCACCATAGCCCGGAAATGCTTCTTGAACTAGCTTGCTTATATCTGCTGCATACACTTCCAAACTCTCACCTGGAGCATGGACACGGGCAGAGAGGTTCGCTCTGAAACAATCCAGAAAATGTCTTTGTCCAAAAGCCTCCAGTAATTTCTCCTTTATTGCAGAATAGTCGGTCTGCACGGCCGCTGGCAGGCTATCCCACAGGAGAAAAGCAGCCTTGGTCAGCCGCGTTGGCAAGATCCTAGCCAGTTCATAATCATAGTCACCTCCGTTGCCTCCTACCAGCGCCTTCACAGCTACTTCATACTGTCTGGCCCAGCAGGGAAAACTTTGCTTTTCCTCTCCGGCAAAGGGCGGTGGAAGTTCAATCCTGACATTGCTGGAGAACGGCCGATCTCCGCGCCGCACACTGTAGCCCAGCGGGTCGTCTTCAAATTTCCACATTCTGTCGTTTTTCTTTTACTCTCTGTGCTTACTACTGCGATGAAACATGAGATGTCCCCACACAGACGCGCACGGAATCTCAGACTCGTGCTAGCTGAACACTGTACCAAGTTAAGCTAAGCGGGTGTTAGCAGTTAGCTAACTAGCTCAAACTTCGGTGAACTGTCTTCTTCACTTATCTGACGATGGGTCTTTTCAGTAGGAAAGCAATCCCACCGCTGCCACCAATGTAGCCGAGGGTTTATGTTGCGCATATACTTTAGGATAATAATAATACAATAACCACGGGCTCCGTATTCAGCGCCAAGAAGGCAGCCACTTTAATGCCTCTCACACACTTTATCACAACCTCTTTTCTCTCTCCCTCCTTCCGTCTCCTCCTTCACAATAAAAGCACAAAACACATATACAGGAACCCTGCTTCTTAACATACTCAACATAATAGCTTACACTGGCATAATATGGTGTTTTTGTACAATTGTGTTATGGCTGCTTGCTTCACATTTATGAAGATGCGACTTTCTTCCTAAGAAAAGGTTACAATGTTGTTATTTTGTTAAGTTAGCAAAAAAGAAAATGACGTAAGTTCATATTCATCATTACTGAGCATGTTGAATGTTTTAAAACCATATAACACAGAATATTTTGACATAAAATCCATGTCAAGGGCATCAGATTTTCAGATACCCCTGCCCAAGATAGAACAAAAATGTTTGTTTTAAATCATTTTGATGATGATGGTTGAAACAAAAATGCTTTATATGGCAAAAAACAGCAAAAAGTGATGAAATTGATCAGTGTATTGATTCACCCCATAAGCGAAAAAGTGCATCTGGAGATGATGTACTTAATCTCAGGTAATTTTTCACTTGTATTTCTTGGATTTAGCTTAAATGTGCACTAACAGTGCCCTGATATCCATCTTATCGCCAAGCAATATGAATATCAAAATATGTATTTATTATAAAACTAGAGCCTAGGCTTCTAAAAGGGCATTTCACACAGACACCACCAGTCTGAATATGTAATGGTATGTTGGCTGTAATGGGAAAAATGTCCTTTATACTTATTAGGTGTTTATACTTATTAAATGTTCATAATCAGGTCTTATGGTTTTGTGATACTGCTTGATAGTTTTGGGTGCTCATTTCCTGTTGTCACCTATACGCTTAGTTTCTAAGAAGCTTCCTGTTTCGCAAAGGAAGTGTATCAGACACTTCTGCAGGTGTATGACTAACCCCCCTCCTTCTGACCTCCTCTTGCATTTTCTAACCGATGTTTAACCGTCTAACCTCGATGTGACCTCGATGTAAAAGGGGCAGTTCCCTCAACCACCCTTGTTGTTTACCCTTGTAAATATCCAACTCATGGTGAGATGAATTGTTCTTTCTCGTGCAGACTGACTGCCCTCTGTACGATAATTGAACCTTCTCCGCGCAGGGAATACATCTCACAAAGACAAGTTGTGTTTCATAGTATTCTTTATTTCAGCACCTTTTAAAAGACTCGCGGTTTAGCGGGTATAATAATTTCCACCACATGGCACAGTCCAGGCCATCACATTCATTAATAAACTTTGTACAAAAACAATAAAAGGTATTGCAGTAAAGCACAAAGTGTAAAGTGAGAAGTACAATGCATCTTTTTATGTTAATATGAAACAAAGAATGCAAAAATAAACCTTTTTTTAAAATACATTTTATATTTTTGGAGATTTATCAAAAAACTAAAATTAAACTCCTCTTATCTCTTAAATAAAAGCACCTGTCTTTACCTGCAACACAACTGACACAATAACACACTTTTATAGTATTTATAGATACATGTATAGCTAGCATTGACACTGGAAAGTGTATTACAAACTATCCTGTTCTAAATACTTGGTATGCATCTAAAAGTTGGCATTGCAATCTGCCAAAGGACGCAAAGAGGAAGAGGAAGACGACGACTCTGGGAAGTGGAGAATTGCATAATGTCCATGAATAAAATGACAAAGATATGATTATTTTGACAAACCCGAAGACACTTCCATAGTTCTTTATGATGACACAAAATAAATAAAGTTCTAAATTGCATTAGTTTTAAGTTGGACCAGTGGTTGCGTCTACACCCTATACTGGTCACGGGCTGTAAGTGTGTCTTAGTTCAAAACTTTGAGTAAATGAGGAACCTGCACACCAAAAACAAGTCTGATTCAGCTGGTTTCAAATTGCATATTTAGCTTCTCTCTCCTTTCTCTGTCTGATGGATAGCGGTACGTATTCTCTTCTTTTTTCCATGTTGTCCTCATTATGTTTGGTTTAAACATACCAGTGGTTGCAATACACTTATTGCTTTCTTTTCCCATTGTTATGTTACTTTGTGGTATTTTATCTCCATTTTAATTTATATTGTTGTAATTGACTGATTTTATTTCACTGCAATACAGAATTTTCTTTTGTTCTTGTTTGAACCAAGTACTTTGTTACTTTGTTTTAAATAGTTAACTATTATTAGGCTATTATCATTTTGTCAAGACTTTACATTAGCAGCTTTGTGACATATTTTTGTGGGAAATGAAGACTTAACTATATTAAAACTAGAGTTTAAGACATTATTATCTTTTCTACTTGCAGAACCCTGTGGTGTACTTTTTAACAGCATGGCACCCTGTAACAAACTAATCACGTTATGTGTCAGAGCAAGGCTTGTGACCTCATCTTCCTGTTATGATGAGCTGTAATACAATGAGAGGGTGTATTTGTCTGATGACGCGGCTGGGTCATTTGCTCATCGTTGTCTGAACCGGTCTGAGCCTCTGAACATAATTTCCTCAACCAGTCATATGACAGCACAGACACAATCTGGCGGAAAGAACAGTCATTGTTTTCTCAAACTCTTTGCGCAGATAGCGCAGACTGTTGGTCCGCCCCTGTCGGGATGCTACGGAAAGTTCGTTAAAAGCGTTGGTGAATGACGTGCGTTGACGTAAGCCAGACCGGAGGTTTTCTCTTTTTTTTATTTGGTACCGAGCGAAGAGGAGATGCACACGGCACTCGAGTGAGGTAACTATATAAAAACCCATTTGTTGTCATTCACTCCCACAACATGGACCCGGGCAGCGTTCGCCACGACGTGTAGATGTTAGTAACCACTAATGTGAGCGTGCGTTACGGGATCTCAGGCAGCGTGTGTTATCGTTTCTCCTTGTAGGCTGTGAGCCAATTTCCTGCGAGTCGTCTGCTAGCTAACGTTAGCTGGCTTGAATTGTTGCCTTCCTCTCCAGGTTAGCGTTAGCATTAGCCTGTCCGAGAGGGGCGACTCTTGGCTAAACAAACACGCCGGGCTTTGAACTCGTGCCTCCGGCAGCTTTCCGGGGACTCGCGGTGGACAATGGCGACTAGCTGTGTGCCGGTGGTGAACGCGTTTTGATGAGTTTAAACGCTGCGGTGTTGTAAAGGCACGTTTCAATGACGAGGAAAGAGGGGTGCTCAGCGTTGCATTATGCGCACCACGTGCGGCGTCTAAGCCCACTCCGTAGACTAGACTGATGAGCGATGGGCGGTATCGCGTCTGTGCTTCTTCAACAGCGTGGCTGCTAGATTTAAAGCAAGACAAACGTATGTGACCGAGTTGTTTTTAAACATTGATTTTTTTATTTGCCCCCCGTCAAAGTGCATTTTCACGCCCCCTTATTGGGCGGACACGCAGCATGTGTAGTGACCGTTTTTTGGTCGTATGTAAATGTGACATTTAAGTCTCATTGTCCGTGCTGATACATATGCAGTGCGGTCTATTGTAACGTAGTACAAACATTTAAATGTTGAAGAGCTTAATTTAGAGCACGCATGAGTGAATGTGCCGTAAATGTGCCGTCTGCTACAAAGTAACACTAGTGTGCTGATGTGAGAGCACTTGGCATGCAAAATAGCAGCTTTACACGCATTAATTAGCACAGATGCCTTAAAAACATTGCACATGAACAGAAAGGTGGCCCCAAAATGCATGCTGTAAAATGTGCTTTTTATTTAATCATTCATGAGTGCGTCCTCATGAACCAGCCCATTCAACTTACACTGTTGAACTGCAATATTAAAATGTCTGTGGATTAAGCACGTAATCAGTGATGTGTTTGTCTTGAAAGAAAGATTAAACACGACTCCCGTCCCCTAAAATGTCCTCCTATGATCCTTTGATGATTTTCATGAACTGTCAGAATTGGAGAAATGATATGCAGATGTGCAACAAGTTGTATGTATTTCTCTGTCTACAGTATATAGTGACTTACACAGTGCAAATGATTCATTAAATCACACACCGGTTATACAAATGTCACCGTATGAGCTCCTGGTACTGAATTAGGCTACGTTTTTTTTATATGTTGGTCATAATATGTACCAAGTTATGTAGCTTTATTTCAGCCTGGCCTTGTTAAGGTGAAGGATCGCTTCCTTTTAGTTAAGCTGTATCTAATATATAATGCCAGCATGTCCCATCAGTTATGGAAGAGGTAATCAAAACACAACTAACGACTGCAAAAATTACAAGTGCACCGGTTAAAAATACAATTAACCAAAATGGATTTAGTAGAGCAAGTAGAGCAGACTTTGTATTTGTTGTTGGAGCCAGTTAAAATATATTCAGTGTGGAGCATCGTGGTATTAACTGTTCTGTCTCGTTAACCCCGGTCTAATAAAAGAAACGCTATGCCCCCAGGATCAGAGAACCGTTGCTCTAATACAACACGTAAGCTTCAGTGTTGACAAGTAAAATATCTATCGCAATTTCATTTGTGCCGTGTTTGTAATCTGCTCCGTGTGGATGATGCACGCAGTTCTCATATATACTGTTGAGGATAACGGCTTAGTTATGTTCTGAGTACTGTACTGTTCTTACTTAATTAACTCACATGATGTGGGACCAGGGGCTCAGTTAATTACGCCTATTTTATTTCCCCGACAGAGCTCCTCCACAACCACATAAGACATTATACAACTTGTGTCTACAGGCTGAGTGCTAGTCAACATAGTACACTGACCTTTGTGAGTGATATCGGTGCAGCTCCCCTCGGAGAGTTGAGCTGCGTTACCAAACCTTATTCACAACACACCAGTAAGGCTTTTATGATTGCAGCATACAGCTTTAAATTGCCGCTTATAGGAGCTGTATTTAACAAATTCTGAACATTTAATACAGCAGCAAACAACTATTAAGCTGTGTGGAGATACAGTGGAGTCATGTCTACCTGAGCAGAGGATGACGTCACTCTCTATGTGTGTCATTATCCGAGCCTCTCCTCGCCATGCATGCTTTCAGTGCACGTTGGCGTGCCCCGCTGGTTAGCTCACGGGCCGCTGCTCTGCACTGCTGTAGTCGTCCACCACCGACAGCGTGGTCTCGGAGGCGTAGCGCCCCACCCTCGGGTTCCCCCTCAAGTAAACACTGCTCTGTCAGCACTTCACCGTTGGCGCCGTTGGCACCATTTGCCGCGAGCCATCGGCTCGCTGTAGACATGTTGAGAGCCGGTGAGAGGCAATCAAGATGCTCCCAAAAACTCTGATCTTGCACATTTTTTAAGGATATTATGCACAGACTAACACTGTGTCATCACGCTTTTTAATACTCTTACAGTGTCACATGTATACGTGTTGTGTTGCCTTTTGTAATGTAGTTAACAGCCCCCGAAGTACACTTATATGATTGAGTTCTGGAGAATCGAGGCTCAGCGAACCCTTACAGATGGGACCTCATGAATTTTTTGATCCGTGAATTACAATGCAACCAACTTTGGCTTTCATACCAAATATGCACGCTGTTGCTGAAATTGTGTTTTGGTCTGGGCTTTGCTGGCTGAACATCTAAAGTAGGCTTACCGTATGTGGACGGAAAACCTAGACGTGGGTTCTATTTCCAGATTGTTTTGTTACTTATTTGTCGGATTACACCGGGATACAAAGAAAGCAGACACAATGAACACAGGATTACACCGGTCATGTCCTGGCTTGGAATTGTTGTTTGGATTGTTGACTTTCTGTTGTTTCGGTTCCACTGAGGACAAAGCGACAATAGAAAGGTCTTATTATGAGCCGCACTGATGCTGAAAACAAGCCCAAAAATCCAAGAATGACCTCCCAACCACTAAATTACCTGAACGTTTTGGTGATATCTTTTGTATATGGCTGCATATTGTTTACAGCCTCTATGTGTTTAACAATATGCCACTTTTTGTGCCCTGCAATAGAATTAATAATGGCCTTTGGCATTTGTCCGCTGTAATTACAGTCAATCACCTGAGTCGAATTTTGTAGCATTATACTCCGAATGTCACAAGCCAGTGTTCTTAGGAGCTTACAGGTAAAAGGAATGTTAAAACCAGTCCTAAAACATATATAACCGTACCTTGATACCTTATGTACAAACCCCTGGGTGAAAATCCCCGGGCTTCCAGCTGCATGTTCCTTATAAGGACTGTGTAAACATCGGGCCTGGCGGCTGAATTTGTTTTCGTGCTCACCATGACCACAATCTGCTGCACACGTAACAC
>JAVDOI010000093.1:212500-218730 GCA_032191485.1 Leptoclinus maculatus | reverse complement strand
ACTGCATAAAACAGGTCGCGTTACACGACCCCTTCTTACCCTTAGTGGTATGATCCACTGTTAATGACAACATATTGATCAGTGCAGCTTCGAAGCCGCTGTGATCCATATTTATTTTTGATAATAACAATGTACCTACGAAGAATCATGACTTAAATCTGCAGCTCCCGTCGGCTTCAGTGAGTCTCATATTGATTCTTTATCTGTCCAGCTGCAACTCTATTGTTTGGGTTCCCTCTCACTTCTCTCCTATTGAGGCTGTTGGCTGCAGGAGACAGCTGAAATAAAAGCCGACTAGCAGTTGAACATAGTGCAGCATTTAGCAGCTAAAGAGGCGGACGCCTCCCACACTGTTGGTGGAGACCAAGAGCAGCTTAGTAGTGGGCGTAAGAAGCAACTGTTTACTGGTTTTGCAGCTTTCTGGAGAACCGGGTCTCTGTAGACAGTCACTGACATTAGGTTACTGGGTTACTGGGTTAGCTTGAATCCTCCTGTGACCTGGATCCAGGATTTGATGAAGTATTAGCCTTTGGTCCTCGCTGAGTCATCTTCGCTTCCATCTCGGCTGTGCTGGATTAATAGCATTGCTTTAGATGCATTTTTGAGTACTTTTTCTTTCACTGCCGATACCAACATTCCCAGTTTGAGACAGAATACAAAGTAAAGCAGGACAGCGTTGGCCTTCATGCACAGTTCTAGCTAGATGCATGCTTTGACTCGCAAACCATCGTGGTGTGGGAGGAACTGAATGTGAATCCCATCGCAGGCAAGCTTCTTCCAAGTGAACCTGAGAACCTCTTGTGTTACATGTCGGTGATATGACTCGTCTGGCCCTTTGAGCCAAAACATACAATGATGTCGATCAATAAATATGTAAGTCATGTTGAAACGCTATATGGAGGCTGCAGACTAGCTAGTTTGCAAGTTAACTTAGTTTATCTTTCCAAGGTGTGGAGTAGGTTTAGGCTGATATATTAGACCTTCATTAAAAATGCAATCCGGTTCATTACTCCTGGTTTCAGTTAGCTCCCGTCAGCGTGGCTCATTTAATCATCCCTTTTACATTGATGATTAAAGCCTCAGAAATAAGCCTCTGTTTTCATCAGGGCAGGATTAAAGCCGGCGACAGGTCATTTAACAAGCCTTTACGTGTGTTTGAAGACCTGCTCAGACTTTGATATCTAGCCTACCGCCACTGGTGTCGTTTGAAACTGTTCGTTTCTTCTGCCACGCAGCAACATGGACGTGAAGGCTCCTTACTCTGAGATCTCTGAGCGTTAATTCAAGTCATCCACTTCAAAATCATGCACATGCACAAAAAGCATGCATGTGCCACTTCTCACACATCAACTAGAATCGATAAAAACAGAAACCTGAGCAGAGGATGAAGTCCCTCTCCCTGTCTGTGTGACCGTCACCATGTGACGACTCGTTAAGAGACGATATACATGCTTCCATATCTGTATTCAGCACCTTTAATTGAGTCATGTTACACGGCAGTGGTGTAAGTTAAAGGTCAAGGGATCGCGAGGAGACCGGGACCAAGGCAGGGCGAGACCGAGTCAAGACCGGGACCAAGGCAGGGCGAGACCGAGTCAAGACCGGGACCAAGGCAGGGCGAGACCGAGTCAAGACCGAGACCAAGGCAGGGCGAGACCGAGTGAAGACCGGGACCAAGGCAGGGCGAGACCGAGTGAAGACCGGGACCAAGGCAGGGCGAGACCGAGTGAAGACCGGGACCAAGGCAGGGCGAGACCGAGTCAAGACCGGGACCAAGGCAGGGCGAGACCGAGTCAAGACCGGGACCAAGGCAGGGCGAGACCGAGTCAAGACCGAGACCAAGGCAGGGCGAGACCGAGTGAAGACCGGGACCAAGGCAGGGCGAGACCGAGTGAAGACCGGGACCAAGGCAGGGCGAGACCGAGTCAAGACCGGGACCAAGGCAGGGCGAGACCGAGTCAAGACCGAGACCAAGGCAGGGCGAGACCGAGTCAAGACCGGGACCAAGGCAGGGCGAGACCGAGTGAAGACCGGGACCAAGGCAGGGCGAGACCGAGTCAAGACCGGGACCAAGGCAGGGCGAGACCGAGTCAAGACTGGGACCAAGGCAGGGCGAGACCGAGTCAAGACCGAGACCAAGGCAGGGCGAGACCGAGTCAAGACCGGGACCAAGGCAGGGCGAGACCGAGTCAAGACCGGGACCAAGGCAGGGCGAGACAGAGTCAAGACCGGGACCAAGGCAGGGCGAGACCGAGTCAAGACCGGGACCAAGGCAGGGCGAGACCGAGTCAAGACCGGGACCAAGGCAGGGCGAGACCGAGTCAAGACCGAGTCAAAGACCAGTCATTCCTTCCCGATGGATAGAAATAACTTTCCCTTCTACAGTAACTTACTGTGACCTCTGAATCAGCAGCTTCAGACACATTCATATTCATATAGAAGTTCACTGGAGGACTTTATATCTGTCTTTATTTGATCTGTCTTTATTTGCTCCAGTACACACTACGCTCCCCTGTGACTGGTCCTACAGGTGGGACATGTCCGATCTTGATTCAGGTACCTGATGAGCTGTGAACACAATAGCGCCAACATGTCACAAGTAATCCAGCGATCTGATGCCGTCTCAGCTCAGTGTTTATCCGAGAGCCGCTTTCTCTTCGTCCAGCCCCGTATCCTATGAATTACACTCAATTATTAATGATTTATGATTTACATTGGGTTGTAGTCGGGAGAAGGAAAGGCCAGAAGTTCTTTTAATTAGTTAGAGCTGACGAAACAGTCTAACTTTCTACTCACCTTGCTGACTTTTCTCTTCCGTCATTCCGATAAAATACTTAGTTCACACTTTGTTACAGCAACATTTGTATTGGCTGTGAGACATGTTCAGCTTCACCTTCAGCTGATGTCTTGGCCTTTTTCCACAAATGCCATCACTAGAGGTTCCTCACTGACGGGAGGGCATCGAGGCAAGACAACGTGCTAATGTGGAACAAAATGCAGCGTGTGATGGATCCGTCTCACCTTAATGTCGCTGTGTGATGCTATCTGATGCTTGTTTGGCTATTACAGAGGAACTGTATGCCTTCTGGCTTCCTTTATGGCTCACTGAGATCAGTCAGATCAACAAACATGCTCCGTTTATCAGTATTGTAATTTGTCTCTGAAGACAACTTAATAGTCTCTTTACAAGGACACATCAAGAAAGCAATGAGAAATAGGCTATTAAAGCGTTTTCTCTCTTATGTTCTATCTCTGGCACACAGTCAGCCAGAAGCATATTATACCTTTATCAAAGATAACTACTCCAAGGACCTCCAGGAGCCATATGCCTTTGATTGAAGAAGAAAAGCTGCTAATCTGTCAAAAAAGATTAAAGATACACAGCTGAGCTGAAGGTGTTTCTTTTCTGTCTGGAAACAAATCTTCAGCTAATTCTGACAGAGCCAGCTATGAAATATCATTTCTTTAATGTGGAGGTTCTTGGCTTGACGTTGCTGTAGTTTGAAAGTAATCACCTCCATCAGCATTTTGTCAGTGTCTACCAGCTGGCTGCTGGATCAAACAGAGCTCAACAGCATCTCCGGCATGCAGCTGAAAGCCTGACAAATGGAATAACCATCGGGTGTTTCAGAAAATAACACGCATTCTTCTCACACTTCCAACTCGACTCAAGACCGAGTCAGAAACAGGGTACGTGAACATGCCCAAAAGCATTTTGCAGAGTTTTGATTGGTGTTGTATCTATTGCACAGTTATGAGAAAAGGATGCTCAACTCTATGACGATACTGTTAGGATTCATAACACGTTTGGACATCCAGACCACCTCAAAGGTAGGAAGACACCATGCTCTTAGGATTCGAGTTGGATGTGCTGTACTTCGATGAATTGTACCGGGATCACAGGGGCTTCTGTTTCTATAACAACCGCAGTAAAGGAGGCTCCGTACAAGACAAATCAAATGTACATTACAGTACGAGAGTAAATGTTGTGACTGTGAAAGTTTGACCAAACCCACGAAAACAAAAAATGTCATTTTCCTCAAAGTAGAGCAGATGTGAAACGCTGAGACACTGACACTGCAGTCTCACACACACCTAACTGTCAGAGAGAATCCACTCATCTACAGCTAGATCTGCTGCAGAGTATACGCACACGTCCTGTCTTTGTGCCCTGTTGTCGCCCGGCGGCTGCTACACACATCGAGAGGTGGATGAAATGACTCCGCGCTGCAAAGTGCTTTTGAGGAGTTAGAAAATGCTGCTTTGACGTTCCATCCCCGTCGTGGCACTCTTATGTTCTGAGGACATAGAAAACATTCCATCTTGAGACAATAACACTGATCTCACGTGAACTTTACTACAGCTTGGCTTTTATTGTTGTACTTTTGTCCATTTGGTGCATTTAGGAACACATGCACACGCTGGCAGGACTTAGAATCGTGTGTTATTTGCCCTGCAGCATGGCCGACGTTAGAGACTGTTGGAGACCTTCCTTTAGCTTGACGTTCCCTCTTCTTCTTGGAAACAGCAGTTGGCCGGATAACCAAAAGTCAAGGTCCACTTGCTCGCTTGTTCCAGTGCTTTCTACCGTATTGCATGGTTTTCGTGCAGATTGAGTTAGCTCGTTTGTACCTTAAGACAATACAGTTGTTACAACTGACTCTTAAAATAAAGCACATTTTAGAAAAATGAATTCAACTCAATTGCTCTGCAGCTTTAAATTCAGTTCATTCAGGGTGAAGTGATGTCAACCAAGAACAACACATTATATCGTTCTCATCTTCTAATAGGAAGAATGTGTGAGCATGGACGTTTCACTCTATTCCTCTCTGTTCACATCATTGTTGGGCAGTGAACTCGTGCGTCAGGATTCTGATCACATTGGCTCTGAGGTTTATTATCGGAGCCTATTTGTTCTCTGGTTGTGGTGCTTCACATTGCTGCTGTTAATAATAAAAGCTCCTTGTATTGGGTCACAGGTCATGGCGTTTAGGGCTCAAGGATCCTTGGAAATGAAGCTAAATGACTTATTTTGAGTAGTGTGTCCCAATAGTTTTATGTTAAAGAATATCATGAACTCTGCAGCCTCTACGGACACTAGCAGAGCTCTGGTGGGTTTGTGTTGTAAAACAGAGTTGCTGTACCTCACCCATCACCACTGCACACACACACACACACACACACTGGTCCTAAAAGACATCTAAATGTTCAAGTTGCCGATGATTCTGTCAAAGCAGATCATTCAAATGTAAACAGCGTGTTCGTAGGCTGTAGCTGCTGGTTACTATTACCATTGTTCAGAGTGAAGATGCTTTACTTCCTGCCTGTAATCGGGGGGGTAAACAGCATTTGGCTGCATCCCGGTCCCTGCACAGCATTTTGATCACACTCCTGTGACCGTGAACACCTGTGGACGACTGCTGGAGATAAGACTTGTCAAGCGCGCCGAGAAGCAGCACCGTTCCCTGCATACCAATGGCCTGGAGGGGGACAAACGGCGTCTCAAGGTAATTCTATTGTGAAGGCCTTTTCACCAAAATGGGCGCAGAAATTGTAATTAGTTCCGTTACTGTGGATGATTAAATCAACCTGGCTCTCTAATCTGTAAGCAAAGAAAGAGCTGGAATGCACCGAGATGCTCGTCTTCCAACAGTTCTGTGTCGCCTGGAGTGCATTCAGGACGTCACATTCGGATTCAAGACCACATTCAGCCTTGATTTGTTTTCGGCTCCGATAGCAAATAGAATGAAATGTGACAGTATTGTACCCGCAATTACCAGGTAACAATGTCTGTTTACTGCACAAATCCACCTCCTCACAATCTGTCTCTGTTCAGAACCGTTACTGAGTAACACAAGGTCACCACAAGCCTTTAGGTTCAGTTACTAGAGTGGTGAAACAGAGATAATCTCTCATTGCATGATACTACTAATGTAACTTGCTTTGGGCACACACGTTTCTAGTATAGCTAAAACTGAATTCAGAAAAAGAAACTGTGCAATGCTGTGTCGTGTAATTCTACAGAAACGTAAAGCATTCAAGAATAAGTTTTATTCATTCTAAATTAAGACGATCATTATCTCAGTTTTCATGGGGAACAGTTGACTCTGTTTCTGTATTAACGAGATACCTAATAATCCCAAGAGACGCTCTCATTTAACACGTCTGGGCTGTTTAATTCAATCCCGTTTTATTTTGGTTTGAGACGGGAGATACTGAGCGTCTTGAAG